>NW_017554517.1:434081-540526 GCF_001854935.1 Bemisia tabaci
CCTCCGCGCCCCCGAGCTCGTTGTTCATGTGAGCATACTCGCATTACTCGCCCAGGCCGCGGCACCCGAGAATCAGTGGCGCGGCGTGAATTGCGATGTATCGATTGTCATGCCATTTAAACCTATGGTGTGGGGGGTGGAGGGAGGGGGGGCTCAGGGGTAGATGGGTCGCGGCGATAATTGGCGGGTGTAAATTGTGTCCCGGAGCCGATTGTCCCCCAACGATGACATCGGCCCGATTGCCGGCCGTGTTGCCGCTCCGGGCGCGGGGACCACGGGCATCGGCCTGGATTGTGGGCCATGTGGCATTTGTGGCAACGCCGCCGAGGAAAGCGCGGGCGGGTCCAAGCACACCCGCGCATGCGCCTCCCGCCGCGACAGACGCACTCGATAGAGATATTACTCCTCCGCCTATCGCCTCGGCTCCATTTTCCTATGTTGCCATTTTTCTATGAACACGAAACGACCGTTTGAGAACTTGTATATGGTTTGGTTTTCATCTACTAGGAAGCGTGCCTCTCATGGACTGTTTGTTCAAAAGACTGGCGGGGAGTAGAGTGCCTATTTGGGGAGAGTACAGACGTGTCGAAAATTCGTAATACACTGAAAAAACTCCGGCCGTGGAAGGCGCACTTACGGGCCCGTCCGTGTTGCGGGCGCAGAGGCCGAAAGTTCCGGGCGTAGCACCCGGAGCAATCGAAACTGCGGCTCCAACACCCGGAACTTTCGGCCTCTGAGTCCGGAACGGACGGTATGTCTGCCCGTAACTTTTTTTCAGTGTATGGAGCTCGTAGGGCTCAAAACGGCAGCCAATCTTTCAACACTAAAAACTATAGAAAAATGCCGCTGCCAATCTTCAGATAAAAATATCACGGCAAAAAGACGAAGAAAGTTTATAAAGTGAACGATCTCCCGCAAAAAGGAGTCCATTTATGCAGTAACTAAGTAAAAGACGTGCTTCACAAATGACGGGACGTACAAATGACGGGACGTAAAAATTGTAATGACAAATCGTTCTGGATAATTTAGATTCATTGGTTGGCGGTCCTTTTCCTTAAAAAAATCCCTAAAAAACCTAAATGACCTAATCTCAAAATTACCGACATGTCCGTATACTCTCCCTATACAGGCACTCTATAGCGGGAAGT
This sequence comes from Bemisia tabaci, assembly GCF_001854935.1. Classification (NCBI taxonomy): domain Eukaryota; kingdom Metazoa; phylum Arthropoda; class Insecta; order Hemiptera; family Aleyrodidae; genus Bemisia; species Bemisia tabaci. The sequence goes on from NW_017554517.1 coordinate 435,230, forward strand.
GGATCTATACTAGTCATAACCTCCAAACCTGAAAACAAAAACATACGCATTTAAGGTGATTCGTCTCTTATTCTTGGCGTGGTCGAACTAGCGTGCGATATTTTGCATTGATTATGTCGAATATCTGGATGGATTTTGACTTTTTATTCAAAAAGATGGCAAAAGCCTCTGCATATGAGCTAAAGAATCATTATCGACCGAAAAAATTGCGATCATTTCAGATTTCAGGTCCTTTCTACTTTTCTAGTTATAAGTATACAATGTTACTTTTTTGGTAATCAAGTATACTTGCGCTTAGGTCTTTCCTTTTCAGACATTATTTGTTACAGCAGCTCCAATGCACGCGGTGCAAAATGAATCCGATTCTCTCACAATGGTCATTGTGGATTTCTGGTCCTCCTTACTTTCCTAGTTGTAAGCACAATGTTACTTTCGTGGTAACCGATAGCCAGCACATCGGTCTTTCTTGAAAAATCTTAATACATATGATTGGTTTGCTTTCCAACTGTAACTTCCTTGCCACAAAATTAATCAGAATTACAAAGCCACAGCTTCGTTATTTTGGACGAGGGCCAAATCGAGAACAATGGACGATGAGCTATTATATCCAGCCGATCTACACCGCGCCGAGGATGGTGACACCCGATCAGTTTTAGCTAAATAGAGACTCTAATCTCTTCATCTTGTAAATTGCTTTAGAAAACGGGTGTCTAAATATTAGAATGAGCAGTGGCCAGGCGTGAATGATCGATTTTCGATATCGTCCCCATTTGGAGCTGTGGTAAAGAATCGATTATTATGGTGTTCGTTGCTAACGCCCTGATAATCGATCTTTTTTCATAGGTTTGAATGGCAGATTCATTCGATAAATGGCAAAGCACACTACTGGAATGAGCCATCCGAGCCACGAGAATGAGGCATCGTTCTCTTAGATAGAGCAAAAATCTTTTCAAAGAACGGCTGAGAGCGAACCAAGTCAAATTCAGTCCAAGCAAAAGAGGTGATCTGCCATGCTAAGGAAGAACGCCGTATGAACCTTCAGGCTTTGCCAAATTACCTTTGATGAAACACGAATTTCATGGTGAACTTATGAATACTTTCTCGGATATTTTTTCGGATAATTTTGTTGGCAATTACAGTCAAAGCTCCCGAAAATTTCAAGGAAATACTTTCCTCAAAAATAAACATTCTGTCGAGGGAAATTTGGCAACTCTCGAATGTTCATACGGTGTTCTTCCTGAGCACGGCAGTATTCACATGAAAAATTCTTGCATAGAGAGCTAATTAGACTGCATTTTGCAATTAGGAACTATAAATTCTGGCTCTTCTGGAAAAACGCTTGTGTGCATAGGGAAACTAATGGTACATACGTTGTTTTTAAACCGGGCTAGAATCTATAGATCCAAATTGCAAAATGTAGTCCAATTAGATATTTGAGCAAAAGAGTCACATTTACACTTCAGTGTTCATCTCATCTTCCATTTTAATTTTTTGGAAGGAAGTCAATCAATGTTTTCGCTGAAAAGTTTAAACTTTCCTGAACAACCCTCGCATTGGTACGAAAAATTGTCGTAATTTTTGAGAGGGGATCCTGGTTGATTTTCCTCCAAAAAATTAAAGTTGAATTTAAGATTTTGAATCACTGCAATGTATGTCGACGGTAAAACTACCAAACCGACCGCCCAAATCTTGTTATCTCGTCTTTGAAAATTATAATTGTTTCGCCGAAAAAATAAAATGAAAACTTTGTCCAGAATTCACCGAGGATGAGAGACGAGGTGTCCAGACTTTTGACAAGATGGCTAGATGATAAATATGGAAAAGTTCAGCATATTATGGTTTAACACATGTATCTTTATATTTCTACCCATTCGTTGAAGTCTCTCAACGGTCTTCTTGATTTTCCAACCCGTTGCGTACTTAAAAGGTACCCAAGAAGTTGGCATCATTGCGTTTTCTCCATTTAAACCTATAGAAATGTATCGATTCTCGGAGGGTGCTTCAACGAGAACCAAAAGTTCAACGAAGGTTTACATAAAGGAGAGCGAGTGTTGCCAACCTGCTGGGTCCGCATCTGCCGTCGATTTTACACGAAATCACAAGATGAAGACGGAAAAGCACATTTCATGATGATAATATACTTATCTCCACATTATTACCCATTCGTTAAAGTCTCTAGATCAATGATTTGCAACCCGTTGTATCCTATGAGCGGATTCAGGAAGTTGACAAAATTGCGTTCTCTCTATTTAAACCTATAGAAATGTATCGACTCTCGGGAGGGGGGCAGAAGGCTGATTGTTGAAATTGATAGACAAAGCGATGGACAAAGAAGACCTAGGGAGTATGGAGCGATGCTATATTGGCTGAAATGGGTGGCTCATAGAGACCAGTGGCGTGGCGTGAATGATCGATTTATCGATAATGCTCCATTTAAAGCTGTAGTAAAGAATCAATTCCAAGGAATCGATCCTTTTCCATAGATTTAAATGGCAGATCAATCGATATATCGCAAAGCACTACGCTACGCCACTGATAGAGACTAAGAGAGAAAATGATGGGCTATCTACGAGATAACTTGTTGGTTGTCGTTAGTTATAGTCTATTGCCTACCTCCTTTGTCCATAGCAACCGCCCTCCTTCACCAATAGGATCCCTCCATATCCCTTTTGTCTTCTTTGTCTATTGCTTTGTCGACCTATTCCAACAATCAGCCCGATGGTGCTTCAATGAGAACCGATAGTTCAACAAACGTTTAATTGAACTGCATTTTGCAATCTGGAACTATAAATTCTGGCTCTTCTGAAAAAAACACTTAAGTGCACAGGGAAACTAATAGCATATACGTTGTTTTTAAACCGGACTAGAATTTATAGTTCCAAATTGCAAAATGTAGTCCAATTAGAGGAAAGCAAGTTTTGCCAACCCTCTGGATCCGTCTCTCGGTCCACACAATAATATTATATTAATATTTCATTTAATTATAACTGAAAATACAAGAGGCAATTTGGAGCGATGAAAATATCAAAAGGAAAGGTATTCTATACTTGCAGCTTTGAAAATTCAGGCTGATTCGGCAACATCGGAGACTTGACTGAAAATGAGTCAAAACAAATTGAAAATCCCACGCAGTCGAGCCGAAGACATTTTTACAGAGATTGTTTCACTCATTTATTTATTTATTTTCCTAATCCCTGCCCCAACCGAATAGTCACTGAGCATTGCCAACTCACCGCGGAGATTTAACTTTTCAAGAGAATCACCATGGTTCCATTCACTTCATTCTATGCTTAGCGACTTAAATCTCTATACTCAACGAAAGAATTTTTACAGGGTGTCTTGAAGTACGTTGTTTCCCTCGCAAAAAAAAGTAATTCACTTTTCATCGTTGCCAAATTTCCCTCGCAAATTGAGTTTTTTGAAGAGAGTCTACCGAAGCTTTTTTATCTATTAGTTCGTCATCAATTGTTACCACTGAAATCTGTTACCTTGTTTGAAATTAAATTATGGCCTCTGTGATATCTATTTTGTGACCCTGACGATGAAGCGCTTGCTTCGAAAAGCTTCGGTCAAAGTTTGTTAATAAAATGTAAGTTTTTTTAGAGAAAATTTTACATTATATCTGGCACTTGGCTACACTCCAAATACCAATATATTCAGTGCCACTGCCTTTTAGACATTGTATTACAATGTTCGCTGAACTTGAAAATGTATCGATTCTTGGAGGGACAAGGGGTTCCTCCAAGAATCGATTGTTTAACATGAGTTTAAATGGAGGAAACCCGGTGCTGCCAAATTGCCGGATCCACTTCAGCACCCTGTAGAAAATAGCGTTTAGGAATATAGAATATTCCATTTGAATTATACTGTTCTAGTCGGGTGGACGCAGCAGCAGTTTAGGATGGGAGGGGTAAGGATTGGAAGGAGAATGGTGGGGGACGGGTGTTTTATCGAATTTGTTTTGTCGCGCTGATCAATTTAAAAATCCGAATTAACAGGCATAAAGACGGGATTTGCTGACATCATGGGGTCNGGGGGGGGGGGGCTACGATCCGAGAGCAAAGGGGATTAGGACCTCGTTCGGCGTCGTCGTGTGAAACTGATATGATAATTAATTTCGAAAATATATTACTCGCTCGTTTTGTTTTGTCTTCGTCGCGCCGCGCCGCGCCGCCTTCGTTGTCAGTTTGCGGGATGAACAGGGAATTTTTAAACTGCCGGGTTGATTCAAAGTTTCAAACAAACAATGAAAAAAAATTATCGGCGTTTTTGCCACGGTCCGTTGGTGCCTTTAGCATCTCACTCTCTTTTACCAATTATTGGTAATTTTACCAAGACAGACTGGTAAGCTTAACTAAAAACTGGTATTTTTACTGTTTTTTTCAGGTAAGAATACCACTTTTATTGGTAATCAATTCCCGGTAACTTTGCCATTTTATCTCGGTAATTCCACCACAGTCGATAAAAAATATTGGCGTTTTTACCAAAGTCCAGTAAAATTACCGAGAAAGTTCAATAATTTTACCGAGATTTCTCGGTAAAATTACCAATACCATAAATGTTAATTTTACCAAGAAAAAACTGGAATCAAATAGAACCCTGAATTTTTGGTAATTTTACCCTTTTTTTAGTAAATACACCGAGATTTTTTTTCCAGTGAAGTTTCTTGGCCATTTATGGTACGGAAAAAATCTTTGGCTAATCTATAAAAACTCTCATGTGCATAGGGGAACCAATGCTCCCCACGTTGTTTCTGAACTGAGCCAGAAATCGTAGTTCCTCATTGCAAAATGTAGCCGGATTTTCTATTGAAATGAGGTGGTTCTGTTTCCGACGAAACTCATCAGCTTTCGGTAAAACATCAACCGACCCCAACTCCTTTACTTTCATCAATTCTCTTTGGCTAATCTATAAAAACTCCCATGTGCATAGGGAAACCAATGTTCCCCACGTTGTTTCTGAACTAAGCCAGAAATCTTGATTCCTAATTGCAAAATGTAGCCGGATTTTCTATTGAAATGAGGTGGTTCTGTTTCCGACGAAACTCATCAACTTTCGGTAAAACATCAACCGACCCCAACTCCTTTACTTTCAGTAATTTTCTCTGGCTAATCTATAAAAACTCTCATGTGCAAAGGGAAACCAATGCTCCCCACGTTGTTTCTGAACTGAGCCAGAAATCGAGGTTCCTAATTGCAAAATGTAGCCGGATTTTCTATTGAAATGAGGTGGTTCTGTTTCCGACGAAACTCATCAGCTTTCGGTAAAACATCAACCGACCCCAACTCCTTTACTTTCAGTAATTTTCTCTGGCTAATCTATAAAAACTCTCATGTGCAAAGGGAAACCAATGATCCCCACGTTGTTTCTGAACTGAGCCAGAAATCGTAGTTCCTCATTGCAAAATGTAGCCGGATTTTCTATTGAAATGAGGTGGTTCTGTTTCCGACGAAACTCATCAGCTTTCGGTAAAACATCAACCGACCCCAACTCCTTTACTTTCATCAATTCTCTTTGGCTAATCTATAAAAACTCCCATGTGCATAGGGGAACCAATGCTCCCCACGTTGTTTCTGAACTGAGCCAGAAATCTTGATTCCTAATTGCAAAATGTAGCCGGATTTTCTATTGAAATGAGGTGGTTCTATTTCCAACGAAACTCATCAGCTTTCGGCAAAACATCAACCGACTCCAACTCCTCTACTTTGAAGCGCAGTGTGCAATTCTCCACTCCATTTTCTGCTCTGCTTGAACGGTGAGGAAAGCAGGTCTAACTCATTCCCCGTAATTCGGGTTGAGGCTTGAGGCCACCCGCACGGCTTGCTCTGCGCCACGTGGTGTAACGTATTGTTCCTCGGTCACGATGCTCAAATGAGCGCCTTGTTTGCAAAACACCCGTTTCGGGAATTAGTCTCGGCATGTAGAGGTGCTCCATCTACCGTCGCACAACTGTGAGGAATAACCCAGTTACGGTATACTTCGGAGAGCCCGCTTAACCACCCTCCCCCGAAGTCTCGCCCAGGTGTAAAAGTTACTCAAAGAGTCAACCTCAGTTCTCAGAGGAAATGTTCTATTTAAATGTCCAATATACAAAATGTCCATCGAGAAATGTCCATCACAACAATTTCCGCTTTATAATGTCCGATGCCCGTTTGGTACATATAGTAAGTAAAATTTCATAAAGAGAACTGCTCGGTAGTAGATTTTGTCCATGATGAAATGTTCCGAGGGAGGTGGGTAAAAAATCAACAATTTAACACTCAATAAAATAAATTAATCATGTTCTTAACGCTGCAGAGTGTATCTACTTATTTTTATCGACTGTCTGCAGTTCCCCCCAAAAAGGGAAGGGTAAGCTAAAAATGAATTAATTTTTAGGGGGGGGGGGGGGGGTTGCAGTGTATGATGATTGGATATTGTTAGGTAAGGGAGGCGGGAGTGGGGTCGAAAAATTGGGGGAAAAAATGGATGACGACGGGTGACGTATTTTAGGGACGGCCTTCTGTATGTTTAGTTTCTCTTAAACTATAGATGATTAAATGTATGAGCCGGAAAAAGTAACTCCTCATTCCAGAGTACAGTGCAAATTTTGATTTGTGTCCATTGCTCTATCGGTCCATCTACGCAAATGTTGGCAAGATACCATCCCCGCAGTTGTTTAACCTTGGCCCAGTGTGCTACGCTGGGTGCGATCATCCCTATCAGCATGGGGTTGTTAATTACTCTCCAATGAATTCGTTCCTGACTCGCTTCTGTTCTGTTTTTGTTGTCTGAATCTTGATAGGAGGGTGTCGATTTCACGGAAACTCATCGGGGAGGCTCACCTATTCGTCGAGATCATTTTCAGATTCAAATGCTTTCGGTGTCCACCTTTCACCTTTGCAGGGTTCCTGGGTTCCGAGTGTATGCTCCAGTGATCTGACACTCATTTCGAGGGGTGAAATGTATGGTTCTAGTGGAGAGTGTCCGACTTATTACGACAGTGGGTCACTAAACCTAGATTATTTTATTGCATATTCTGAAAGTACTATGTGAGTGGATAACGTGGTGATTTTTCCGCATTTTTATGGAGCCGAAATCGCGGAGAACCCCACTTTTGAAAAATCTAAAAACTGCAAGACATTTCAAACGCACCCGAATGGCGGGAAACTGACGGTGTTGACGCACTGCGGTAGTCATATCGCAATCTTCTCTCATTTTCCTCTGATGTTTGTTAAAATAAAACGTGTTTCAATATGGAATTGTTGCTCGTTTATTACAGCTAACATATGAATGAGATTCAAGTCTTGAATTCAAAAGGTATAATTTCAACTTTAGTATTGTTTTCATATACGAAGAGTAGATGGACATTTGACGGAAGTTGTGGAAACCCGTGCCCGCTTCTGATTGGTGCCGGATGACATCATTCGGCGCGGCGCGAAACCGGGGCGTTTTTATTTTGCGTATAAATTGAGCGATTTGAACTGCGCATTTCTCGGTTATTGTGTTACTTGTTCGCGTTTATGTGCGCATCGTGTTCTACGCGTCATTTTCCTTCAGAAAACTATATTCGCAAGTCAAAATTCGTTCATGGTTAAGTGACCCGTTAAGATAGTTGAATAAAAATTAAAATACAATTGAGGCCATAGTTAGAATAACTACTTATAGTGGAGAACATAGTTGTGAGAAAATCGCATTTGAAGTTTTGATCAGTAGATGCGTCGCTAATTTTGCGCCGTGGAAAAACTGCAAAAACCTTTTTTTTGTAATTGGGTATATCCTTAGAGCAAACCGTTGGGAATTTTTGGTGAATATTTAAAAATTCACATTAAAAGATATAAAATGACTGTTTAATTAATTGGAACGGCCAGACTGCAGGAGCAGAAACACCCCCAACCCCCGCTTTAAACCGAGATTTCGCTTTGTTTTAGATCATGAATTTAGGGCATTTAAGTACAGGGGAGAATACGGATTTCAATGAGATTTGTTTCGTAACCGTTCCAAAAATTTAGGAAAAAAATATTTATTTTCCGAAAGGGGGGAGGGGCGTGGCTCCAACTGAGGGCACTTTGGAAAAAACTTTATTCAGCAAAAAAGTCTTATTTTAACTTGAATTTTAACCCTGGATCACCCTGTAGAGTGAGACTAGGGAGTACGCGTCCTGACGGATCCAGCAAATTGGCAACACTGTTTTTCTCCATTTAAACCTATGGAAATGTATCGATTCTTGGAGGGGCCAGGTGCCCCGACCAGAATCGATTAATTAACATAGGTTTAAATGGACGGAATCCATTGTTGCCAAATTGCTGGATCCGCCCCTGCCAGAGCGTCATTCGGATAAAAATGGCAAGGGCGTCCAGGTGAGACCCACCGGGTCGGCTCCACGGGGTCTGGGCCGGTCTACGCATGCGCGGTGGACCCCACCCGGCCCTGGGCAGAAATACCTGGAGCCTGAGAACCGAGCGAGGAGAGACAAGAGCAGTTGTCACCAAAGTATAGATATCACCTCTTAATAAGCCACGGACCCCACAAATCGCTCATTGACAGCTCTAACAGATCTGTCCCATGCTCCGCCTTGCGCCTTGGTCCATGTCCTGGTCACAGCCTTGCCGCCTTGCCACATAGTCGATGGAAATCGAGATTTCTCATTCCTGAATGTTCTGTTCATTGAGGGTCTCTTGCACGAAGAACAAACAAAAATGACAGGGAGATAACTAATCGAAAAATACAGAAAGTGATAGAGAAAAAATCAAAGTAGAAAAATAATTTAAAAATATATTATTATACGATGGTAAAGATAAAAGTAGAGTTTTTATTATACATATATATAAGTCGCCTTATAGCACTCTCTGGCGCTCTACGGCCCCTAACCTCCACTGCCCTCTGTCGAACCACAACCCTTCGGTCATTGAGCAACTTAACGTGTCTGCTTCGATCCTATCCCTCCAACCTGTCTTATCTTAGTTTTTTTTTTATCTTTTATAAATGAATGAGACTACATTGTATTGCTATGTACAATTGTACAATTAAAACTAGTGAATAAACCATATGAGTGAATCTTAATTCTCAAGATTCCAACTTATTATTAAACGGCATACAGTGACTGTATACAATTTTTACATCAATAATTATTTCCGTCAAACAGCTCCCAGGAGGTGCCAATGGGATATGCGGTGAAGTTTACTACCATGTAAAACAAAAAAGTAGAGTAAAAATTGTTTTGCTTTTGGCGGTGAAGTTGAAAATGCGTGGTGCGGACTACGGAAATTGTGCGTCAATGAGTATGTTATAGGAGTATACCGAGATGAGCAAAAGAAACGCTCGATAGGTACGTACCAACTTCCTCAATTTTTGAGTCAAAATGTTCCAGTTTGGACTTTGATGAAAGTAATGATTAAAAAAACAGTCCAAATCGAAACATTTTAACTCAAAACTTGAGAATGTTATGACGTACCTATCGAAAGTTTCTTTTGCCCTTCCCGATATTAGGTTAGCGCATTCGACGTAATCCCAAAAAATGGTCAACGGAATTTTTTTCTATCTGGGGCTTAGTTTCAAAAAAAGTCGGGAAAATTGCCAAAACTGAATTGTCACCTGGTAAAAAGTGTCCTCCTTAACGGTGAAATTGAAAAAGCGTTACACAGACTACGGAAATTGTGTGTCAAATTAGTTCATTTTATTAGGGACATTCAGCATCGCTGGCTAATAATATCTTTACAAAAAATATGGAGGGTGAGTGCAAGTACAAAAATTTAGAATTTTAACTTAATGGAAGCAAGCAATTTCAAAGTTTTGATTGTAACATTGGACTCATCGTAGGATAGTGGGTTTGAATCCCAGCCGTCTGGTGAAGAGTAAATCTGTGGGCGAAGATCCTTGAGGGCAGAGCAGGGATTATACTCTAGATATTTCTGCACTGAAAAAAATTCTCGGCGTTTTTACCAAGGTCCGTTGGTATACCTTAACCATCTCACTTTTTTTAACCAATTATTGGTAATTTTACCAAGACAGACTAGTAAGCTTACTTAATAAAAACCGGTATTTTTAATGACTTATCAGGTAAGAATACCACTTTTATTGGTAATCAATTCCCGGTAACTTTGCCATTTTATCTTTGTAATTCTACCACAGTCGATAACAAATATGGGCGTTTTTACCAAGGTTCAGTAAAATCACCGAGAAAGTTCAATAATTTTACCGAGATTTCTGGGTAAAATTACCAATTCCATAAATGTTAATTTTACCAAGAAAAAACTGGTATCAAATAGAACCCTGAATTCTTGGTAATTTTACCCCTTTCTTAGTAAATACACCGAGATTTTTTTTCAGTGGGATATATGACGTGATTTTGTGGTGACTTTACTTCGAAAAGGTATCTTCCGGTACCGATGCCTCTGGTGCGCAAGAAACCCACTTGGCGACAACGGTGGCTCTGGATGGCTTCATTATCGGTATCTCCCGATCTAGGCTGAGGCGAGTTTGGTCCCGACAGCGGGTGAGCTCGGGTCAGTTTCGGGTGATTATTTCACGCGTGAGTGATGACTCCTTGGAGGGTAATTAATGAAAGTGAAAGCATCATTAGTGATTACAACTCATGTCCACCTTGTCCCAGATCCAGGATAACCCTAGTCCTCGGAATTTCATGGGGGGCTGCTGTGGCTAAAAACATATGACAGGTATATCTCTACCCATCCTGATCTGCGAAGAAAATTGTGGGAACGTCCCCCCCCCCCCCCCCCCCGCCTCCCGATTGGTCCAATGGGCCAACGGCCCAACGTCGTATTTTTAACGTCTTACTTTTCAAAACACGGAAATAAAAAGAATTGCTGATTCAGCAATTCAATTGCTAAAAACAGTGAGTGCAATGTTTCAATGCAGATTTTACAACAAAAAAATTGTACTTTAACCACATTGTAAACTAATTTAACCACGGGGGTGGTTAAAGTAGCATTTTTTGTTGTAAAATCTACGTTGAAACATTGCACTCACTGTTATTAGCAATTGAATTGCTGAATCAGCAATTCTTTTTTTTTCCTTGAAGTTTCTAGAAATCGGAATTTCTATATTTAAAAAAACGGCAAATCAAAATAAAACATAAAGGACTGTCAATATTCTGCGTAAGTCACTTATTTTCGAATTTTTGGTCCCTTCTTCCCTTGTAAGGCAACTGTATAACAGTTTCAGAACCCCCTCCCTCCTAAGGTGCCTTACGTAATTTTTTGACGGCTTGTTGAAATAAAATTGGAATATGAGTCAATAGTTTGAAAATTTCGAATTTTCGGATGGAATCTCACCAGGATTAATGGTAAACGACGATGTTCTCGGCGTCTACTGTAAGGAAGCCATTTGATATTAAAGTTTGAAATAAAGTTCATGAAATGAGGCTGAATTCTCACCCGCGCTGATGCAATTTTTACTAAACTTACACATGATAAAGCTATATGTGTATGGCTGTAATCAAAATTGTATCAAATAGATAAGGATCAGTAAAAACAAGAGGGAGTCCACATATAAGCACAACCCGCACTGTCTAAAATTTTCACCCAAACGTATCAACCCTGAAAAACTTAATTAAATATTCGTGGGGTAGCATTTGCCTAGGTCAATTACTTAAATGTCGAAAAATTACTTCGGGAAGATTTCATAATCTACGATAGAGGAATTTTACTGAAATTGTAACTGAAACATGAATGCAATCTCTCTTAAGTATACATTTCCTTTGTGGTGTTTTCGACTTTTCTTCACACAGGAAGAGATGACTGTCAATGCATGGAGTTAAGACTTCCGACCGTCACACAGACAACCCATTCGAAAACATCATCGCCACTATTTTTGTAATTCACAAAAACCATTTAAGGAGGCACTTCCTCCCCTAGAGAATGCACGAATTAGCTCGACGTCAACCAACCGGGAGGTATGGAAATTAGCAGCATTTCCACCTATTCTGAGCTACTTCTTGGCTTATTTTCTTTCAATTTGTCAAGAACCCGCCTACCGATCAGAATAGGAGTGAGACATGAGACAAATCCACGAAACAGGAAGCATATCCGTCCGGCTCGAGACGGCTCCTTGACCTTAGAGGCGGATCTCTCAATCCGCAATGACTTTTTAATACAATGTTTACGTTGAAGGGTCAGGAATTGTGGAATTAGGGCGGCTTTGTACGCTCTGTTTATGTAAACATGAGAAAAATGCGGATTATAGCATCCGTGAGGGTTGCCACCGTCGGCGATACCTTTTGGGTGGACAAAGGTTGCCGGGAATGGACGCAGCTAAACGGCCAGTGCTGTCAGATTTATAGAATTTGGAATGGTGGATATTGAAGACACAGGATGTGGATGACGATAAACCCTATCTAGGTACTTTAATCCTTAGATGACTAACCGTTTATACCTACACGAATGTCCAACCCGGGCCTGCGAGGCCCGCATTGAGAATGTATGGTTATTTGATAGTTGCAATGCTTTTTTCTATATTTTTTGAAGAATTTTATGATTTACATGCTTCGTCTTCTATTACCAAGGTCCCAAATTCCCCTTCCACCCATACCCCGGACTGGGGAGAGAGGGGGGAGATTTAGAGGGNCCCCCCCCGCCTCCCGATTGGTCCAATGGGCCAACGGCCCAACGTCGTATTTTTAACGTCTTACTTTTCAAAACACGGAAATAAAAAGAATTGCTGATTCAGCAATTCAATTGCTAAAAACAGTGAGTGCAATGTTTCAATGCAGATTTTACAACAAAAAAATTGTACTTTAACCACATTGTAAACTAATTTAACCACGGGGGTGGTTAAAGTAGCATTTTTTGTTGTAAAATCTACGTTGAAACATTGCACTCACTGTTATTAGCAATTGAATTGCTGAATCAGCAATTCTTTTTTTTTCCTTGAAGTTTCTAGAAATCGGAATTTCTATATTTAAAAAAACGGCAAATCAAAATAAAACATAAAGGACTGTCAATATTCTGCGTAAGTCACTTATTTTCGAATTTTTGGTCCCTTCTTCCCTTGTAAGGCAACTGTATAACAGTTTCAGAACCCCCTCCCTCCTAAGGTGCCTTACGTAATTTTTTGACGGCTTGTTGAAATAAAATTGGAATATGAGTCAATAGTTTGAAAATTTCGAATTTTCGGATGGAATCTCACCAGGATTAATGGTAAACGACGATGTTCTCGGCGTCTACTGTAAGGAAGCCATTTGATATTAAAGTTTGAAATAAAGTTCATGAAATGAGGCTGAATTCTCACCCGCGCTGATGCAATTTTTACTAAACTTACACATGATAAAGCTATATGTGTATGGCTGTAATCAAAATTGTATCAAATAGATAAGGATCAGTAAAAACAAGAGGGAGTCCACATATAAGCACAACCCGCACTGTCTAAAATTTTCACCCAAACGTATCAACCCTGAAAAACTTAATTAAATATTCGTGGGGTAGCATTTGCCTAGGTCAATTACTTAAATGTCGAAAAATTACTTCGGGAAGATTTCATAATCTACGATAGAGGAATTTTACTGAAATTGTAACTGAAACATGAATGCAATCTCTCTTAAGTATACATTTCCTTTGTGGTGTTTTCGACTTTTCTTCACACAGGAAGAGATGACTGTCAATGCATGGAGTTAAGACTTCCGACCGTCACACAGACAACCCATTCGAAAACATCATCGCCACTATTTTTGTAATTCACAAAAACCATTTAAGGAGGCACTTCCTCCCCTAGAGAATGCACGAATTAGCTCGACGTCAACCAACCGGGAGGTATGGAAATTAGCAGCATTTCCACCTATTCTGAGCTACTTCTTGGCTTATTTTCTTTCAATTTGTCAAGAACCCGCCTACCGATCAGAATAGGAGTGAGACATGAGACAAATCCACGAAACAGGAAGCATATCCGTCCGGCTCGAGACGGCTCCTTGACCTTAGAGGCGGATCTCTCAATCCGCAATGACTTTTTAATACAATGTTTACGTTGAAGGGTCAGGAATTGTGGAATTAGGGCGGCTTTGTACGCTCTGTTTATGTAAACATGAGAAAAATGCGGATTATAGCATCCGTGAGGGTTGCCACCGTCGGCGATACCTTTTGGGTGGACAAAGGTTGCCGGGAATGGACGCAGCTAAACGGCCAGTGCTGTCAGATTTATAGAATTTGGAATGGTGGATATTGAAGACACAGGATGTGGATGACGATAAACCCTATCTAGGTACTTTAATCCTTAGATGACTAACCGTTTATACCTACACGAATGTCCAACCCGGGCCTGCGAGGCCCGCATTGAGAATGTATGGTTATTTGATAGTTGCAATGCTTTTTTCTATATTTTTTGAAGAATTTTATGATTTACATGCTTCGTCTTCTATTACCAAGGTCCCAAATTCCCCTTCCGCCCATACCCCGGACTGGGGAGAGAGGGGGGAGATTTAGAGGGGGAGGGGGAGGGGGAGCAGTTTATGGGTGGAAGGATAATTTGGGACCTTGGTAATAGAAGACGAAGTATATAAAAATCATAAATTTCTTCAAAAAACATAGAAAAAAGCATCGCAGTTATCAAGTAACCATACATTCTCAATACGGGCCTCGCAAGCCCGGGTTAATCATTCTAGGGGTTGACATGAAAAAAATTGCTGTGCCTTAAAAAAAATGTTTGAAATTTTTTTTTCTGGAATTATGTCCTTAAGGGTTTTTGTAGAGCTATTTGTGAAGGACAGACTTCTTGGATAATTACAGCTGCCGTGGCGTGAAAAATAAGAAGCCGCCGGGACTCATAGACCCGGTTAGTCATCTAAGGGTTAAATGTTGCATTCTGAAGTCCGAATTCATAGTCGTACCTTGAGCCGCTTCTCGCTTTGGTAAACCTTTACTAAACCATACAGGAAGGCCTGTAAGGTTTACATTGTGCCGTTTCTCGCTTTAGTAAGCCTTCATTACCTTACAGGAAGGCCTGTAAGGTTTACATTGCGACTAAGGGAGGCTTAAGGTGATTCGATGGACGCCATATTTTGTGTCAGAACGGTATGCGATATATCGCATCAATTGGTTCCATTTTCTCAGCCACTCGTCCTTTTTCTCCAATTTTGAGATCGCAATTCTTTTGTCAGGAGACTTAAGCACTCACCTACCAATTTTAAGAAAGAAATTCAACTTAATAAAGGCGTGGTTTTTTCAGAGAGAAAACATCGCATTCGATACTGATATCGAAACTGCACTCGAATGCGATATTTTCTCTTTATAAAAACCACGCCTTTATAACGTTGAATTTCTTTGTTAAAATTGGTAAGTGAGTGCTTTAGTCTCCTGACAACAGAACTGCGATCTCAAAATTGGAAAGAATGACGAATAGCAGAAAAAATGGAACCAATTGATGCGATATGTCGCATGCCGTTCTAACACAAAATATGGCGTCCATCGAATCACCTTCTGAAGTCCGAATTCACAGTCGTTCCTTGAACCGTTTCTCGCTTCAGTAAACCTTTACTAAAACATACAGGAAGGCCTGTAAGGTTTACAGTGTGCCGTTTCTCGCTTTAGTAAGCCTTTATTACCTCACAGTAAGGCCTGTAAGGTTTACATTGTGACTAAGGGAGGCTTAAACTCTCAGCTCCTGCCAGTGTTTTCTCCTCTCTTTCAGTTGGGTCGTTTCTGAACTAAACGATTCAATTTGACAATTCTGCAGGGCGCGGTGCGAGGACACCCACTGGAGTGGTGCGGACCCGCGCTTGCCGGCCCGGTGACCCGAAAGAGGTCGGCCGCCACTGAGCCAATGTTTTCCGGAATGCCACCAATATTGAAAAATATTTTTCCAAGGATTACACTTAACTTACTAACTTCTAAATACCGGCTCCTGGAGGACACAATAGGTTTACTTCCGCTATGCGTCACTCAAAATTAGGACCCACCGAACCGCCACGCTGCCAACATTGCCGAGAAAACATAGATTTCTGGAGGGGAAATATTAGTTCGGTTTACTGCCGTGCTAAGGACGAACGCCGGGAGGTGCTTCAGCGGTTGCCAAGTTTCCTTCGATAAAAACTGAATTTAATGGGAGAATTGTGAACATTATTTTCCAAAAATTTCAGACAATTTCGTGCGCAATTTAATCTAAAATATCTAAAAATTTCAAGGAAAAATAAGCATAAATGTTGTCAAAAATACATGTTTTGTCAAGGGAAATTTGGCAACTCTCGAATGTTCATACGGCGTTCTTCCTTAGCACGGCAGTTTAGCCGTTGGCAGCAGCTCCCGATTTTTGTAGTATCACCACACACTAGTTTTCTGCTTCAGAAACGCGGCCAACATCATTCAATAACAGTGGGCTGCTTGTTGAAATTGATAGGCAAAGCGATAGACAATGCGATGGACAAAGCGATCGACATAGAAGACATCGGTAGTATGGAGCGATTCTATTAGGTAGAAGGGGTGGCTCCTATGGACCAAAGGAGAAAATGATGGACTAACTATGAGAGCTGTCTGGGGTTGCCGTTAGTTTTATAGTTTTATAGTTAGTTTTATTGTTATTACCGATCTCCTTTGTAAATTGCAACCACCCTTTTCCACCAATAGGATCCCTCCATAACCCTTTTCTTATTCTCTATCTTTCGCTTTGTCTATCAATTTCAACAATCGGCCCTCAGCTCAGTTTACTTCTATAGATTGATCGACTTGAGTATTTTCTACCCAAGGCTTCCTATTGCATGGAATGAAGCAATAAGATCATATATTTTATGGGGTGTTTCGGGAAAATACATCTGTGTGGTGACTTTGAACTCCTAACATTTTGTTACATGGAGACGCATGAGGAATTGAAAAGCGGAGAAAAAGAGAGAGAAGAAGATATTAAGAAGAATAAAAAGAGGATAGAAGAAAGAGTAAATATAAGGGGGGAAAAAAGGAGAAAAAACCTTTAGAAAAATAAATTTCCTTTATACCTCATCTTTTTCATTTCTTTTCTTGAATTATTTCTCCTGTTACTCCTAGCTTTCTTCTCATTTCTATTCCTCTTCATCATCCTCTTCCATCCTTTCCTCCTCTTCTTTCTTCCTCTCCTTTGTTTCCTTCTCCTTATTTTCCTCTTCCTCCCCCTCCACCCTTCCTCATCGTCCTTCTTCTACTTCTGATTTCTTCCGCGGCTTTTCATAAGCACCCTCACATATTAGGAGATCCGAGTCTACTAGATGGAGGTTCAAGATTTATTTAGAATTTGAGTTTTGGCCAGGTTTTGATGTCAAACACCGCAGTGAGCGCCGGTTGAGGATTGCATCTGAAGAGATCTTGGAGATTCTTAAAGTTCTTTGCTCAACCGACCGCGAAAATGGGTGGAATTGGTTTAGTCAGAAATTGAATTTCACACCCCAGCTGGCAAGATGGGGCTGTTTGGATTGACGAGGAGGGTTTAGCATGCTTCGTTGGAGCTTTTGATGAGCTTACCTCATACCTGGTTTCCAATCCTTTAAGGCAAATGAGAAGACGCAGTCAAGAGTGGCGCGCCTTGGCTATAATTAATAAGTTAGTGGTGTTATATTAAAACGACCATAATCCAAAAACCCGAATTGTTGGTAAAATCTCGAAATATGTTTTCTCCCACTGTCCTTGGATAAATTCTGCAAAATTTCTTTTGAGTGTATTTTAAAAATCTTTCTGAGAGGTATTTAAGCAAATTCTCCTTTTTTCTGGTTCGAGTTTGGGTTAAAACTGTGGGTTAAAACTGTTTAACTCTAAATAAACCTATAAAAAGTTTTGCCTACCAGTTGAAATTAGAGGTGATATTTGCCTCTTGATGCACATTTTTCCCTACCATACAACGAATGGCTTTTATGATTACCGTAGTATCATCCATAACAACTTCTTCGATTATGGAAACTTTTAAGCAGTGTGAAATCACGTACTTCAAATTCATTAAATACGAGGATTTTCCAAATAGAAAAAATGAACTTTTTGCACGTTGTCAAATAAAAGATCCTTTATTTTTCAAGTTATTTTGTGCTCCTCATATTTCATATTTCACGGGGGAAATTTTTTTAAAAAATCAACTGCTATTACTATCTGAATGCCAATATTATTTGTATTTTCTCTCCGTAAGTATCGGATTTTTTGAAAACTTTGCCATGGCCATTATTAGTCTATCATCTCTCATTCCATTTCATATATCGACGGTGAAAGTCGGCAATCACGTAACTCGTTTGCGGTGTCTGAAAATCTCCGCCTCTACGTCATTTTTTTAAAGGAGAACAAATTGACATTATTTCTTGAAGTTCTTGCAGAATTTTCTTCGCATTGAGAAGAAAAATCATGACAGTTTTAAAGAATTGCCGTTGAGTAGTTTTCCACTTAAAAAATAAAGTATGACAGGAAGTCTGCGACGTCGCAAACCGAGTTATGTGATTGCCGACTTACACCGTCGATATATCACAAGAATAAACGTTTAAGCTCATTTTTCAGAAATTCACCCGCAAGTAATTATTATAATGATGCATTAGTCAGAATTATCAATTGCAGTCGGAAACAATTAGGTATGGCTTATCTGTATGCTCAAAACGTTTGCAAACGGATTGCTATCATTCCCGCGAAATTGAAATAAATTGAGTGTGATTAAATTAGAATATCACTACTTACAAAGTAAGCACAATGCAATCAACTCTGGCGAGTGCTGTACGTTATCTTGATCACGTTTCCTCATTCATTTGCTCGTTTTCTCATGTATTAGAGTTAATTGGGTCAATGCTTTTACTGAATGATGAATTGTGAGGAAGAAAATAATTCGTTGATTCGCATGAAGACGATAAGCCACACTCGTGATATAATAGACGCATTTAGTGGTGAAGTCATGGAATGAAACTGTCATCTGGATAACTCGAAAGTCAAAACGTGCCCCAACAAACAAACATAAACTCCAAATTAGCAATTAACGAAAGAATGCTAAAACTAGCCTGAAACCAAACAATTAATCCATGGGACTTTAAAATTATGAAATTTTACCAAAACGTTTCAGATCACATTCACAAGAATTGATTGTGTGATAAACTCGTAACATTATACATACGTCATCAAGGGAATCCCCCACCCTCCTGCTTATATTCCGCAGATTCCTCTATGTTTGGTAGTTGGAGCACGTTTTGATTTTCGAGATATTAAAATTATATCGAGATGTGATGTCATACTAAATACGTCTACGATTAAATATTTGTGTCATGGACTTGTTAATTCAGACGAAGGAATTTCGCATGAAATTAACTTGAGAGCATCCCAATCATATGCTTAGCTACCAAAATTTTGCGGGGGAGAAGGGTGTGGGCCCATTTACCATTCACGAGGATCTCCTGGTATTGAATGGCTACATACGATCACAACTTGTTGGGGAGGGAGCCCTCTTGTGATTCCTCCCCCAAAAAGTGCCAACTCCCTATTCGTCTGGTTCAGTTGGTTATTATAGCCATTGTGAAAAACATTTCCTTGACCAACATTTTTAATGATTCAAAAATTATACAGGAAAGGTCGGAGACTTAAACGCAGCTTTAGAAAAGTAAACCATTTTATTACGTGTAGAAACCCCATTCTTCCGGTCCAGTTTGTCATGAAAGCCGTTTTTTTACGCTCTCCAAGCAGTGGGAAATACTGCCGTGCTAAGGGGGAACGCCGTATGAGCCTTCAGGCGTTGCCAAATTTCCTTTAATAAAACATCATTTTCCTGGTAAACTTATGAATATTTTCCTTCCAATTTTTTAGATAATTTTCTTCGCAATTTAACATAGAGTTCCTGAAAATTTCAAGGGAAAATATTCATAACTTTTCTCATAAATAAACATTTTATTGAAGGAAATTTGGAAACTCTCGAATGTTCATACGGTGTTCTTCCTTAGCACGGCAGAATAGACGCCCATACTCTACTACCGAAGTGTAATACCACGAATCTTCATTGCGTTGTTTCTTATTTTTTTCTAGGAAAAACAAGCCAACTTTACAGCTTGAACTCCCTACAAAATATTCTGTTATATTAGAAGAAAATGCAAGGATGTCTTCAAGAAATTAGAACTCTCAACTTTTAATTGACTTTTTCTTAGGTTAACGATGGTAAGTTATCATAATTGTAAGAGATTTGCCACATTTTGAAATTTTGTTGCCCTGTAGCCAATTTTTCTTCTTCCCAACACCTCTTTTAATCGCTCTCACACTGAGAAAAAGCCATGGCCCATAAACCAATTAGTGGTTCATATGAAACACCAATAATAGTAGTAAAAGCAACTTATAATACTAGCACATATATACCTCAGTGATGGTGCGAGATACCTTAGGATGGTTCACAGACCGAGAATCATTAGTTTACTTACGATTATTAGTGGTGTTCCATATGAGCCACTAATTGGTTTATAAAGCCATAGATTTTTCTCCCTGCACGGTGAGGCTAAAATATCGATTCTGATGTTGAATTGGATGTACTTCTGCCAAACGGAACTATCTGCATAAAAACGTGAGCCCTGTTATGCATATATTCTTATGGGTCTTAGGGCTCATGTCTTGATGCACATAGTTCCATTTGGCAGAAATAGTCCAATTATGGCTTTTCCCATAGTGTGATCTTTTTAAATATTGTGAAGCAATATTTTTCCCATAGAATTGAATTGATCCAAATAATATTGTTTTCCCATTCATGATTTGAAAAATATTACTTTATTATAGGTAGACGATTCGAATGTCGAAAATCCAGAGTTTTATGATGCGCCTTGAACATAAAACGCTTTTACCGGGGTGGCCCCAACAGCTATCTGATCCCGGCCACAAAAAGATCATATTTGTCCGTGCCATACACCACAATCAATCCTCATATTTACTCAATCCAAGGGTTTAAAAATAATTTAAGGAGTTGATGGGGCCGAAGATTTTGATTCGATCACCGGGAGGCTTTTCATCCCTCACGGATCACGTGTTTCTGAGGTGACAATATCCCCGAAGCATTGTTCACGGCCTGCCGGGCCATTATCCCCGCGGGTCAAAACAAGCCGTTCGAAAAGCGCTACTTAGAATATCACACGGGGAGAAAAAAATTGAAAATGAAATATCGGAGCGTGAAAGGTGGCGTGATCCTATCGGGGCGAGAGATCAAAATCGCGACGATCACCCCCAAAGGTTAACGATTTTCGGTGGTGGTTTGGAGGTTTCGAAGCAGCGGGCCCACCCAGCGAGAAAATTCGACGCACAATCCAATAACAATAAGCCGGGCTAATCTCATATTAGACGCCGGGTCTTGGAAAGTGATCCGCCCCCGCCTGCCAGCGTGAATAATCGATTTTCGATATTTCCTCATTTGAAGCTATGGTAAAGAATCGATTACTAGGGTTTTCGTTGCGAACACCTTGTCATCGATACTGTTTCATAGGTTTAAATGGTAGATCAATCGATACATCGCAATGCACGCCGGCCGCCCACGTCCCCTCGCGTGGCTATTTTTCACGGGAACGTAAACATTAGGACTGCTATAATGCGGGGATTTGTTGCGGCTTTTGAGTGGCCGATCCAATGGTCCCAATAGCGTGGCTAAATATTATTTCAGAGCCCGCTTAAGCTGGTCATACTGAGAGGATTTTGCGGGTACCGGATTCCTCGTGGATTTCGCTCTTGCAATATTTCGATGGCTGAAGAGCAAAACCACGTATCTCCGTTTGAGACGTTGCAGACTTCCTACCATGCTTTATTTTTACCTCGGAAAACTAATTCCTTAAAAAGTTCCTAGATTTTTCTTCTCACTGACAATTTTTTTTATTGCGATATCATTTTGACTTGAAGTGTCGTTTCTTGTCGACAATTTTTTTTTCTTTCTTTTTTTTACTTTTTTCTAAAGTGAAATCCGTGCTGATTCAGTTTTTTTGAGTGAAAAAAGCGTCGTTTTGTTAATGTTAGCTCGCCTCTCTAACTCGGGCATTTTCAAGTTCTGTGACTCAAGAAACGCGGTCCATCATGGGTTACGACACCACTTTGACTTCGAATTTTTTCCGGAAGCAGTCACGAAGAGGTATAACGAGTTCAAATGAATAGTGGATGACCACCATTCTCATATCACGCTGAAACAATTCGCTCTTGGCCTGTAATTTGACTGAATCAAGTGGGGGATACCCGGGTACATTCGCAGTTCAAAGAAAAGAGAAAAGGGAAAAAATGAGCAAAAAGATGCAAAAACACGTATAAGCACGTTGAAAATGTATGGCACTTAAGTGATTCTCTGAGCGCCTGATGTTGGTAGATCTCCCTCTGTAAATGACGACCAATTTGGCTGATTGGGCCTCGCTAAATCGACGTCAGTGGTGAGAGTTTGATGTGAATTCGCATTAGAAGCCTCGTGAAAGTTTGAATCTTGCCCATTATTTCACCGTGCCTCCTCTTTCCTCTTTTGTCTTATCATTAGAGGGGGAAAAAGAGGGGGAAAAAGAGGGGGGAAGTACCGAGGAGCTATTGCTCATTTGAAATTATCTATTGGATTGCACATTTTTCGCACAGCACGTCTGCTCCATGAGTATAATGGACCACTAGACAAGGTACGAATTTCAGCATTCTGATACATGTTTCTCAACCAAAATTTCACGTAGAACACGATACGCACAACGAAAATTACCAAAATCAACTCCTGACGAAGATATTTAATTATTCTTGATGCGTGAATTCAAACCACCCGCTCATGAAAACTCAATGCTCTACGTGATTCACATCGCGCGCTAAATGTTTATCATGACAGTCTCTGCGATGTAAAAATCTTCAACTTCAATCTTGACACTTTGGCTCAGCTAAAGCAAATTACTAATAGTTTGAACAACACATGATGGGAAATGAACATTGCTCGATTGAGAAGCTTGCTGAAACCGTTGTAGTGTGCGATTTGACTCACGTACAGCTTTGAGTTTCTTGTGAGCGGGCAGTTCAAATTCCTCGTAATCAGTGCGAAATAAAAACGTTAATATCTTCGTTAGAAGTTGATTTCGGTAATTTCCGTAGTTTGAATCGTGTTCTACGTGAAATTCTGGTTAAGAAACATGTAACAGATTGCTTAAATTCGTACCTTGTCTAGTGGTCCATTCTTTCGATGATTTTTCAGTAAGCCGTTAATGACGGCTAAAGTTGAAAACCCCGTATTTCGATTGGGGCGTTTCAGAGTCTCCGCTGTTATGTTATTTTTCAAAGAAAAAGAATTGACTGCTCTTCTCAATTTTTACAAAACGCTCGATAAAAAGAACGGAAGCTGTGAAAAAAATTAAAAAATATTTTAGAATGGATTAGATTAGATAGAATAATAATGAAATTTTAAAATTAAACAAGATAACCATCCTGGACATCCATAGGCATCCGGTAGCATTTATCATAATTTTGGTGAATGCGGTTAGAGTTACAGCTCTCGCTAGC
This sequence comes from Bemisia tabaci, assembly GCF_001854935.1. Taxonomy (NCBI): domain Eukaryota; kingdom Metazoa; phylum Arthropoda; class Insecta; order Hemiptera; family Aleyrodidae; genus Bemisia; species Bemisia tabaci. Next base: position 458,596 of record NW_017554517.1, read on the forward strand.
CGAGTCTTTTGGTTATTACAATATTTATTTATCACTGTCGCTCAAACCATACTATTTTTTTGGTGTAAGTTCGTTTTTGTCTTGCGTATTGGACCTAAAAGAAAATTAATAAAATAACAAATAGTTGTCTGACAATGGAGATGTTGCACGTGTGAGGGATTTTCTTATGTGAAAGTTCGCGAGAAACACGATGGTGCCACTGGTTTTCTCTGAAATCAACTCCCAAGCTCAAAACAAAACTCTCAAGTTGGGGTCAAAATGGAGGGGATATCCCACCCTACCCTGAGAGTCCACCTCTACATCGAGACAAACTCTTCATGCAAAGATAGGGAGAAAATACATTAGCAGGGTTGCCGTGTTTTCAGTTTTGGAGTCCCCAAATGAAGTGGCAGCCCTGTTAATGTATTTACTCCCTATCTTTGCATGGAAAGTTCGTTTTGATGTAGAGGTGGACTCTCAGGGTTGGGTGGGATATCCCCTCCATTTTGGCCTCACTTTGAGAGCTTTTTTTGAGCTTGGGAGATGATTTCAGAGAAAACCAGTGGCACCATCGTGTTTCTCGCAAAATTTTACATAAGAAACAACAGTCAAATCGCAAATCCCTCACACATCCAACATCTCCATTAATACAAATTTTTACCACTGCTCTCGATAATCATGGAGACTACTGCCTACAACCGTTACTAACTTGTGCTTTGATTTTCTCCACGCCGAGCGCATACGGTTGCAGCCTCTGGCCTGGCGCTGTCTCTCACAGTGGCTGCTTGATTTGGACCCGTCCATCAAAATCTCCGAAAATCCTTGTTATTAAAAACAGATCAAATTATGATAATATTGTGGGAGTGAGATTTAAAATTACTGAAATCCTGAGGAGATGGGACGGAATGTTTTGAGGCATAGCTTAATAAAACTTAAATGCAATAGGAATAGGCGTTAAGATGAGGAAAGAGGGTTGCTCGCGACTGATTTGAAAAGCAGTCAAGTAAAATTAGAAAGCCTCGTTGTCAAATTTTACTGAAAAGGGGGTATTTTTAGCAGTCTCTTAAACAGTCTTTAAATTTTTTAAGAAAGCCGCATATGGTTAACATTATGATAAAGGGAGGTTTAAGGAGCTCCTTCATTAAAAAAAAAAAAAAAAAAAAAAAAAAAAAAAATTCAGAGTCTTCTGTAAAATTCCGTTGAACATCCTGAAAATAGTTTCCTACAAGGAATTGCGTAGATAAGTCTTTAATAAATTAAAATACCAGAGAAAGTTTGAAAACTTGCCGACCTTTAAAAAAACCTACCTTGACGATGTAACCTCCGATAAGCAGAGGATGTAGCTGGAGATCATAGATGGTTCGATGATAAAATATTCCAAGTTTTACACTTTCTCGCATTGACAAATGCCTTTTTGTGTGAAAAAAATGTAACATTTGCATTGGTGTGGTTATGTTTGGTGGGCTAAATCAAAGAATGAATGAATATATATTAGCTAAAAAAGAGATTGACAGTTCAAATTTTGAGGTCCTTTTATTTAGAATAAAATTATCTGTAACAAGAACATCTCATAAATCCATTGCTGTAACATTCCTTTTATTAGTCACACGATGCTCCACCCTGAACAGAAAGGGTTTTATTACACATCTTTAGATTACTTTCATCATTTCATAGTTTTTAATTCAAACTTTTTGATTGCAATTGTTGATTAAATCAATTCTTGGCAATTCGGCACCGGCGGAGGGAAGATTGAGGGGTTCACGAGGCTAGTCCAGATTGGATGAGAGTCGAGGCTACCTAATAGTAAGAACAATTAATATCAAAAAGTCATCTAATTAATGTCAAAATAGTCGACACCTACCCAAGGCACGGCCGCCGGATAAGTTAGCATCTCCAGAGAGGAAAATTAAGCATTAATATTAGCCCCGACGAGCCAGCAAAACGTTTAAAAGAAATTAAAAATATACAGGGGGAGGGGGGTCCGTGCCGAAGATCATCGAGTCGATGCACTGTTGCCAATTTGTGAAAGATATGACTCATAATCGAATGAATCGCACGAAGATACCTCTGCAGGTTAAAGGATCGTTTGTAGTTAAAAAAGTTGGGGGAATGATTTTTTCTCTCCTTTTCTCTTTGATTTTGTCATTATTTTACTTCATTGTGGTGTGATTAAAAGCAAGTCTTAGGCACCGGCATATCAAATAGGTATTATATAAATTTTCACAATGCCTTGATTAAAATTCCAATTTTGTCAAATATATTCATTAATAGTCTCACTGAAAAAAAAAATTACAAAATTGATGGAGCTAACCATTCTATGGTAAAGGGGTCACTACTAATTTTTAAAGTGCTCCAAATGTTGCTTTCGCGAAATTTTTTTGTAATCCAAACCATTTCTTCATCTAAAAATATAGAGGTTCGATCGTTTTTTACGCCTCTATGTAAATTATGGCATTTTTGCTTTGATTTTTCGTTCGGAAAAGCATGAGTGCGAAACTAGTGCTATCCTAACATCAGCATTAAAGCTAAATGTTTTGCGGTTTTTCTCTAAAAACATAGTAATCTTGATGTTAAAAATAAATGAATTAGTAAATAAATTAATGAAAAATCTGTAGTCTTTGTTTCCTCAAGAGGGTTTTTTTTTTTTTTTTTTTTTTTAACCTCTAGACGGATTGACATGTCGATGGCTAACAAACAATACGGCCGATCTGCAAACTGACAATTTTGCAGAACGAAGAGAAATCTTCGCCATTTTTGTAATTTTAAGCTCAGATTAGCAATTATTCCATACATTACAGCGTCAATACAGCGCTACTCTTCTGCATTGCAAAAGAACTAAAATCATCAGCTTGCGGATTTTATTATGTAGAATGCGGCAAAGTCGCTGACTCATTTTTGCAAAACTCATCAGCTAAGCGGTACTGTTCGTTAGCTCTCGAAATTAAATTGTCTGTTAAATAGTATGGAATCACCCACAACTTTCACCCTTTGAACAAATTTTATTTTTATCAATAACCTTTCCCGATAGCAAGGGAACCCTGATACAAAAGTAACAAAGGGTAAATAAAATTTGCTCAATAGGCGATAGGCGCACACATCGATTGTCCTCAGAGAGAAGTTGGGCATCGCGGTATAAACGATTTGTAATTAATAGCGGTCAAGTGGAGTAATATATTGACCAAGTTACGACCTCAGGTTCACCGATCTCCGAGCAGAGTTTACCTGCGCCCCTTACCGAGTTGCCAAGTGGCCCTACGCATCCTTCAGGTCGATTTTAGGGCTGGGCCTCTAGGATAGAATATTCATGTCTATTGAAATAAATAACAAGCGGGAAAGTTCTAATACTGTCGTATTAGAAAAGCGCTCAGGTGTTAGTAAATGTATTTAGTGAAGAAAGGAAGTATAAACTCCGTCGACTTGGCTGGGAAATGGAAATAAAACATCAGCTGATAGCAAACAAAGGTTACCAAGGAAACCGTAAACGCGTTTTTTCGTTTCCCGAAAATGATAGCCACCGTTGAGCTCATTAGGCGCGTTTTTTTTAGGCTCCTTTTATTTTCAACGATCAATTTCGATAAGAATTACTCTACCGCTAAGGAAATTTCTTATAGACAAACGATCGTAACTACCCGCGCATTACGTTAAAAGCATAAAATACGATTATCACAGCTTTATTTATTTTAAAACTGGACCCCCCCCAAAAAGCCTACACATCGATGAGCTGGTGTGCCATTTAAACGAATTAGCACTAGTATACTAGTATTCTGGAGGCAAGTCGAAATCAAAAAGCGCTGCCTATTGGCTGAGCGTTTAAAATAAATCAGTAGTTTTATGGATATTACAAACAAATTTAAAATTTTGGTCCGTAACTTTGAGATGAAAACCCCTCTAATTTATAGAATTTTGAACCTTCTCTTCTCTAACGGATCTACGAATCCTTAAGGTTGATTTTATCTTTTTTTACTCTTTAATCCGTTAGGCCTCTTGAACAAAATATGCATGTCTTTTCAACATGGAGATGAAAACTGATTGTGGCATCGAATATATAGAATATTGAAGCTTTGAACCTTTCTACTCTTCTACTCATGTGGATATACGAATCCTTAAGGTCAATTTCAGGCAACCCCGTTGGGATAAAATACTTATGTATCTATTAAAATAAACAAAGTGAATAAGTACTTATTTTACTAAAATATATTTAAGGTAACTCTTAAGTTCTTATGTGACCGATCTCCTGGTTCTGGAAACCTTATCCTCGGTACAGGCAATCAAGCTTTTTCTATGGTTCGGTTCGGTTCGGTTCGGTTCGGTTCGGTTCGGTTCGGTTCGGTTCGGTTCGGTTTGAAAGCCCGGTTGCGCATTGAACCAAGGATACAATTCCTACAAACTGAGAAAGCAGTAACAAGAACCAAACAGTTCAGCCGATATTGAACACGAGGTGCAAATGACCAATTTGTTTTCCGAAATGTGCCCTGTGCCTCGACATACACAGCCATCTCAGCGTTGAAAAACTCTAACAATTCATAGCGGTTTAGCACCACCGGAATGGACCTATACCAAGCTATCATTTAGAATCTAGTTAGTGAGCGCAGCTGGTGTATATCTCCATGTATCATTACCATAACAAGCCAGTTAAAATAAAACAGCCCCAACAGTTTGTCTTCCTTGTCCGATTGCTTCCCTTTCATCTTTCCTCCCTTCTTCGCTATTTCTCTTTGTCTTGTTGGTCGAATCAAGGCGGCATTCCGTGAAATCCAAAAGTCATCCCGGGAAACGCCGTGTTTTATGGGGTGCGATTTATGATCTAAGTAGTCTCGAGATGAACGTCTCAGGGACGATTCAGGGACGAGGGGGGATTCCTAGGGAAAAGATTTCAAAATTGAACCCTTAATATGTACCACAGATAAAATACGCTAAAAGGGTGGGCAAGACACGTATATTTAATTTCAAAAAACTATTTTTTTTGGTTTGAAGAAACTCATTATGGCTCATGGAAGCTTGTTTTGGTTAAAACAAAGAAAGAAAGAAAGTAATGTTTAAATATTTTGCGAAAAAGTGAAATTGAGCATTTCTTCATATCTAAGTATTCCGATTAAAAAAAAAACATATCAATGTTGACGAATTTCTTTTTCTCTGAAATAAATATAATAAATTCACCTGAATAAAGTAAAATTTCCGTAAAAATACTAAACATAACAGTACAACCGATTCAAAAAAGGTGCATACGACTTTTTAAACTTCTGGGAAACGGGGAAATATAACTCGAAAAATGAAGGCGCTTTGCATGGTTTCATATAACTTATTCCATACAACTATTTGAACGCTTTAATCTAATCTCTTAATGAAGATTCTTGCAAGTTGAGAACGCCAATTTTCCTCCATTTCAATGTGTACGTAAAACATATCGATTCCATGTCTTGTAGGCTGTCTTGTAGGCTGTCTCGCTTAGAATAGATATTTATAATAAATTATTATTATGATAATGAATTTATCATGTATAACTAACTAACATGCCGCTCATATAATGTAATTTATTGTTAATATATAAATGGAGGAACAACATTGTCACCAAACTGCGGCGGCACGAAAGTTCGCTAATTTTTTACCAGAATGTTAGAGAAAAAAAAAGAAAACAATTAGGCTTATAAATAACGGTATCAATGTATAGTTCATCATGTATCATGGTATTCATGGTATTCATGGTATCATGTATGATAATCAGTATGGTTAATGTAAATATAATCGGTAGTTTTCGATCGTGTAACAAGGGCCACTGAGAAACTAGTGCTCCGCCGAACTTCAAAAACTGGTTTATCATAAAAAACTATTTGCTCTGAGGTCGTCGAAGGATTTCAGCTCATCTGATTGTGCGTGGCTAAGTTACAATATCCCTCCATTTCTGGAAAGACGCAACTCGTTGAAAATCCCAGCGCGCGCCAAATATTTGAATTTCAAATCCGCGCCGCGGTCGGACGAGTTTTGAGCGCGGCGCACAGTGTCTTTGAAAGAGGTCAGATAAAACGTGTTTCACCAAAATTGAAAATTTGGATGCTTATTTTGTCACACTTTAAATTTTGAGGGACGTCAAACGGAAGAAATTTTACGAAAAAACCAATGGAATCACTGAAAAACTCCTGCGTTTTGTATTTAAGAAAACTCAAAAGCTTTAAAGGTATTCTCATCATGTGCGATTTTATCCATGGACTAGCTCCACTGTGCGGTGCGCAGCGGTGCACAATTTATACTCCATCGATCGGAATTTTCCCGCAGTTTCCGGCCATGCTGCACAGCTAGGGTAGAACATCGTTTAAACACTTGAGTGGTGTCAAATTTCCTCGGATAAACTATTTATTTTAGAGAAAAGTTATTATAATTCGCCCCTGAAATTTTCGGATTCCCTAAATTAAATATCAAGTAAAATGCTTTTTAAAATTGAAAGAAAAAATCCACAAGTTTACCAGGAAACTTGCACTTTATTAGGTGCAACGTTGGAATGCTCATACGGCGTTTCTCATTAACAAGGCAGCACGGAATACACCGCGAGAGGCTCGCTGAGGTTGCACCACAGAGTGCCTCAGCGCATAAAAACAGTATGTATATAAGCAGCTACAAACCGCACAATGAGCTTTTTGCGTTGTTTGATGGACTTTTTGCATTATATAACTGTATTAATTAAATTACCATGGAAAAAACATTCGAATGGCCTTTGGAACGGAAAATCTCTTAACTTAAGATACTTAGCAATACTTTGTAAAATCTCTTGCAATAATTTTTAAAATCTCTTGCAATACTTTGCGAAATCTCTTGCAATTATTTGTAAAATCTCTTGCAATAATTTTCAAAATCTCTTGCAATACTTTGCAAAATCTCTTGCAATTCTTTGCAAAATCTCACCAGAAATTCATCATCGCGCTTGTGAAAAAACCATAATTGTCGTGGTCTAAATCGGATATTGAATGCGACGTCATGCAAATAACTAGAGCTTAGTTTCACATTCATTTCCTAAAACAAGGTACCTTTATTCTTTTCAGACAAAAGTTAGAGCACAGGAAAATAGTTCCATCCTTCCGTCGATATACCGAAATGAGTTTAATGCTCGATTTGACTCGAGTAAGCTCTGGTTCAAGTGTGAGCGGGTAGTGTTAATTTACGTAGACGAAAACCGTTACTTTCTTGCTTATGAGTTGAATTTGGAATGTTTTGATGCATCCACCATAACGTAAAATGTTGATGAAGAAACGCGTAGAGTGTTGCTTAATATCGCATTCCGTCTAGTGGTCTATTCTATCCAATGTACAATTTCTTTATTTTTCATTTTTCTGACGATTTTCTAACAAAAATTAATAAGTTTTTTTTTTTTTTTTTTTTTTTAAAAAAAATTGTTCTTTTACTTTCAATAGCTTTAGTGCTTTGATGCAACTTTTCGTGTTCCACGGATGTGCGTGTTGCATATTCAAAAATTGAAGGCGCTTTCAATTCACAAAGACTAGACTGAATTGATTGCAACGCTCTGATGTAACTATTCGTATTCCACGGATGTGCATGTTGCATATTCAAAAATTGAAGGCGCTTTCACTTTACAAAGACTAGACTGAATTCATTGCAACGCTGCGATGCAACTTTCGAGATTCTGCGGATGTGCGTGTTGTATATTAAAAAACTGAAGGCACCTCCGCTTTACAAGGAATATATGGACTGCATTTGGATTGCATTCTGCAAAAAGGAACCACTAGCATTGCAATGCTGCTAAGATTGTGCAACTTCTTTTGTCTTGGAGAAAAGACCCGATTATCCATTAATAGTTTCTATTTTACTCCCAAAAAACTGTAAATTTAAGACAAGAATTACCATCTAAATTTCATAGTTTTTCACGATTTCCGCGATTTTATTGCAGAAGATGAAGTTGCACAATCGTAGCATCATTGCAATGCTAGTGGTTCCTTTTTGCAAAATGCAATCCATTTGATGATATGTTCCTGTTGTGTGCGCCATTGAGATTACGGCACCGCCATGGGTAAGGCTCAATAATCAAAGAGGTTTTGTTTAGACATTCAGCTTCGGCAGCCCACGGTACGACGGGTAGGTGCAGAAAGGGCCACGACCGTAGGGGCGACCCGCGGTCTGGGGAGCAAAGACAAACATGACCCGGGCCACGGGCGAGACAAGGCGACTCCTGAGTCCAGAATCCAGACATCGCCGCGCCAGCCCCGGCCGTCCCATGACCGCAGTCCCAGCCTCAGTCCCAGTCCCGCAGTCCCAGTCGGTCTTAGACCGCAACGCGACGCCACCGCCGGCCGGCACCCACCCGACTCACGCAATCTCCCCATCGCACTCACGCACGCACGTGAGCATGTACGGGTACACACGCACCCGGAGAAGCCCACCGTAAGCCAACGTCCAGAGGGGATTTCAACTCGGTTGCTAAAGACGATGAAGGGGAAGGAAGAGGAAAAAACGAGAGGGAAGCAAATTTTGACAGTTAAGAGGAAGAGGAAGGGGAAGGGAATTGAGTGGAGGAAGGAGGAGAGAAAGAAATAGGTGAAGAGGGAGCATAGAGAAAAAAAAGGACGTGTTTGCTTTTCGGGCATCTTGGATTCTTTTGATGACGTAGGTCGGAACAGCGACTATTATCATCAATTTTCTCGGAAATGGTGTAATTTATGGAAAAAAGTCATTCCATTAATAGTGCTTGAAATTATATCATGAGTTGATTTAAGGAAAAAAATGGGACATTATGGTTCGTTTTTCATTCTTCGAATTCCGGATTTTGCTGGCCAGGTTGTACCGACCTACGTCACAGGGTAAACAAACCTCAAGATGCAAACACTTCCTTTTTTTTCTCTATGAAGATGGAGGAGTTGAAGATGAAGGATGAGGACGAAGAGGAAGAAAGAAAACCTGGGAAAATATGGAATTACCCGTGAGCTTACGTCCGGCGGAGATTTTATGTTGCCAAAGGTGGCGAAAAGATGAAGGAAAAATGAGAGAAAGAGGAAAGGTACAGAGTGGAGGGAAGAAGAGGAAAGATGGTGAAGGGTGATTAGCAAGAAGAAAGGAATAAAAGGAAAACTAGGGGAAAAAGGAAGAGGAGGGGAGAGATAATAATATAATGAGGAGGAAAAAGAAGAAGAAGCTTGTGATAAGGAAAGAGATGGAAAAAAGGGAATTTAAGTAAGATGAAAAGGAAGGAGAGGAGGAAGGGAGAGAAGAGGTGGGTGAGTAGGAAAGAAAAGAAGTAGTGGCGGAGGAAGAGGAGGAGGAGGAAGTGGAGGGGGAGGAAGAGGAGGAAGAGGAGGAGGAAAAGAAGGAGGAAGAGATGGAGGAAAAAGCGGAGAAAAAGGAGGAGGAGGAAAAGGAGGAGGAGGAAAATGAGGAGGAGGAAAAGGAGGAGGAAACGGGGGAGGAAGAGGGGGAGGAAGAGGGGGAGGAAGAGAAGGAGGAAATGGGGGAGGAAGAGGAGGAGGAAAAGGAGGAAGAAATGGAGGAGGAAATGGAGGAGGAAAAGGAGGAGGAAGAGCGTGAGGGCAAATCACGCTTAGTTGCACGTTGAACGCTGTAGGTATGTTTCGCCTTCATTATTTGATACTGGTATACGTGTGGACAAAGATATGTCCCATAGGTCGAAATAGTCGCATCCTCAGTAATTGGACTGAGTTTCTTCAAATACGTAAAGGAGGAGAAGGGAGAGGAGGAGGTTTTAAGACGGATCACGCGTTGAACCCAGCATTTTTCGCCTTGGTCTGATCGTGATTGGCTAAAACATATCCTACGCATCGAAATAAACGAATCCTCAGCAATAGAACTGATGTCTTTAACGACGAAGGGTTTAAGGACCCCCACCTCAGGCTTTTCACAGTGAAAAAATTATATGACCAAGGTCGTTTACAGGTATGAAAATATTATCGGACATGAGCTACTATGAAGGATGACTATTGAAACCGTTTGATTTTCAAGAGGATGCAAGTGTTACGTAAATACCGGCCCCAGGAATAACTATACATTTTAGCGGCTCTGGTGCTTGCACTAGAGCTGCTATTCCGGACGGTCCCAGCTGGGGAGTATCATTGGACCATGTTACATTGGAGAGACCGCGCGTTGGTTAATGGGAATCGGCGCCATTTTCGGCTATGTTCCTTGTCATGACTTTATTTTATTGCATATTGTTTTATTGTTAGCCAATGCTATGTTGTGTAGTGTATTTTTGGAATCATGGTGATACAGTCAATAATTCAAAACTTGTCTGTGCTTTAATCTCGTGATGGAAAAAATGTACTTTACGTTCAAAATTTGAAAATTTGAATTTTAAAGTTTTCGCGGTTAAGGAAGCTCCAACCACTGGGTTGGAGCTTCCTAGTCATATTACTCGATATCAGCTGATAGCAAACAAAGGTTACCAAGGAAACCGTAAACGTCTAATGCCGTCTGCCCAAATAGCAAATGGGAGGCGAAAATGGAAGTCATCAGTGCATCGTTGAGTGTTGACGCCCGATCCCATTTTCAGACATGTTCACACGTTTTGCTTGCAAAGAAAAAAGGCGGCAAATCAATTTTTATTATTGGACCAATGAGTGTTCTCCAATTTGAGTTTGTAAACATCGTGGTTTCTAGGTTAGGTTTTTGGCTGTGTGATAAATGATATTATGCCGTCTTTGATTTTGTTAAAATGACTCGATATATGTTATTTGATAAACGATTGGAGTTTTGATGAAGTAAGTTGATTTGAATTAAAAATTGTGTCCTTAAAAAATGGATGATGAGGTGATTTGGTTAACATGGGCATTTGTGGTACTTGCGGCGTATTGGGAGTTTGTATGGAAACGACGTGGCAGTAGTCCACACTTTTTACAAGAAACTATTTTGTACAAAGTTCTGTACAAATTTTACACTATTTATACAGTAATATAATACAAAAAAATTATGTACTTTATCACAACTCACATAGCTTCAAAACAAAATAGAAAATGATGGATGCTCAGCCCCGACACATCGATGATCGCGAAATTTGCGCGGCCCGCGCAATTTTCACGTTCATCACTCACCGATGCACTGATGACTTCCATTTTCGCCTCCCATTTGCTACGTGGGCAGACGGCACACAACTACCGTGGCCATCGGGGCGATTATTGAAATGACATCGACTCTATGTCGCCGCTTACGACAAGACATATAGCCCTATCTTAACCGTGTAATATATCGCAATTCGATATTCAAAACCATTACCTACAATTTCAGATATAAAAATGCAAATTTTTTGCAGCCTCGCTAAACGACTTATCAACCATGCATTCCAAAGTTTCTTATCACAGGGCTGTGAAAATATACAATCTAATAAATACAAAATAACCAAATATCTAAAAAGACAAAATTTCAGTTACAGTCAGTTTCAGTCTTATTGTTGCACAAACTAGTTATTTGACAAAAAAAGAAGATGATCACTCAATTGAAAGAAATTGGCGCCCAATCACAACGACAAGTTAAAAAAAATACTGTGGGAGAAATTTTTTAGGATGCGGACCTCCAAAGAGCCTTCAAAATTAAAAGTATACAACAAGTGATAGTGCCATGCATTCTGCATATCAAGGGCCAATACACATTTATACACCGGCTACGTAAATCTGCTAAGTTACAAAACATGAATCGACAGTTGTCGGATTGTACATCAGTGACAAAATGTGTCTAGGCCCTCATTCTTGACTACAACTACTGTCGCCAGAGCCGCTCTCCGACGCGAATGCGTTGGAGGTTCCTGCTTGTTTAATATTATGCCTCCCTTTTTGTAAACATTTCTTTTACTTCCCGTAAAAATGTAGCAAAGCCTCTACCCAGAGCTGCCATGAAGAGAGTTACCAGTTTCATGACCATGGTCAGTAGGTTTAAGTCTGACAATGAGTTTGTAATACTGTTTGTAGCAGCTATGTGTTATATAACTCTATCCCTTTACCCTTGTATTCTTGTGTTATATCTATACCTGCTTTGTAAAAATTGTATACGCATCAATGGAAGAATTGATTCATTAATTCTACAGAGATATCTCGGCAACTATAAAGAGGGGAAATGGAGTAAAGAAAGAAAGGAAAAATTATTTCACACATGCTTTATACATTTTTGGAGTAATTTTTGGCACTCAGGAGTGTAAAAAATTCTTTAAAAAAATGGACCACTAGACTAGGTACGAATTTCAGCATTCTGATACATGTTTCTCAACCAAAATTTCACGTAAAACGCGATGCGCATAGCAAAAGTTACCGAAATCAACTCCTTACGAAGACATTTAATGATTCATGATGCGTGAATTCAAACCGCCCGCTCACGAAAACTCAATGCTCTACGTGTTTCACATCGCGCGCTAAACTTCCATCATGGTAGTCTCTGCAATATAAAAATCTGGAAACCTCAATCTTGACGGTTTGGCTCAGCTATAGCAAAGTTCTTGTGGTTTTAGTAACATATAATGGGAAATGAACATTGCTCGATGGAGAAGCTTGCTGAAAACCGTTGTAGTGCGCGATTTGACTCGAGTAGAGCTTTGAGTTTCTTGTGAGCGGGCAGTTCAAATTCCTCGTAACCAATGTGAAATAAAAACGTTGAAATCTTCGTTAGGAGTTAGTTTCAGTAATATTCGTTGCGCTAATCGTGTTCTGCGTGAAATTCTGGTTAAGAAACATGTATCAGATTGCTTAAATTCGTACCTTGTCTAGTGGTCCATTGCAAATATTTGATATTCAAGAATTGTGCTGTTGTTGCGATTGCCGTGTATGTATACTAAAAGGAACTGTATTAAAATAAATCAAATCGAAATGGAGAATTTGCAGGTGTCTGAAATTTGATGAATCTCGTGTATGAACGATCGCTACCAAGTAAGTTGAACAAGAGGACACCCTTGATTCATAAATCGAACAATTATTGGAGGAAATATGACAAAAAGATCTGATCTGCTTAAATACATGCGTTTAAATGGGAAATGCCGCCAGATGGCGTCACTAGGCGGCGCATTTTCTCACTTTTAAATCTACTTTTTTACTATTTCCCATATCAGAAAAAAAATTCTGTGAAACAGCTTTTTAGGTACTTTCAGATGAAGCAATAAAAACTTTGCGTGCAAATTCTCCAATACTAAGTAACACGCAGATCTTATGTACATATCCTTCCGATTTAATTTATTTTCAAAAGGTTCTTTTTGGCATGAATACCTCCAAATGGCGTTCAATACACCATCTTGAAACGTGAAACCTCACGATGCGATACTCGACCAGTGGCCACCTCCCACTCAGCGCGGCCGTAAATCACGGGCCCGTATAAATAACGCTCCGATTGGGCCGTAATAACGCTCGAGATTATTTTGTAAAACTCACGGCCGGTTAATACTCCCGTCGCAACCAACAAACACCTGACTCGAGCGGAAAACCGCGCGCAGATACGTCGTTCTTCCCGAGGGGAGTGGAGCACCGATGCTGCACTTTTACGGCATCGGGTCCCATAAAAACTCGCGACGTGTGAGAGACGCTGCGAAACACCCATCAAAACAGCATAAGCTCCGCGTACATGACTCGCAGATATGCGGTTTTTCCCTCGGCGGGGCTGCGGTGTATCTATGACAAAACTATAAATGGCGTCATTGGTGGGGAAATAGGCGAACGGACGAGAGGGTTCCGGCGTTGTTGCCAGATTGTGGTAAAAATTAGCATTTTCCGCGACAAAACTGCCGTTCGAAGGAAGGACACCGCATAGACATTCGAGAGTTGCCAAATTTCCTCCGAAAAAAACCGAAATTACTGGGAAAATTCTGAATATTATTTTCCGAAAATCTCGAACAATTTTGTACGCAATTCAATCTAAAATATCTGAAAATTTCGAGGGGAAGAAATGTATGAGTGTTGTAAAAAATGCATGTTTTATCTGGGGAAATTTGGCAATTCTCGGATGTTCATACGGCGTTCTTCCTCAGCACGGCGGAAAGCTGGATATTTTGCCGGAGGATTTGGCAAAATGGTTCCGGCCATGACGGGTGAAATACATAAGAGATCACGCTGCATGACACTCGCTCATAAATGGTGTTGCTATCCATTTGTTCGAGGCGAGATGAGACCGGTGATGGAGGGCCTTCTCCGCATATTTATGTAATGCCTTCACAGGATGCTCCATACATAACCGACCGTGATGAAATGTTAAGTGAGGGGTTGTAAGTCATGGAGGCTCTTTGCTTTTCACTCAGGCTTTCGTTGTTTCAAGTCCAAGAACGCTAAGCAGGGAAGCTGTTTACGATGGTGTATAGCAGTGTTCGAAACTCACCTTACAGTTTCAGGTGCCGTGTGGCCCATTAAGGCCATCGAAGATTTTTTAGGGGCCAAATTGACTTTTTGCTTACATATCACGGCGCATTTTGTGAAAAGGCAGACGCAAGATGTTTTAGTTACAGAACTCGCAGCTGTAACTTGTAACTTTCGAAAAATCACCGAATAGAAAAATTAGGATTTTTTTTTTTTTTTTTTTTTTTTTTTTTTTTTTTTAGGGGCCACGTTGGCGCAGAGCTTTCATTTTTTAGGCGCCATGACCGATTTCTTAGCTGTATTGGTGCAATGGCGCCTTTGAGAGATATTAGTAAATGCTGAGAGAGATCACTTGTGATTGATTGCATGAATGTTCATTTGCTTACCTCTACTTTTTCATATCCATAGCAACCACCCACTGCCACCAATAGGATCGCTGTACACGGAAAAAACGAGCTTAGGGTTGGGACCTACATGTTAGTGCTGGGCACTAACGAGGGTTAGATCAAATGGAGTTAACAAGTCAGAGGAGTGCTGGGCACTTAACAGCTCGAGGGTGGGTCACTAAGGAAGAAGTAGTGTCAGGCCCTAAAGTGACTTTGGAGCGAGCGTAAAATATGAAACGCCTCCGCCTGGGATCGAACTCGGGTTGCGCCGGTGGAAGACCAGCGCGTTACCACCAGGCTATCGCGGCTCGGACGTCTCGTGGGTGAATTTACACCTGTTAAGCGCAACTACGTCTCGCGGCATCTGATTAGCACTACTCATGTTCAGTGCCCACCTGTACTGCCTTCCGGCGTTGAGCTGTACAGCGCTTAGACGCCAGCCCTCAACTACTCCCCACTAAACGGCCAGTAGTGCTCAACACTAGTCTTGTTTTTTCCGTGTATCCTCTTTATCTTCTTTGTCTATAGCTTTATACATCAATTTCAATAATCAGTCCGCAGGGAGTTTTCACGTCATGAAATAGTTCATTTTTCTACGCAGCGTTTCGGTTTCCTGGCCATCACTCTGCTAAGTATCCAAGCTATCTATCACGTTTGATAGTGGTGCCATAGTCGAACATTTACCTTAAACTTCGTAAACTGCGGTCTACTTATAGAAATTAATATACAAAGCGAAAGACGAAGGAGACAAAGCCAACATGTAGTTATCCTATTATTGGTTGAAACTGATCAGTGTCATAGCTTAAGGTAGACTAAGAATAGAAAAATGAGAGACTAACAGTAGGGTCTCTCGAGGGTTTTCGTTAGTTAATCTATTGCTTATCCCATTGGTTCATTGCAACCATTCGCTTCCACCAGGAGGATCGCTCTGTTTTACCTTCGTCTATCGCTTTGTCTATATTGATTTCAACACAGTCAAAGCGAAAATGGAGGGATCGTACTGGATGAAACTTATGGTTGTTACGTTGCTAGAGGGAAAATGGAAGACTAATTATAGGGTCTCAAGAGGATTGCCGTTAGGTAAGTCAGGGCCGGATTTACCTACTTGCCGCCCATGGGCCGCTAGTATTTTGCCGCCCCCCTTCTCATTCGTTTTGAAACATTAATGAAAACCATCAAATGAACGTGCCAGCGGGGTAGGGGTGCATAAGACACGTTTACTGGTGTTGAACACATTTTTTGGGAAAGCCCTGTTAACTCTACTAGCAAAAGTTCACGGAACTTTGCGCGAAAATTAAGTTTCATAAACCTATCTCTGTGTGGACAAGGTCTTCCATTCATAAGAAATGAACGAAAAAATTATGTAAGAACAAACATAAATGTGGATTAATGATTTTTAACTTCCGCCGCCGCGCCTCGCAGACCGCACTGTGTCTGACGCAATGCGTGAAGTATTCACGCAATCTTGTAGGCGCTATGCATCTCACGCTGATCGCACTGTGTTTGCTGCAATTCGTGAGGTATTCACGCAGTCTTGTAGGCGCTATCCGTTTCACGCTGACCGCAATGACCGCACTGCGTTTGATGCAATGCGAGCAGTATTCGCGCAGTCTTGTAGGCGCTAATATGTGTTACATGCCGATCGCCGCGCCGAGGGCTTCTCCCTTTCATCTCAAGTCCTCGTTATCATTTCTCTCTGCGCCGCGCCGCTCCAGGCCAAATTGCGTGTTTGGTTTCTCTCTTAACTCGACTAATTGAAGGTGCTGTCTCTTGTATCACTAGGAGACGACAAAATTAGAACTTACTATACTCTCAGTAAATGAGAGATTTTGTCACCTTTTCTCGTTTGTCATTTTTTTTCTGAATCCGAATTTTTTTATACCTACATTGAAAAAAATTGCAAAATTTGCCGCCTCATATAGATTTGCCGCCATGGGCCGCAGCCCATGTGGCCAACCCCTTAACCCGGCCCTGAAGTAAGCTACTACTTATCTCCTTTGTCTATTGCAACCACTCGCTTCCAGCAATAGGATCGCTCAGTTTCCTCTTTGTCTATCAATGCCAATAATCAGCCCGCTACTCTGTTTCTCTCGCAACCGCGAAGACCGCGAGCCGACAACGGGGGACGTATCGATCTTAGCGGGTGTTTGCAGAGTTAATGATCCTGTCTCGGGCCGGCTCCGAGTGTCAGTGTATGTGTGAAAGCAGTGAATATTTACAAAGTAGTTGTCCCGAACAAATTGTATTGTGCGAACCGTGCGCCCGGAGGGGGGACGCGGGGGGAGAGCGGCAATAAAACCAACAGCGGGAGTCTCAAAGTATTGTCAAAACTCGTTTATACTCGCCAGCAGACAGAGGACTCGACGCATGCGCCTCGATGAGCTGAGGTGCGCGCACTTTAGTTGCCAGATGGGCCCAGCCAATGAATTTTCTCCCATCGCAGAACTTCTGACCCAGGAAATAACAAGGGCTTAGAGGTAGAAGTACACGGAGAAAAAAACCTCGTGCGTGGGACCCGAAGTTTAGGTCATATGGATCTCTGAAGTTTTCGGATTGAGCATCCGAACACTTAAGGTCCAGCTGCTGAGGTTCGGATCACACATCTGAAACTTCAGTTCTTGCATCTGAAGTACTTCGGCAGTCACATCCGAATAACTTCGGTTCTCACATCCGAAAAACTACATCTGAAGTACTTCAGTTTCAGATGTGTGATCCGAACCTCAGCAGCTGGACCTTAAGTATTCAGATGCTCAATCTGAAAACTTCAGAGATCCATATGACCTAAACTTCGGGTCCCACGCACGAGTTTTTTTTCTCCGCGTATAGGGAAAAAAAAGGAGATGTTTGCATCTTGAGGTTTGTTTACCCTGTGACGTAGGTCGGTACAACCTGGCCAGCGAAATCCGGGATTCGAGGTATGAAAAACGGACCATAATGTCCGATTTTTTTGCTTTAATCAACTCATGATATAATTTCAAACACTTTATGTAGTATGGATTTTTTTCATGAACTACACCATTTGCAAGAAAATCGATGATGAAAGTCGCCGTACCGACCTACGTCATCAAAAAAAATCCAAGATGCCCGAAATGCAAACACCTCTTAGAGGGTGCGTTTAACGTTTGAGAGTCACTTCGGGTCTTCGAAGGATAAGTTTTTACTTTCTCGCTACCCTAGGGTAGAGGAAGTATTGTCATCCTCCAAGGGGGAAAAAAAACAGTTGGAATTTCGTCATTTCTAGACGTTTGAAGGTCCCAGGAGTCAAAATAGCCATACTTGAAAAAATGTGTGTTCGTCCGTCCGGCGTCCACCAAATCTGTCTACAGCGATATCTCAAAATCTATCTGTGAAAGCCATTGACTTTTCTTTTTGTGTAAGCATATTTTTGGCCTGGTTCAAGGGAACATAATTCTTCACAGCAAAAGGAATATTTTTGCTTAAACAGTTCCAGTATCACGTAACGATGTGAAATTCTAAAAAATTTCAACGATGGCCCATTACCTACAGCCGCCCCCCTCCCCACCCCACCCCAAAAAAAACTTAAATCCAGAGATTTAAATCACAAAATGTAAATTTGAAGAGGAAGTTTGACAAGCGGGATGCACATGCGTAGAACGTCTGATGGACAGTCCTATATCGATATTTCATGGTTTTTTCGAGGCGGGCAATTAATGGTGCCTTTAGCAGAGTTCATAAAAACATCAAGTGTGTATTACTCCTCTTTTATGACTCTTCACTTTCTCCCATCAGTTCTGCTCGTTGCCAGATTGATGACCATAAAGGGTCAATGCTCATGAAGGGTCGCACATCAAGGAGGCGCTTATCAGAGCATCTTTGTCTCGCACCTATTGTAAGATCAAAGCGAGGAGTTGGAAAAAAGTTTGTACTTCAGCAAGGCCGGATTCACCTACTTGCCGCCCATGGACAGCCTGTATTTTTCCGCCCCCTTCTCATTCGTTTTGAAACATCAATAGATCGCATTCGACAGTGGCTCGATGTATCGTTTGGTTCAAAACAATAGAACATAACCGCAAACAAAAATTTTAGGATTTAATTTGGAAAAGCTGAAAATGAGGAAATTCCTAACAATTTCACTTTTCATTGCCATTTGGTACTCGAGAGAATAAAAATACGCCTGTGTGTTTCGCCTCTCACCTGTGTGATCTGTCGAATACGATCTAGAAAAACAATCAAGTGAACGTGCTGGTGGGAGAGGGGTGTATGAGACGCGTTTACTCGTGTTGGGCACATTTTTTCTGAAAGCCCTGTCAACACTAACAAAAGTTCAGTTCCGTAAACCCATCCCTGTTTGGACAAGGCCTTCCATATATAAAAAAACGAACGAAAAAATTATGAAAGAACAAACATAAATGTGGTTAATAATTTTAACTTCCACCGCCGCGCCGACCGCACTGTGTTGGCGCAATGCGTGAAGTATTCATGCAGTCTTGTAGGCGCTATGCGTTTCACGCCGACCGCTGCTGACCACACGGAAAAAAATAGGTTGTCTCTAACAGCTAATGCGGTATGGTTGAAAAGTAAAAAGCCGTGAGAACCAACAAAAATAGTTGGATTCACCAGCCACGTTGACCGATGTGACCAAGCACGAATCCAATTTACCTATACGCCTAAATTAAATCCGACTGTTGCATCTTTTAGTGGTGCAACCAGCAATGTATGTTATCATACCCTCACAAGTAGGCCAAGCCAGCAAGAATCTTACGGCGGATGTCACTGTGGCTGAGATGGACGGATTAACCATCTTGACAAAGCTGAACTGGCCATCACAAAGGCGACCCAACCATCAGGCACTGTCAGCGCGGTGAGAGTTCCCGCCTGGCTAAGCTGCGGTCCGCCATTTTTCCTTTGTCACTCAGTTACGAGTTCATCACGTTGTTGTTCGGAGACAGTGCGCTTGGCTTTATTTATCTATATTAATCCATGTGAATTTACGCGTAATTTGCCGAAATTCGTGTTCGAATCGTTTCTACAGCTACCGTCTTCTCTTTAAATCTATCTGTTTTAACTTTCCACGCATATTTTCCGAGATTTCCTAGTTCTGTATCGACCACTTTTTGGAGGTTATAAGAGTTGCTGCGATGAATCTGGCTAACAAAATGTGTGAATTCTGAAAACTTGAAGGGCGTTTCGCAAAATTGTTCTGTTATTTAGTGAGTGTCGGTTCTGTATAAAGTCATAGCGAAAGCGGGAAGATACGGAAGTCCCTTGAAAATGATAGACCAGTGATTATTGACTTCGTTCGTATATCTATTTGTGTTAAAATTTTAGAGAATCAAAATAATCTGATGCAGCGTAAAATTTTCCTGGGATATTTGTTGAATATAAGCTTTAATCAAAATTTGACAGTTTCTGTCCCACCGTGAACTGTGGCAATTGGTACTGCGTGTAGTTTATTTTTTTAGGTATATTTTGAACTATCTATCTACTTATTATGAAATCAAACTTTTTGTGAAACTGATTTAGTCTGTAAATGATTCTTTGACGGTAAAAACAAGTTTCGTTTTGGTATCATTTACTTGAAATTGGTGAAGCAATTATCTGCTATTTCTCGTCAAATTTGCTTTAACTGCCAGTAATTGTATGTGTACCGGAATTTTTAATCAAAAAGTAAGTAAAATATCTACTACTTTCATATCAAATTTGTTTCTGATAATTTGAGTTAATATTTAAAAATATATGTTGAGTGGATGTTAGAATCCATAAAGTTCGTCGGAGCATCTGGAATTCGGGAAGCTTGAAATTACCATACTACGCAGTCGGAAAAGCCACACTGGCATGGTGTCAGCCGTATCGTGTAATTTACAATACTGGTATATTGGTAACTAACTAAACTGCGCAGCTTCATTGGAAAAAAAGCAAGAAGACAGCATGGTTAATAATAACCAAACACTGGTAAATCCGATCATATTTTTTTTTTTGTAGCTTGTGTAGTAGAAATAAAAAGTATAATAAAGAAAAAAACAGGCTGTGCGATTTAAAGAAATGAAACAAATGATCACAAATACAAAGCTAGATTCGAATTCAGTTATCAAACTCAAGCAGATCGACGTTGACGGTTAAATATAGATTTTTTGTGCTCCTTCATCATCGGTCGTCATAGCTCAATCGTTAGGGTGTTAGGTTAGGATTAGGTAGGTCCAGGTTCAATCCCAAATAATGGGTTGAAAAAATTCTATCGTAGTAAAATAAGTTGAGTAAATTAACAAATTTCATATTTTTCATTTTTACAATCTAGCGTTCTCAGATATTTATTTTATGGGGCTCCTGGCCCCCTATTTTCCATTAAAAGCCCCGAAAAATTGTAGCAATGACCGCTGTCCATTTTGGCAAAATTAAGCGGGCATGGTAGCCCTCAAAATGGGTCACTTTGACATAATTGCTGAGCGCTGCGGCCGAGCGCTCGGGTTGATCTAACCATCTCCGCAGGGCTGACCCAGCCGCGCGGCATGAAGGCAGCGTCACTACCTGCTGGTTGTCGATCTAGCCAACAATTTGGTTGGCGCGGTTTTCAGCTTTCGAAGATGGTCGAATCGACCATCTTCATGGCTGCACGAGACAACCTTTTTTTTCCGTGCACACTGTTTGTCGCAATGCGTGAGGTATTCATGCAGTCTTGTTGGCGCTGTGCGTTTCAAGCCGACTGCTGCTGACCGCAGTGTGTTTGACGCAATGCGTGAAGTATTCATGCAGTCTTGTAGGCGCTATGCGTTTCATGCTGACCGCCTCACCGCTCCGTTCTAGGCCAAATTTCGTGTTTGGTTTCTCTCTTAACTCGACTAACTAAAGGTGTTGTCTCTTGTATCATCAGAAGACGACAAAATTAGAAATTACTATACTTTCACTCTCAGGAAATGAGAGATTTTTGGAACCACATGGCCGTCTTAATCCGGCCTAAATAATGAATTTTACCACATTCTTTGATATTTCTGACGCCAAATGAGAGGTTTAATTAAACCATTCATATCTCTATTGAAGCATGATGGGCTGATCACCCTAATTTTTTCAGTCATATCTAGTGGTGAAGACCACTAATTACTAATTAGGGTACATCCTCCATGCACCGAAAGGATCATCGCCAGTAAGGTTTATCTGCTACAAAAAGGTCCGACTCAACCAAATATCTTGGTCGGCACCACGATCAACCAAGAACATGCTTTAATCTACTCGTATTTTCCGATGTCATTGCTTTAAAATACAATTTCATCTTTAGTATTTCCCACGGATATCCCTAGGCTCTCTTCCCCGGAGCTTTTGGTATGTCTCTCCTCACCCTCTTAGGACGTTTTCAAAGAAAAAAACCAGAGGAATTTGCCGTTTCATGTTGACATCCATCAAGATCCAGGCGTGTTAACACACACGTATTCGGAGAATTTACGCACAGCGTGTTGAGATTACACGCGGAGTCGAGTGCTGGAAAAATCCAATAGAATGATCATCGACAGGTTGCAATTTTTGCCATTTTTTTGCTGCCCATAATGATTTAGCGATGGAAGCTGGAGTGAGCTAGGATATAAGTGCGCAAGTAAGTGAAAGAATACTGCCGTACTATAAGAGAAAACGTCGTATGAACACTCGAGAGTTGCCAAAATGTCTCCGGATAAAACGAGTATCTTTGAGGGGAATTATGCTTCTTTTTCTGTGAAATTTTCAGATATTTTAGATTAAATTGTGAACAAAACTGGCTGAAAAATTTGAAGAAAACTGATGAAAATTTGCGCGGTAACTTCGTTTTTATTGAGGGAAATATGGCAACGTCTGAAGGCTCATACGGCGTTCTTCCTCAGCGCGGCAGAATAGACGAGCGATAGGATCGGAAAGCAGTCCAGTGGTAATTGGACCAATAAATAATCCACCTATTACTGAACCTCGAGCAATACCCTGCGTTGCCGTTCTAAGAAATTTTTCAATCGATTTTCCTGCTAAATTCCGCATTAAAAGGGCAAATGCATGAAAAAATTAAAAAAAAAAAAATAATAAAACAAGAAGGAAAGGAAACATAATGACAAGTAAAGACTGAAATAGTCATAAAAATGCATGGAAAGAGAGAGGTACAGTGTTCGAAACTCACCTTTGAATTTTAGGAGCCATATGTGGAGCATCAAACCCGATTTTTAGGCGCCACTGAAGATTTTTTAGGGGCCAAATTGACTTTTTGCCTATATATTACGACGCATTTAGTGAAAAATTAGACGCAAGCTGTTTTCGTAACAAAACTAGTAAGTAGCTGTAACTTGGGGAAGACAAAAGCACAAATGATGAAATCGTGAAGAATAAAAAAAGCTTTCACTTGTGGTGCTGAAAATTTCGAATAATTACCTAATATGAAAATTCAGATTTTTAGGGGCCACATTGGCGCAGAGCCTTCATTTTATAGGCGCCAAGGCCGATATTTTAGGCGCATTTGGTGCGTTGGCGCCTGTGAGTTTCGAACATTGGAGAGGTTGAAAGGAGAAAAATTCCAAAATATAATTATTCAAGCATAAAATATAAAAATCGGTTGAGGAAAAATAGTTGTAGTTAAGTTAATTAAAACTGATTATATTTTGTCTCGTGCCTTAATTAAAATTGATCGATGAAGTATCCGATTTTTTAAGTAATATTGAAAAATTACCTCCCGATCTCCATCATTCTAAAATGTGATTTTCTCTTTGACTCATCATCTCTCAGCAAAAACTGGTGCTTTTTAGTTTGGATGCTGCCAAATAAATTCTCTGCACTGCCGTTGTTGGTGGCGAAAAATAAAAGTAGGGAAATTACCAATTATAATGTAGGGGTTTTTTATTCCTTCTTTCTCTTGAGCGATGTTGTAGGAGCTGCGGTCATTAAAAAATCCGCAATAAAAAAATAGTAAAATTTATCTCAAATTCGAGAAGTGCTCAAAAAAATAATTCGAATCTCAAAGAATATTACTAAAGTGAAAAAGAATTTTTAAAATAAGAATATTTTAAAAATGGAGTCCATTCCTGCTGCCTCTGAGGATAGTAAGCAAGCATAGTTTAAATCACTTCACTACCAGATTATATTGCCGTTTAAAAAATAAACAATTGGACGTATTTCTATCAAACGGAACCATGCGCATTAAGACATGAGCCCTGAGACCCATAAGAATATGTGCATAACAGGGCTCACGTCATAATGCACATAGTTCCGTTTGTTAGAAATACGTCCAATTCAAACCCCACAATAAAAGGATAAGGACGGGACCCTTAGGTATTCAACACACATTGCCTCGGACCAAATTATTACTAATTTATTCAGTCATTCGTTCATATTTTTAATAATACCACCATATGCTCATGTATTTATTGAGTCATTTATCTTTTACTACCGGAATAAATAAAAGTAGTTTGTAAAATCCATTTCAAGATAATTTTACAACCCTGGACGCAACATGTGAGAACGCGTCAGGTGAGAAAAATAATAAAAACGCGATAGAATAAATAAAATACGGAGAAAAAAATAAAATACAATGAAAGAGGGCAAAAGACTCGAATTTCAGCGATCGATTCGATGAGTCGCGCCGATTGTGCTAAGGCGTATGAGCTTCCGAACGGTGCCAAATCGTTGTAGATGACGTATTTATGTTAGAGGAAAGTTACGAATATTTTCTCCTGGCATTTTCGCGTACACTAGATTAACTTGGGAAATTTCGAATAAAAATATCCTCAAGTTTCCCAGAAAATGTGTACCACATCGGAGGAATTTCTGATCCGCCTTGAATTCTCATTTGACTTTATTTCTTCTCATTGTAGTGCGGATGTCGATCATGCAGGAACCGAGAATCGCTGTGGAATCGATTCGAAAAACAATGTTGCATTTTACTTGGAAGCTGCGGACATTAACTTTGAACTTTCAAAGATATAAGTTGTATTTTGAGCTGACAGTGGCAACCTCTCTTGTGGATGAGGCCTGGATTCCGCCGCGCGTGAAACTCAAAGTAAATAAGTAGTAACAGCTAATGCGCCGTAACCAATCCAACCAGCTGTGAATGCACGCAGCGCGACGCACACAAGGCGAAACATCAAGCAGTGGTGGCCAGAAAGAAAAATATACCCAAAAGTATTTTAAGGGGGAAAAAGGTTAAAAGGGTTGTGGTTCGACAGAGGGCAGAGGAGGTTAGGTGTCGTAGAGCGCCAGGGAGTACTATAAAGCGACTTATATGTGTACGTAAACAAAGTTAAATAGCTTAAGATATTGAATCTTTGAAAAAACTACATTTTTGGGGAAGTACCAGATGTCGAGGTTTCGGGGGGGTGGGAAGTATAAGAAACGGCTCCGTATACTTTCATAGCATTGACTACACTGGCTATTGCAGAAAGGCCCCTATCGCAGTGAGTTTTTTTTGCAGGGAGCAAATTTTTCCGGTAACATGTCAGTGATCAAAATTAAGCACGTTTAGGGTTCTTCTTTCTGGTATTCTAATGTGTGTCGATTAGACTTATGGGCGGAACTGGGGAAGGGCAGACCCCCCCCCTCCCCACAATTCTGCTCAGCCCTCTCCAAAAAATATCAAGGATCTAGTTTTGAGATGAATGGCATAGGAAATGTAATGAATCCATCTTAATAGAATCGATCAAAAATCGTCGTTTCTCCGCCCGCAAAAGAACGTAACTTCATTTCAGTGTTGCCTAATTTCCCCTCGCAATTTGCATATTAATCAAGAAAATATTATCAGGAGACTCTACTTCTTTAATTTTCGTTCTCTGTTTTCTCTCTCTCTCTCTCCCTCCTCTAACTTCTTTTTAATTTTCTGTTTTCTTATTCTTCCTCGATATCCTTACGCCAAATATTATTTTCAAACTCTAGTTCCTTCCCCTTCTTCTTCCTCCTTCTTCTTCCTCCTCCTCTTCCTCTTCTTCTTCCTCCTCCTCTTCCTCTTCTTCTTCCTCTTCTTCTCTTTCTTAGTTTCTCTCCGATCCTGGACAGTGGCGCTTACGATGGTGGCGCACTCCAGCGGATGCTTAGCGAAGCTTCCGCCTGACAGGGAGGTCAGGTCAGGAAACCCTCCGCCTCCATGGAATAGGAAGCTGCCGGACCCCGAGTTCCAGTAGCCGATCTGCCTCTCGCCTCGAAACAATAGCGTGGACTGGAAAGCGGAGGAAAAGAGAAAGAAGAAACTGATTAATTTCCGAAGGGAACAATGCTCACGATCAATCGCTCAAACACTAATAACGGTCGTGTAAAAAGCAGAGCTCTGAGGGGCGCACAGTGAAGCGAGTCAAAAGGAGTTGTCGGACACGGAAACTTTTAACAGCCTATTTATTCGAAAATACGAGACGTAGAGGTTTCGGAAATGGCTCAATCGATTTCCTCGTGAAATTTCCTTCAAAATCCACCTAATAGAATTTTTAAATTTTCGTCTTCTTTTTTATTTTTCTCTCCCTCCCTCTAAATCCTCTTCTTTTAAATTTCTGTTTTTTTTTATTCTTCCTCATATATCCTTACTCCAAATACGATTTTAAAATTCTACGTCCTTCTTCCACTTCTTCCTCTTCTTCCTCTTCTTCCTCTTCTTCCTCTTCTTCCTCTTCTTCCTCTTCTTCCTCTTCTTCCTCTTCTTCCTCTTCTTCCTCTTCTTCCTCTTCTCCCTTTTCTTCCTCTTCTTCCTCTTTTTCCTCTTCTTCTTCTACTACCTCTTCTTCAAATTTCTTCCTCTTCTTCCTATTTCTTCCTCTTCTTCTTCTACTACCTCTTCTTCAAATTTCTTCCTCTTCTTCCTATTTCTTCCTCTTCTTTCTCTTCTTCCTCTTCTTTCTCTTCTTCCTCTTCTTCCTATTTCTTCCTCTTCTTCCTCTTCTTCGTCTTCTTCGTCTTCTTCGTCTTCTTCGTCTTCTTCGTCTTCTTCGCCTACTTCGTCTTCTTCGTCTTCTTCGTCTTCTTCCTTTTCTTCGTCTTCTTCCTTTTCTTCCTCTTCTTCCTTTTCTTCCTTTTCTTCCTTTTCCTCCTTTTCTTCCTTTTCTTCCCTTTCTTCCTCTCTTTCTAAGAAAAGATCTTTAAAAGCCTATATGCTCGAAAATCCGAAACGTAGAGGTTTTGAAAATGGCTTCATCAATTTTCTCGTGAAATTGCCTTCAAAAACCACCCCATACAATTTGAAATGTTTCGAGATAAGTGTCCAAATTCACCGTTCCGATTTCGTGTATTGGCTGGGTCCACTGTGCGGCGGGCTGGCCGACGAGCAGGGGGAAGCTGGTTAAGTGAAATGATTTATGCGGCGATTGGTAGGTGTGGGCTCGCTATGAGGTACCTCCCACCTTCCCCCCGCGAACCGCGGCCCGACCTGCTCCACCATTCCCAGCCGCGGATCGGCTCTCCTTCCACAGGGCAGTCACTCCGATAGCCGCGCAGTGGGCGCTGCTGAAGATGTCCAGGACTTAGTTCAAGATGAGGGGGAAAAATAGATTTTCTTGTCTCGCCGTCAATGGTAAAATAACTAAAAATACTTCCTCTCTACCCTATGGGAGCGAGAAAGTAAAAATGAGAAGAAGAAGAAAAAGAAAGGAATACATACATAAAGTCGCTTTTATAGCGCCGCCTCGCGCTCTGCGACGCCCAATCGCCATTGCCCCCTATCCTCCCAGAGAGCATCAGGCAATTGGCACCTTCTGATCTCCTCCTCCACCCCTTGTCGCCAACCTTTCACAGGACGTCCACGCCGTCGCCTTCCGGGAGGAACCCAATCGAAGACCTGCTTGGGCAACCGGTCGTCTGCCATCCTTCGCACGTGTCCATACCAGACCAACTGAAAAGAAAGGAATAATTAGGGTGATTCGATGGACGCTATATTTAGTGTCAGAACTACATGCAATATCATGCAACGCATCGATTAGTTCCATTTTTTTAACTACTTGTCATTTTTCTCGAATTTTGAGATCGCAATTCTGTCGTCAAGAGACTGAAGAATTCACTTACCAATTTTGACAAACAAACTCAACGTAATAAAGGCGTGGTTTTTTTAGAGGAAAAATAATGCATTTGAATGCAGTTTCGATATCAGTATCGAACGCGATATTTTTCCTCTAAAAAAAACCCACGCCTTTATTACGTTGAATTTTTCTGTCAAAATTGCAATCTCAGAATTCAAGAAAAATGACGAGTGGCTGAAAAAATGGAACTAATCAATGTGATATATCTCATGTCGTTCTGACATAATCGACTCTTTGCCATGCATAGCTTCAAATAGGGAAATATCGACAATCGATCCTTCACGTTTCGCCACCGACCGAAATAACCATCAGCAATACTGCCATGCTAAGTAAGAACGCCGCATGAGCCATTAGGCGTTGCCAAATTTCCTTCGATAAAACGCGAATTTCCCAATAAACTTGTGGATATTTTCCTACCAATTTTTCAGATAATTTAGTTCACAATTTCACCAAAAGTTCCTGAAAATTTGAAGGGAATATATTCATAGCGTTCCTCAGAAATACTTTTTTTTTTTTTTTTTTTTTTTTTTTTTTTTTTTTTTGAATTTTATTGGTTAATTGATCTTCTGTACAGAAATTACAATTTTTCCTTTAAAATATTGGTTATTATAATGTGAGGAACTATACAATATGTGACATATTGAAAGTATTTTTCAAAGATATTTACAATAAATATAAGATACTAGTTTGAATATTTGTATATTATAATTTCTTGTTACCCTACCTACCTGATAAGATACACTGTTAAAAATCGTTGATTCCGTCCGACGGAAAATCCGGAGTGAGAATGAACACGGGAGTGCGGTTCAGCGCGTAGGTGCTGAGACGGGCTGCATGTGAAGTCAAAGCACTCCGCACCGGAGCTGCAGTACGGCCCGGAGTCACGCGCACCTTCTCTCCCTCGCACTAGCGCTATATACTGTCTCTCCTCCCCTTTAAGCCTACCACTCTCAGAATGAAAATGAAAAATTTAAAGAGAAAAAAATAGAAAAAATAATACAATAGTGGAAATAGTAGAATAGTCGAAATTATGGTATAACAGAGACAAAAGAAAAGAAATAAAATAAAGTAAATCAAATATATGATAAAATGAAGTCAAAGACTAAATTGAAGTAAATAATTAGAGGGAGCAAGGAGATGAAGAAAAAAATAAAATAAGGGAAACAACTAAATGATGTTAAAGAATAGAATGAATTTTAAGAGTAAAGTGAAGTCCAAAAATTATGATGAAGTATTAAAAGAAATCACAGTAAATATAAAACAAAGTAAAGGAATGAGAAGTAAATAATTAAAGAGAAAAAAATGAAGTGCTTGAAAAAATAAAATAGAGTGAAGAAAAAATAGAGACAACAAGGAAATAAAACAAAGTAAAACGATAAAATATAGTTAAAAAATATAGTAAAGTAAACTAAATACACAACAAATCCAGGTAGATTGAAAATATTTTAGCGGCCCGTTCAAATCGACGTTAAATACCGTTTTTGTGTCACATTCGTGCATCGTTCGCTCTAGCTCAATCGGTATGGTCGTCGGTTAGTGTTAGGTAGGTCCCGGGTTCAATTCCCAATGTACGTAGAAAATTTCTAACCTTCAAAACCGGTTAAATCACGTACCAATGGTTTCATTATTTTTATTTTTCATGGTTTCAAAAATTATTTCCACAATTAACCCCTTTTCACCATCCCCTAGCTGCGAACCCCTAAATTTGCGGCTCCCGCGAATCCGTCCGGCGTCGGAGTGATTTCTATGCGTACGGCACCCAAAATCCGTCCAGCCGATTCTCCGTCGGAGTGACTCCTCGGTCCGGCGAAGTGAGGGCCCGTTCTTACTCGCGCTTGTGCTGAGTCTCACTCCGTTTTTTTTAACAGTGTACCTAGCGCTGAAATTATCTCTTCTAAGACGCTTCATGTTGCACGTCACCACGGTGTTATCACCGTCCATAATTTGGGCAAATTAAGTCATCGTAGAGGTGAGGTAAAACATTTTATCGGAGGAAATTTGGCAACAGCAGAATGCTCTTACGTCGTTCCTCCTTAGCACTGCAGAACAGCGATGGAGGCGAAAAAACGCTGAGTAAACACGATGATCCAACCACAGCCGTAGCCGTACCGAGACCCCAATTTCACGCCGCTCTCCTCGGCTCATTCAATAAGCAAACCCCCCCCCCCCCCCCCCCCCNGCCCGTCATCGGTGGAGAACTCTGCCGTGCTAAGGAAAAACGCCGTATGAACCTTCAGGCGTTGCCAAATTTTCTCGGAAAAATCACTGATTTCCAGGAAATTTTTTGAATATTTTTCCGCCAATTTCTCAGAATATTTTGTTTGTAATTTGATCTGAAGTTTCTGAAAATTTCAAGGAAAAATATTCGTAATTTTCCTCAAAAATAAACATTACATCCAAGGAAATTTGGCAACTCTCGAATGTTCATACGGCGTTTTTCCGTAGCACGGCAGAACTGGAGATGGAGCTGAAGGGCCGCTCTACAAATTCGTGGTACTTAGATGATAATTCACATTGAAGGCAATTTGCTCGGCTATGAATAAACTAATAAAATAGTCGCTAACCGAGCAAGAAGTGGTAGGGGGTGGGGGGGATAGGGGGCGATGGGGACTGCCCCGCGCGCGCGTGTGTGAGAGAGAGGTCTTGAGCAAACTCGGATTCCCGGTTGCCAGATCAGCGTCGGAGAATTTGCACGAGTAAGTTTATTCCTTCGTTTCATCTGAAAGTTCTTATTGAGCTGTACCCATTGTTTTTTTCAATTTTTTTTTTTTTTTTTTTTTTTTTTTTTTTTTTTTGGTACACTGAAAAACAAAATTGAATCGGTGAGAACGAAAACACACCAACCCGAAAAAATTAAAATAATCATGACACACACAAAACTGCATATTAGGTGAAGAGGTTAGTATAAGAAAAATATTTTTGGTGCCTAAAAGCAAGTATTTAAGGTAACTTTAAATGTCTAAGTTGGCATAGATACGGTAACTCCAATGACTTTCATGAAAATTGTCTGTCCTTAGTGAAAAGTGAGCATTTTAGAAGTACCGATTTGGTGTGTTTTTTGTTCTCACTGATTCAATTGTGGGCTATATAGGCATACCGTCCGTTTCGGGGTCAGATGCCGAAAGTTCCGGGTGCTGGAGTCGTAGCTTCGACTATTTCGGGTGCTGGAGCCGTAGCTTTAACTATTTTGGGTGCTGGAGCCGTAACTTTGACTGTTTCGGGTGCTGGAGCCGTAGCTTTGACTGTTTCGGGTGCTGGAGCTGTAGCTTTAACTGCTTCGGGTGCTGGAGCCGTAACTATGACTGTGTCGGGTGCTGGAACTGTAGCTTTGACTGTTTCGGGTGCTGGAGCCGTAGCTTTGACTGTTTCGGGTGCTGGAGCCGTAGCTTTGACTGCTCCAGGTGCTACGCCCGGAACTTTCGGCCTTTAATCCCGAAACGCGAACGGTATGTTTACATAACCCGTAAGTACGGCTTCCACGGCCGGAGTTTTTTCAATGTACAGAAAATTGTAACAAAGTAAATTCGAAAGTGATAAAATATACAGCCTTGTGACATTATTGGGAGGTATTTTCCATTTAAACGCACGAATTTGTGCGACTTACGTCATTTAGTCACAACCCCAATAATTTTTTAACTTACATGCCGAAAATATTCAGTTATAATATGCCAGTTCGCTCAGTGGTCTCCTTTTCAAATTACGCTTCATCAAATTTTAGATCGCTGCAAATCTTCCATTGTCGGACCTGCAGCATTACCTCAAAGGAAGTCTTTGAAAATCTCACTGATTTGCATCGCACACGAGAATTTCTTTGGTAAATGACTTTCTGAAACTCCATCTCGACTTGGCGCGCCTTCATTGTCGTATGATACTTCACGCTTTGCCATGAGGGTAATTTAGTTGCCAATCCGATCATAACTCAACTTGGGACACTGAATTCCCTACACTACACAGACACACAAAATTTGAATCTAGCTAACGCAAATCTAACAAAAGTTATCGTGAACGAAAGAAATTGACGACAGAGGTCGGGTAACTATTTTAGGTGGTATTTCTGGTGAGTACTACCATAATTCTGGTTATTTTCACAAAATAGTATCATCGTGTAAAAAGTCAAGGAGACTTAAATGAGATGTCACCATACTTTTTTTCAGTGTACGATGCTACGCACTCCTCATCGTGTTCAGTGATTTACTCGGCAACAGTGCTGGGATTCATGCTTGGCCGTTAAAGGAGGAATATTATTAAATTTCTTTGGCGCAAGATATATGTGTATTTATAACTACATAGTTACATATCATCAACATTATTACGTTTGCAAAATTGACGGGCGAGAAGGAGTGAAACAGTGAGGCGTGGGGCAGAGGAGGGGGGAGAGGGGAGTTACCCGTTGAGAGAATTATCATCATAGCCGTGGACAGTGGTGCAAGTCGAGATTTATACCTAATTGGGTGGTTTCTGAGCTCCAAAGAGGCGTCCTCACTCCGTTGCCATTTCCCAGCCTTAATCAACCGCGCTAAATGCAACGATTGAACTGTGAAAACACTTATGTGACCGGTCGAGGGTAAAGGGACCTAGAGTCCCTTCATATTAAGAGTCAAGAGAATGTGAATCCATTTCTGATTGGTTCCCGTACTTCAGGTCTCCACAGTGTCACATACGGGAATAAAGATTACATTTTCACCGATTGCAAATAGAGTACCTTTATAGACAGAGTATGGCCATTTGTATCTTTTTACTACAGGAAAACTGGGCCGCTTTTTGATTGGTCAACGATTTTTTAGGCTTCATGATGCTCTTACGGCCGTAAATAAACAAACAAGATGGCGGCTCACCGTAACATCGATAAGAAGCTAGATTTGACAAAAATTTCAATTATATGGCAGTAACAATTTAAACTAGCATATCTACGAATAACACACGAAATTCACAGGAAAACATTGTTAAATCGCCTTATTACCTAATATTACCTACGAACCTAATTACGAAAAACGTTCAATTTGTGTAATCTTTATTCCCGTTTGTGACTCTATGAGGGGGTGTTGTCTTGACTCTCAGTATAAAGGGACTCTAAGTGTCACAAACGGGAATAAAGATGACATTTTCAACAACTATAAAGATTATGAACGTGAATGGACCAGGGGCACGGCAAGGAACAAACGAACGGAGAGGGGACGCAAACAGGAATTCGGGAATAAGTCGATCAAAGATGATGAAAAACGTCAATTTGTGTAATCTTTATTCCCGTAGTTGAGGCATCCATGAGCAGGGCCGGACTAAAGGGGGTGGCCCCATGGGTCGCGGCCCACGGCGGCAAATCTAAGGGGCGGCAAAAATTTGCAATTTTTTTAAGTGTAGGTATAAAAAAAAATCGGATTTAGACAAAAAAAATTACAACCGAGAAAAGGCGACAAAATCTCTCATTTACTGAGAGTATAGTAATTTCTAATTTTGTCGTCTCTTAGTGATACAAGAGACAGTACCTTCAATTAGTCGAGTTAAGAGAGAAACCAAACACGCGATTTGGCCTGGAACGGCGCGACTTAGAGAGAAATGATAACGAGGACTTGAGATGAAAAGGAGAAGCCCTCGGCGCGGCGATCGGCAAGTAACAAATATTAGCAACTACAAGACTGCACGAATACTTCTCGCATTGCATCAAACACAATGCGGTCATTGCGGTCAGCGTGAAACTGATAGCGCCTACAAGAATGCATGAATACTTCACGCATTGCGCCAAACACAGTGCGGTCAGCAGCGGTCGGCGTGAAACGCATAGCGCCTACAAGACTGTCTGAATACTTCACGCTTTGCGCCAAACATGGAGGGCCTTGTCCGCACAGAGATAGGTTTACGAAACTTAACTTTCGCGCAAAGCTCCGTGAACTTTTGCTGGTAGTGTTGACAGGGCTTTCCTAAAAAATTTGTTCAACACGAGTAAATGCGTCTTGTGCACCCCTCCCCCGCTCACGAAAAGAGCTCACGAATTTGATTCCTTTAAAATCGCAGAGTATAATTCTGAATTAAAGAGTCGTAGGGAAAGTGGGGGACTTACGGACTCGATTTTTTTTTTTTTTCAGACTTTTGATGATGTCATATTGGAAGAGTATGCGTGTAAAGGCTGAAAAAGAAAAATGAATCGCTAGGAATGAAACGAACAAGCCCCCGAGCGGTGGAAACAGTAATTCTGAGAGAGCGAGGTTTCAGTCGTGCGCAAGTATCTCGCATCGTCATCGCAGGAAAAAGTTCTGGGAAATATTAGAGACATCAAGCGGTAGTGAGAGCAAGCGGTGTCGTCCATGCTATCTCTGTCTAATGCAGGTAAAATTTACTTCTAATAGTATGGTTAAAATATGGATTGCATTTTGCAAAAAGGAACCAGAAGGAATCCAATGATGTTAAAATTGTGCATTTTCATCCTTTGCAATAAAATTACTAAAATCATGAACGAATATGAAATTTACATGGTAATTTTGGTCTTAAATTAACAGGTTTTAGCGAGTAAAATAGAAACTGTCAATGAATAATCAGGTTTTTCTTCCAAGACAAAAGAAGTTGCACAATCTTTGCAACATTGCAATGCTCCTGGTTCCTTTTTGCAAAGTGCAATCCATATGTCTCACAGTATAATTTGGATTGCATTTTGCAAAAAAGAACCAAGAGCATTCCAATGTCGTTACGCTTGTGCAGCATTGTTTACCTCGCAAATATAAACTGATTATCTAAAGAAGATTCATCTTTACTCTCGATAAACTATAATTCATGACAAAAATTACCTTCGTAACCTTAATTTTTGGAATGATTTCAGTAATTTTGTTGCAAAGAATGTAAGTTGCACAATCCTAGCAACATTGGAATGCTTTCGGTTCCTTTTTGCAAAATGCAATCCATTTATTGAAGCTGGGTTGCATTTTGCAAAAAAGGAACCGAGAGCATTCCAATGTCTCTAAGATTGTTCAACTATCTTTACCTTGCAAACATAAACTGATAATCTAAACAAGTTTTAATTTTACTTCCAATTGAGTGTAAAGTCAGGACGAAAATTATCTGTGTAAATCTAACTTTTTGCATTATCTCAGTAATTTTATCGTAAATCATGTAAGTTGCACATTCCTCGCAACATAAGAATGCTCTTGATTCCTTTTTGCAAAATGCAATCCAGTTGTGTTAGAATAATTTTGAGTGATTTGGAGCGCGTCTAGCAAAGAGGAACCAAGCCACATCAGCTATTGCCAAATTAAACTGCGCAATTCAATTTTTTACAAGAGAGCGTTAGTGCGGATTGCTTTGAAAATGTAACGGAAGTTGCTCCGTACTATGTAGAAAATTCACTGAAATTTGCACAAAAATTTGCAAAACCGTTTTTATGTGAAAAATTAAATTGTCCGAATTTTGGCGATAGCTGATGTGGCTTGGTTCCTTTTTGCTTAACGTGCTTCATTTGATGGTCGACTGGTCAATAATACTGATTGAATAATTACTGATTTCGGACATTTTTCCAAAAGATCTCCGATATCACATCCGAATGCTGTACGTCAGGTATTCGCGCGAATGCACTTTGGTCTACAATGCTCAAATAACTTCGAAAGTATATCCCATGAAAATATCACGAGCTTCATTAATTTCCTCGTTTTTTAAAATTCACGTAGGACGTGCTTTTGTAGTATATAATTTCAGAGTATTTTTTGGTAGTCTCACGTGCGAATCCTTGACCCGCTAAAGTCAATACATAAAGGATTGTTGGTAAAATGCTTTCAAATTTAGAAATTATCAATTTGACAATCAGATCGTTTGAAAAACATTGAAAATTCGTATCAAATTCAGTTAGTTAAGTTTCTTAGTCTTTTAAGGAGCTCCAGTGCGAAAACTGAACCTATTAATTAATTTGCTTGTACACTGAAAAAAAAGGGTTTGGATTTTTGCCGGAATATCGGTGTACAACACCAACTCCGGATAGCTGATATGGCCCCAGCTAGTTATTTTGGATAGTAGGCAAACCCGATTTTGGTATCTACGCTGACTCGGAAGTTTAGCTAATATCTAAACTAGTTGGGCATAAATCTAAACCTGGTTTGGATCGCTAAATTGAAGCATCGGCAGCAAATTTTGGGGTTTGTAGCCAGGGGACAGTTGAAAAGAGCCCCCCAAAATGGATTATTTACGGAAATAATGTCTAAAACCGCGAAAAATATGGTCCACGAGACTTTTAGAGGCATATTTCTCGATATTTACGTGCAGAATTTTTTTGGCCTATGCCGGGATTAGAACCTGGGACCTACCTAACCGAAGACGAGGATCCTACCTACTGAGCCATGCCGAGAACTTAATGATCGGGGACGAAAAACCCGCATTTAGCTTCCAATTGCTAGGACAACCAGGATATCTTAACCAATTTACAAAGCTTTTGTTCGATTTTTATTTTAATGCATTATTTTACTTCATTTTATTTTTTCACTTCATTATATTATTTTACGTCATTTATTTTACTTCATTTTGTGTTTTGGGTTGATTTTCTTTAGACTTCAGGTATTTTATGTATTTACTTTATTTATTTATTGACTTTATTTTATTGACTTTATTTTATTAATTTACTTTATTTTATTTATTTACTTAATATTATTAATTTACTTTATTTTATGAATTTACTTTATTTTATTTTTTACTTTATGGTATTTTTTTACTTTATTTATTTTTTTTTTTAGGTGGGTGCTTCGTTTTATTTTTTTTCATTCAACAGGGATGAAAGTAATTGTTCCTCAAATTTTGTTATAATCAGCATTTCCTTACTCTCTCTAAAATAGGAAAAAATGATGTGAAGGTCTTAAATAAAAAAGATTGGCTTACAAGGGGGAAAGTGGATAGAATGCCTAGTCAAATTCTAAACACGCATTATTCCCTTATTATGCAGTTCCAAAAGGTCATACCAGAAAAAATCTTTTGCTCAGTTTCAAGGTATTTTTTGGTAAATGATAACAATCCTGGCACGGAATAAGAACCCAGTGTATGTAGACAGCATAAAAATAATATCACTGAAATTATTGATTTTCGTTCTGAATTCATTTAACAGGTACTTGGAAATTTAAATTGAATGTAGGACAAGCATCCATCAATTTTTTTATCATCAATCGATCAAAAAGGTACACTACCCACCCATTACAAATCTGATACCTAAACTCAAATCATTAAAATACAAGAAATCAGAGGATAACAGGGCTCTGGCTTTTCATCACCACATAATTCTCTGGAAATTAAAATTTTGGACATGCTAATGATGTAGCATTAAATGGATCGGTTCTTCTCCAGACTTCCAATCCTCTACTCTTGACTCCTGAATAATGGGCACAGAAAAACACAGCTTATAGGAAGACAAACCTGGAGTCATAACCGGTTCCATGAAAATGAAACATACTATTAATATTGTAACTGAAAATGGGGCTAGATATGTAAAGTTGCTAGTAGGTGTATATGTACTTAAGTACTTACGAACTTCTCCTCCGTGCTAATCATTGTTGTTCAGTTATCTGCAAAGTAAGTTCTGCAGGTTGGAAGTGTGGGTACATTGAAGGATATTCTGCTAACTGTCAAATTATAGTTCCGCAATTTAATTGCAGTAAAGAGCTAGAAACTATAATGTTGAACTAAGCAGGTTTGATGGATCGATATTCTAGAGAAGATGGAGAAATGAGTTGAAATAAAATGATTTCAGGGCAGCCTTTGAAAGAATTCCTCCAGAACTAATCTCTGGTTGAGTCATATAAAGTGGTAAAACTTTGAACCTCTTTGCCTGAATTTGATTTTGATGCGACTTGGTACCTTCCTACAAAATACAGTCCACTTCATGGATATATTGGATACGCAGTGACTGTTATGAAAAACCAAGGCGGATAAAGAATGAAAATATATTTTGAGGTTAGCTTTAATGAAAAATAAACAATTGTGTTCTGGCGCTGAGCGGAGATGTAAATTGATTTCTAAGTTGTTATACGAAGTTAAAAATATTTCAGATGAGTTACCTGAGAAAAAATTGTCACCTTAAAATCTATGTGCCGCTGAAAGAAACCAAAATATTGAGCTTTGATACATACATGAGGTCCTGATTCTAATTACGAGCGACTCATAGATAGGTACACACTGTTACTATCCCATGTATTAAAACAATAACACCGATATCGAGCGATCAAATGATGATTTGGATAATGCTGATGTTTCTTGATTTAACAAACTGATGATAAGAATCACTGTCAGACTAAAGTCCTCCGGTTTCATCGCGAATTCTTGTCACGCAGCACGCCGCTCGAACGAACAGATTAGTTAAACATCTACACTCTTGAACGAAGGAATACCGTCTTACTTGAAAGATTAAAGATCAGCAATAATGCTTTCAGATGTGTTTAGTTTAATGATTAAAGAATTAGTAACATAATACCTTGACTCACCCACCGGGATGGTGTTATTGTTATCAGTTCCTGTTGACATCAGAGACAACAGCACTGACTGACTGAGAGTTAAGTTCTACTGCATTCAGAGAGCGCCACTGATTCCGAGAATGAGCGGTGAATTTGAAATAGCACAGCACTTGAGATAATCAATTTTTATTACTTTTAATTCGTTAACCGACTCGATACGACCGACTCGCGACGCCATTAGCATTTCAACTGAGACTGAAAAAGTAACGGACTTTTTTAAACGCACGTGATTCGTCACTGCACCTGCCTAAACAGTTTGTGACGGTATATGGCCAGTTTGGATTATAGCCGAACTAGTTCAGCTACTACCTAGAAGTGGTTTAGATACAACATAAACTTTTAGGTTTGTGATGAATCTAAAATAGGGTTTAGATAGCACATAAACTTGGTTATGCTAGGAGCTCAAAGGTTTTGTTTCCTACTTCAAACAGTTTGCCTATTAGCCTAATCGCCGCTGAACTGACCAGTTCGGCTAAAATCTGACCCTTTTTTTTTTCAGTGTATGTAAAAATATCTTGATCTTGTTTACTCTTATAATTCTGTTTTCAGCGAGACTTGCATGATATTTACACAGAAAAAAATGGATGGTGCTGGCAACAGAACCTTTTGTTCATACGGCTCCCACAGTTTCTTTGTTACACTTACAGAACTTTCTGTCGTGGGAACAGAGTACTCTGTTCCCACGACAGAAGTTCTGTTCTCACAACAGAAAAGTTCTGTAAGTATAACAAAGAAACTGTGGGAGCCGTATGAACAAAAGGTTCTGTCGTCAGCACCATCCATTTTTTTCCGTGTAGCTCTCGTCCTTTTCTCTCCTCTACCTCTGGTTCTTTCGTTCCTCATCTTTTGATTTCTAATGCATCCCCATCTGATAAATATAAGGGACCTACGATCTGCGGGCTGATTATTGAAATTAATAACCAAAGCGATAGACAAAGGAGATAGAGGAAAAATGGAGCGATTCTATTGGTTGAAACGTATGGTTAACTGGAAAATAAAGTCGCTTGGATCTAGAGTCCAGACTCTTAATGACATTGACAAGAGAAAATATTTTTGATTCAATCCAATTTTTCCTTATGAATCGAAGAGCCGGGCCTTTTGATTCAGGCGGATTTCCTTTTGATTCAATCAAAAAGTCCGATCGAATCAAGAATAGTTTCTTGTCAATGTTTTTAATAGTCTGAACTGCAGATCCAAGCGGCTTTTTTCCCAAAGTGGTAACAGAACAAAGGGAAAGTGGTGGACTAACAAACTGTAGGGTATCTCTATATGGTGTTGTTAGTTAGTCTATTGCTTACCTCCTTCGTCCATCGTGCATGACCACTTTCTTCTACTATTAGCGCTGCTCCATATTATCTATGTCTATAATACTTTGTCTATCAATTTCAATAATCAGCCCATATATTTTTTAAGACTGAGTCTAAATGGCTCCCTAAAATCACGATTTATTTTTCTCTATATACGGATTCGATTCATTTTTTTGATATTCCGCAGTGTTGGCGCAACTGGTGTTCTTGTGGCTGATCAGTCTAGTTAACCAAGAGGAACTCCCGAAAGACATGCTGATCAAGGAAGACATCTATGGATCTACACTCTTCGTATTCACTGACGAAAAAGGCACGGACTATATATTCCGCCTCCTCGTTAGAAACAGGATGGGGACTCTTCGAATGTACCCTCTCCGTAATTCCAAAACTTGGTCCAAAGTCTACGAGAAACCAGAATACTACAACCGGAAATACCGCGTACCGCCTTTCAAGATCAAAGGTAATAATGAAAATGACAAATTCAATGAAGAACAAGGTGGTATAAAATAGTGCTGGGTCCGCACAATTTTGTGGGAAAAGCAAGGCCGAAAAATTCCAAAATTAGAAGGCAGAACTTTAAAAATTTACGTAAAATTACAACTTCCTAGGCTTTCAAATGAAGGCAAGGACAAGGCGCATCAGTGGACTTTTCCCCATTTTGAGAAATATGTGTAAAACAAATTCCTCGTAATCAATGTGAAATAAAAACGTTATTATCTTCGTAAGGAGTTGGTTTCAGTAATTTTCGTTGTGCGAATCGTGTTCGACGTGAAATTCCGGTTGAGAAACATGTGTATCAGATCGCCTAAATTCTTACCTTGTCTAGTGGTCCATTTTGAAACCAGCCTTGGGGTACTACATAGCCCCAGGGTTGCACGGGTGAGGTGAAAAATATGAAATATTGAAAATTTCCGTGAAATATTCCATGAAATTTCACAGAGTTGTGAAAAATATGAAAAATGTGAAAAATATTTTCAGGGACTGAGTATGCAACACGCACTAACAAACACAAAAAGGCAAAAATCAGTCGCCTTTCTCTTAATTTTGCATTTAATTTCGAAAAAAAATATGTATCAATATTTTTCATATTTTTCTGAAAGTTTATGAAATATTTCACATGAAATTTCAAGATTTCGTTTTTCATGAAAAATCGCAACAATGCATGCCCCCCCCCCAAAAAAAAACCCTCTTTGGCAAATCCTAAATTTCAATGGACCACTAGACAAGGTACGAATTTAAGCAATCTGATACATGTTTCTTAACCAGAATTTCACGTTAAACACGATTCACACAACGAAAATTACTGAAACCAACTCCTAAGGAAGATATTAACGTTTTTATTTCACATTGGTTACGAGGAATTTGAACTGCCCGCTCACAAGAAACTCAAAGCTCTACGTGAGTCAAATCACGCACTTCAATGGTTTCAGCAAGCTTTTCAATCGAGCAATGTTCATTTCCCACCATGCGTTGTTCAAACTATAAGCAATTTGCCATAGCTGAGCCAAAGCGTCAGGATCGAGCTTTGCCAGATTTTTATATTGCAGAGACTGTCATGATAACGTTTAGCGCGCGATGTGAATCACGTAGAGCATTGAGTTTTCATGAGTGGGTGGTTTGAATTCACGCATCAAGAATCATTAAATATCTTTTGAAGGAGTTGATTTTTGTAATTTTCGTTGTGCGCATCGTGTTCTATGTGAAATTTTGGTGAAGCAACATGTATCAGAAAGCTGAAATTCGTACCTTGTCTAGTGGT
This sequence comes from Bemisia tabaci, assembly GCF_001854935.1. NCBI lineage: Eukaryota > Metazoa > Arthropoda > Insecta > Hemiptera > Aleyrodidae > Bemisia > Bemisia tabaci. The sequence continues at coordinate 499,707 of NW_017554517.1, forward strand.
CTATTGATTCCTATGTAAAATTTTGCAAACAACACGATGGTGCCACTGGTATTCTCTGAAATCAACTCCAAAGCTCAAAAAAGCTCTCAAATTGAAACCGTAATGGAGGGGATATTCCACGCCACCCTGGGAGTCCATCTCTATATCAAGACAAACTCTTCAAGACACGCATCAAGAATCATTAAATATCTTCGTAAGGAGTTGATTTCGGTAATTTTCGTAGTGTGCATCGTGTTCTACGTAAAATTTTTGTGAATAAACATGTATCAGAATGCTGAAATTCGTACCTTATCTAGTGGTCCATTTTGACTTTCTCAGTGACACCGCAGGGCAAGCGAGAGCGTGTGGAGAGACTAGGCGACGTCTCGATCAGGCTGGCTCGGAGGCTGGACGGAATGCACGTGTATTTCAACCTTCTTCGGTGCAACTGCAAGCACTACGCGGACTACGTTGTATACGGAACGACGTTCGGGAATCGGTGGGACGTGGGCTACAAGCCCATCAACGAGCGGTGCCCACTCTATCTTAGGGTTCATAGGAATTACACTGAAATTGATTGGCAGAATTTTTATTTGAAGGACAACGAGCCTGCAGTCAAAGCACTTCGTAGACGTGTGGCTATGGAAGGAGGGTGGTGGGAAAGATGTTTCTGGCGGTTGTTTTGATGAATAGGTCATAAAGAAATAATTGGAACGGCTGATACACAGGAAAAAAATATCACTGATAAAAAAGTACGGTAACATTTACCATGAGTCTACTTGATTTTTTACACAGTGATGCTATTTAGTGAAAATAACCAGAATTATAGCAGTATTCACCAGAACTCTAGTTATTTTTACCACAATATAGTAAATGCTATCATAGAGTCTGGTGATTATTACCATACGTGTATCACTGTGTGAGCATCTGGTAAAGTCTACTATATTTTTTTCTCAGGGATTTTGTCTTACTCTGACGCAGTGATCCGAGTATGGCAAAGGACCCCAGATTGAAAGGTAGCAATTACCATATTGTGGTAAGAATCACCTGAGTTCTGGTGAACACCACTATAATCCTGGTGATTTTCACTATATAGTATCACTATGTAAAAAATTAAGTAGGCTTCTTGCAGCCGTTGCCATACTTTTTTTTTAGTGTACAGTGAGGCTTGTGGATCAAATTATACTAAAAAATATTATATATAACCGTTCACGGGGAATTGAATTTTGTATGCATATTTGTATATTGCACTGTAATATCAATACTACCCATACTGCATTTATATGAACTGGTTCTTAAACTGACCTCATAAAAGATATGTATTTCCTCTTGTAAGTGATTGTTCGTTTTAAAGAAAGGTGCAAAAACGTTACAAAAGCTAAATGAAACATTCTCATAGTATGATACAAAAATGCTTCTGTTAGAGTGTTCATTAAGTATATTTCCATACTTTCAAGTCCTTTAAACAGGAAATAACTTTCACATTCAGTATAGAATTCGTTTTTAACAGTTACGATGAATTTTAATGACCGCGAAATGGCAGAACTAAAATTGTCTATATACATATAGACATCATAAGAGCTCAAATTCTCGTAGCTGTCAGTGCGTTATTCACACGAAAAAATTGTCACAGTACCGATCAACCTTAAATGCTACCAAACTATTAAATGACGCACATTTATGAATTCCTCGAAATGAGACTTAGACGTTGCCTCATGTAAAAATCATAGTGTATGATTCGTGCGTCTGTGGATGATATAAATGTCAACCCGTGCTAAATTTAGAAGTTGGTAACTTCTCAGACGGGAAATCATAGCTCATGTCACTTATCAGGCCATAAATGTCAAAGTTCACGTCATAGGTGCATTTTTCCATGACAATGTTTCAATGCATGAAATCATGGCGGAGAAAAACCCTTATTTTTTTTGGATTTGAGACGTCAAATGGTCCCTGTTGCGATTATACTTTTTGAAGAGAAGTGTCAATGATTTTTCACTCAAAAATCACGCGATTTTTAAACTGCTTTTTTTATTAAGTATTCCTTGGAAGCTGAAAGCGATCAGGATCATTCGATAATGATTCAGCAATTGACCCGCAACTCGACTTCCAACAATGATTTCTTCAGGCATTGAGGCTCGATTCTCGAATGGATATCGAATGATCATGATCGATAAAAAACATTGCTAAGATAGGGATTTATCGATCAGGATCATTCGATAACGAGTCAACAATCGAGCCGCAGTTAGGATATCCAAATTGGCAATGCGGCATACTTCCTGGAGTAATATATCGTAATTGAAGCGAGACTTCGCATATACCGGGACTTAGTTGGTGGGGGCGGGGGGCTAGGGCCTCGCGTATAGTTATCGCATTAGCCGAGGCATATTTATTCATCAAAAATGACCTTTAATTTACGCCATAAATGAGATTTCCAGAAAGGCTCAAGCGCCAATATCTTATTTACTTCTCGTGCTCGGATGCCAAATTGAACGCGGAAGGAAGGAAATGCTGATGCAACAATTTTGTAGTTCATAAGAGTGTCCAACATGCTTCGTATAGATTTTACGATAAACAATTGTTAAATTACCTTTCTACTGTTGTAAAATGTACATTTTAAACAAGTCGGGCATATTTTTATACCAATTTAATTGTCAAAGCAGCGATCTATGTTTTCCGCGAACGGAAAAGTCTCCAAATCTGAGGCAAAATGGGTGTGTTGTGAGCAAAACGTACACCCAACTGCACTAAAACATAGCGGTGACAAATGGATGAGAAACATGTTTTAAATTTAAGAAATGGCGTATCTTAGTTTTTTTTTGGCATGAGAATTGCTATTTTCAGCGAAATATATGTTACTTTAATTAAAATACACAGATTTTTGAGAATTTTTTTCCTGGTAACTATGTAGCCTTTTAATTCAAAGGAAACTATAATTATTTTCCGATGAAAGATTCATCTCCTTAGGTGGATTAAAAAGGAGACTGAATAACATTTCCTTTCAAAAAAAACTTGAATTGACGTAAATAAAAAGTGTTGTTGAGTCAGTTTCCTTAAATACGATCATTACGGATTGCAGGCGTAAAACATGTCCTCAAAAAAATTTCAAACTATGGAAGTTCGAATTAACGGAGTTTGAATTGACAAAAACAATAAGGGCGTCCTGTTGGGAGAGCAGGGGCAGAGGGGGAGGGGGGTAAGTTGCCTTCTCACCTGTAAGTATACCTATCGTCATCTTCCGGCCAAAGTATCACAAGCGGCATGCGACGTCTACAAATTTCCGCTGTCATTTTATGTTTTTACAGAGGAATTGCCAGGTTAATCTGTTTGAAAATTCACTGAATATTATGAGCAGCACCAAGAAAATTCAGTGCTTTCGGACAGCTTCATTGAATAATTTCTCTGTAAAAAAAATTAAAATGCGGAAATTTTAAAATGTTGCATGGCGCTTGTGAGACTTTGGCCAGGAGGTGACGATACGTCAATTTCCATTGATTTTAGGGAATTTTCCGACCTCATCTCAAGATTTGCACCCACAAAAATTTCCGAAAAAAAAGAAGCGAAGAAATTTTCCTCTCGAGAGAAATTTGCTTCCGTAAAATGTACTCCCCTTAAAAAAAGGTGTAAGAATTAAATCCATCTCACAGGAACACGAGTGAAAGCACTGAAAAAAATTTTCGGCGTTTTTACCAAAGGTCCATTGGTACCTTTACCATCTCACTTTTTTTAGGTAATTTTACCAAGACAGACTGGTAAGCTTACCTAAAAACCGGTATTTTTACTGGTTTTTTTTTCAGGTAAGAATACCACTTGTATTGATAATCAATTTCCGATAACTTTGCCATTTTATCTCGGTAATTCTACCACAGTCGATAAAAAAATATTGGCGTTTTTACCAAGGTCCAGTAAAATTACCGAGAAAGTTCAATAATTTTACCGAGATTTCTCGGTAAAATTACCAATTCCATTAATGGTAAGTTTACCAAGAAAAAACTGGGATCAAATAGAACCCTAAATTCTTGGTAATTTTACCCTTTTCTTAGTAAATACACTGAGATTTTTTTTTTTTTTTTCAGTGAGAAATGAATGAAAGATAATCGTTCCTGAGAATACTCACCCTAAGATCCCGTGTTCTGCACGGGTTCAACCAGCAGCAGTGGTGCACTGATACATCGACTCGGCAACAGAGAGGGCCCCCTGTCAATATTTTACGCGCATTTAATTAGCCGACCCCCCTCAGCCCCCTCATTTTTCTCAGCCCCCCTCCACGTGAGCCTCATCTGAGAGGGCTTATTTATTAATGTGTCAATAATAGCGCAATTGCCCCGTGCATGGTTAGCACTCTTCCGTGCCCCCTCCTTCCCTCCCCCTAAACCCCCGTCCATGGGGGTTTGTGAGTGAGGAGTAATATCGCGGCAAATATTGATGCTGCACGGTAAAAATGTTGTGCCATTACGAGGCGCAGTCCAAGAGCTCTGGGCGTCATTATATATGGGCGCTGAAACGAATTAGCCCTGTGAGATGAGCAATGCCTCAACCTTGTAAATGGATCGTATTCGATACATCAAACAGGTGAGATTGTATCGATATCGATTGGTTCAACATGTAAACATAGCCTCTGGAGTCCCTTTATACTGAGATTAAAGACAATGCGAATCCGTTTCTGATTGGTTCTCATATCTTAGGCCTTCACAATATCACAAACGGGAATAAATGTTCACCAATTGCAAAGATAATAAATTGGAATTGACTCATTTAGTGTGACGTCACATCTCGATTGAATTTCAATATCTCGAAAGTCGAAATGTGCCGCAACAAACGAAAGACTAAGTATTATGTCACGAACTTATTATATTATCAATTCTTGTGCATGTGGTCTCAAACGTTTTGGAAAATGACTAGCCTTCATAGTTTTATACGGTCCCACGGATCAATGTTTTATTTTTAGGCTAGTTTTAGCATTCTTTCATCGATTGTTCATTTTGGAGGGTATGTTTGTTTGTTGGGGCACATTTCGACTTTCGAGAAATCGAACCAACAATATCGCTCTATGACGTCACCAATAAATGCGTCTATGAACCGAGGAGTTGGGAGTGCGGTAAGGAACAAATGGAATGAGATAAGGAACGCCATATCAACCCAAATATTCGGTTTGTTAAACTGAACTTTTGGTTCGTCTGGCCGAATTTACTGCATACACGACCAAACTTAGTTCGCCAGTTCACTTTATCGCACGAGTTCGGTTACACGAACCGAAAGTTTGGTTTGACGAACCGAAAATTCAGTGTGACGTACCGAATTAGTCAGGATGATAGGGAACACCGAACTTTGGTTCATACGACCGAACTTGTTTTCTCAGTGCAGATGACGTGACATGGGCGATACATTTTCTCGCTTTTAAATATTTTTTCATACTATTTCCCACGATGGAAAAAATTGAAAAAAAATTGCAGAGTAACAGAGCTGGCAACATGGATGAAAACATACCTCTCAGCGGTGCTCTTATCCGAGTACAGATTGGTTTCCTTTTGACTCCTCAGCAGTCTCGATTTAAAGGGGTCCTGAGGTCACAGTTTCTTTTGAGTCCGCCTAACACAGTGGGAATCATAACCGGAATTCTGACGCAGTATGTCCCTCGGCTGGTAGCACAGTGACATCACCTCTATTAATTTCTATAGATTTGAGACCACTGTACGGCGTGACCGGGGACCCAAGCTCACGCCCGGCTATTGAAACTCGAACAAGACGTTTCCATTATGTTTACTTTGTCACACTCAGCCTCACGCCAGGAGTCCTTCTTCGCTCCTTGTCAACTCACTTAACCTCAAAACTACCGTCAGACGGAAAAACAGCGTACGCACATTCAAACATTGCCAAGTTGTCCCTATAAAAAAAAATTCTAAAGAAATTTCAGTTTTTTCGAAAAAACCCAATTTTACGTGGTCTTAAGATTCAAAACTGAAGAATATTAAAAATCTTCAGAATTTGAGGAGTGTTTTAAGACAAACCACGATTGATTATCTCAATTAGGCGAGGAGATAGAGAGATTTAAAAAAGGGGTAATTTTTGCACTTTAAGGGGGCTGGGAGGGGGATGAGCAGAGGGGGTAAAAGTGAGGACTTTTTGGAAAACACTACTTTTGAAGTATATAATCGATGGTAAAAAATTCAGCTTTTTTCTAGTTTGTTCCACTAAAATCCCTTCGTTGACTTGACAATTAATAAGACACGCTCATTTTTAAGACAATTTTAAAATATTTTTCCTCGGATTCATCTCCATAAAATTTTAACCGTAATTTAAAATCGTTTGCCAAAAAATGCCGAAGAAAAATATTCATAAATTTGGTTCAAAATAAATGGTTAATGAGATGAAATCTGACAACGTTTGAATGCGCATACGGTGTTTTCGCTCAACAGGTTCCGGTTGCTGGACCAGGTGTGGAAGCTCCGTGGCGCTTTCGAGGAATCGCCACCGAGGGGCGGATTGTTGGGCCAGCTCGCGCCCTCCTCCATCAATCATCGCTTTACAGGAATGATGAATGGTGTTTTTCGGAGGCGAACCCGAGGGATGCTCGCGGTTTTCGCGACATTGCGTGGGAGCTGTGTTAACGAGGTGCGAATCGGGAGACGATTATGTGGGTCTGTTGATTTTCATTGTCACCGACTATTTGAGAGCTCGAAAGGACCAACGAACAAGGTTGGGAACCAAGAGTGACCCGCAGTACTAGACGGAGTCAAACTCAAGTCTCATCAAAATTGTACGTGGAACTTGATTTACGCGCCGAAAATCCCTGAAGATTTGACTTCGTCAAAGTATACCAACGGTTTTATCCAGCAGTGAAGTATACCTATGCTTAGTATACTCATGCTCTCTCTACTTATAGATACTCTATTCAGCAGTAGCGCATAGGTGGATCCAGGTGGGGGTTGGGGGAGGGGGCGCATGCTTTCCCCGTTCGCCTGAAAAAAAAGGATGAAGAAAAAGGAGAGAGAGGAAGAAAGAAGGAACTGGAATATGAAGTATGGATGCTTACAATTAGTTGGTAATGATTTATGACGAAATTGACTCAACTGTATACTAGATGCTTTAAAATTTTGAGGAATTGTTGAGGTAAGCCCTCAAACCCCCCTCTCATCTGCCCCCCTCCATTTCGGAGTTTCTGGATTCGCCTTTTTAAAGCCAAAGAACATTTTTGATTTCTCACTTACAATCCACTTTTTTGCGTATATTTTCACGATTCTTCAGTCTTTCTTCTCACCCCGGACTTGATATTTCCTCCTCTCCAATAATTTCTCCTTCCTCCTCCTATTCTCCCCTTCCTGTTCCTTCTCTCCCTCCTTCCGATGTCCAATCCGTCCTCATTATGATGTACGTTGATGAGAGCTCTGCGCTTCGAGTCTATGGCACTCCACGGGTCGGAACTTCTATACTGAAAAAAAAACTCCGGCCGTGGGAGCCGCAATGGAGATGTTGCATGTGTGAGGAATTTGCGATTTGACTGTTGATTCTTAAGTATAAGTTCGCGAGAAACACGACGGTGCCACTGGTTTTCTCTGAAATCAACTCCCAAGCTCAAAAAAAGCTCTCAACTTGAGGCCAAAATGGAGGGGATATCCCACGCTATCCTGAGAATTCACCTCTACGCCAAGACAAACTCTCCATGCAAAGATAGGGAGCAAATACATTAGCAGGGTTGCCGTGATTTCAGTTTTGGAGTCCCCAAACAAAGTGGCAGCCCTGTCAATGTATTTGCTCCCTATCTTTGCATGGAGAGTTTGTCTTGATGTAGACGTGGGCTCTCAGGGTAGGGTGGGATATCCCCTCCATTCTGGCCTCAAGTTGAGGGCTTTTTTTGAGCTTGGGAGTTGATTTTAGAGAAAACCAGTGGCACCATCGTGTTTCTCATAAGAATCAACAGTCAAATCGCAAATTCCTCACACATGCAACATCTCCATTACGGGCTATATAGACGTACCGTCCGTTGCGGGCTCAAAGGCCGAAAATTCCGGCTGCTGGAGCCGTAGCTTCGGCCTCTGAACCCGGAGCAATCGAAGCTACGCTTCTAGCAGCCGGAATTTTCGGCCTTTGAGCCCGGAACGGACGGCATGTCTATACATAATAGCCCGTAATTGCGGCTCCCACGGCCGGAGTTTTTTTTCTTTTTTTTTTCAGTGTACCCTGTCAAGTGGTCTGAAAAGTCAGTACCTCATTTTCGAAGACGACTCCCCCCGGACCCGATCAAGTTCGGCGGAAGTCAACGATGAGGCAACGATGACGTCACGCGTCGCGCACGCTCACACGGTGCGGAGAGGGGGGCGGTGACGGAGGGGGGGGCGCAATGTTTGTATAGAGACATCAATTGGGAATTACAGACACCCCCCGTCGGGTCACTCGGGGCACTAGAGGCTCTCGGGCCCGGGATAAGTTGCACATTAACATAATTTACATTAATCGAGTTATTATGATGGCACTGCTCGAGCCCAGCGCCAAGCCAAGCCTACGCCCCCCCTCGTGCGGCGGGGGAGGGGGAGGGGGCTCTAATCCGTCCCCGTCTTTTATTCCTTTTCACTCCTACTCCTGTCATTTTTTACGCCTTGCCAAGTTTGGTGGACGCACTGAAAAAAAAACTCGGTGTATTTACTAAAAAAAGGGTAAAATTACCAAGAATTCAGGGTTCTATTTGATCCCAGTTTTTTCTTGCTAAAATTACCATTTATGGAATTGGTAATTTTACCGAGAAATCTCGGTAATTTTACTGGACCTTGGTGAAAACGCCAATATTTTTTATTTACCGTGGTAGAATTACCGAGATAAAATGGCAAAGTTACCGGGAATCGATTGCCATTAAAAGTGGTATTCTTACCTAAAAAAAAAACAGTAAAAATACCAGTTTTTAGGTAAGCACACCAAAATTACCAATAATTGGTAAAAAAGTGAGACGGTAAAGGTACCAACGGACCTCGGTAAAAACGCCGAGAATTTTTTTTCAGTGCGGAGTGAGAATTTGCCCCAGTCCCACCCCACCAACCCGCCGATAAATGAGTGGAAATGTCGGGAGGCAAATAGTCAAATCGGGCATTTCGTCAAATGCCTAGATTGAAATTTTGATTTTTTACCCTAATTTTAGACAAAATGATTCGTTGCTCCTATAAGAAAGAATTCTCTGTAAAAGTATGCAGCATGCAATGGTATTTTAAACGAATTTAAGATCCTGAATGCACCATCATCATGAAATTTTTCAGCATGTCATAAAACATAGAATTTTTAAAATTTTGACATTTAAATGCACTAAAGGCATGCACCTATACTAAGGCATTGTTTTCCGTAAATACATATTGACGAAACTCAGGAACGCCAATTTGCAAGCATTGCCACTCAAGCATTTGAGAGAGTTCCCCTCTCCTCTCTCTGAAAAATTAAAACAAAGTCAATAAACACCCTGGAACCATGATCGGATCAAAAGGGGTCGAATGATGAAACAAAATAAAGTTACTTACATAATAATAAAGTACGAATTCAAAGATGCGCGCAGTCAACTGCTATCCGCCATTAAATCGTCCGTAAAGGACTCAAAGCCCCGCACACAGTAGGAAGGATTGTAAATTTTAGTGAGTCACGTTTAAAACTATTTTCGTTATTCTTTTTTCAAACAGAGCGATCTTTAGAAAACTAAAAAAGGGACGAAATATGTGAGTACTTTCAACGTCATAAAAGTGAAGTATTAGTCAAAATTTCTATGGAAGAAGGGGTATAATAGAGGTATGTAAAATGTTTCACTACCGAGAAACCAATCACCATTTTCCCCTCTTAAGGTGATTCGATGGACGCCAAATTTTGTGTCAGAACGGCATGCGATATATCGCATCAATTGGTTCCATTTTTTCAGCTACTCGTCATTTTTCTCAAATTTTGAGATCGCAATTCTGTTCTCAGGAGACTAAAGCACTTTTTTACAAATTTTAACAAAGAAATTCAACGTAATAAAGGCGTGGTTTTTTTCAGAGAGAAAACATCGCATTCGAGTGCAGTTTCAATATCAGTATCGAATGCGATGTTATCTCTCTAAAAAAAACCACGCCTTTATTACGTTGAATTTCTTTGTTAAAATTGGTAAGTGAGTGCTTTAGTCTCCTGACAAAAGAATTGCGATCTCAAAATTGGAGGAAAATGACGAGTAGCTGAAAAAATGGAACCAATTGATGCGATATATCGCATGCCGTGCTGACACAAAATATGGCGTCCATCGAATCACCTTAAGTCAGAAGTAACTATGGCATACCATTGAGAATTCAAATTTACAATATGAAGCATCATAGTGATCAGGTTTTCTCGTAATAGAACAGTATGTGAGGAAGAAACATGCGAAGTACCGATTATATTTACGGCATTTTTCCTGTGCACGGTAGTGCTAATGTAGCTTGGCTCCTCTCTGCTTGGCGCGGTCCAGTTATTTTCTTGTCAATTTTTAAGGAGTCTGAACACTAGATCCTAGAGACTTTTTTCCAGAGAATACGCGGCCCACTGCGCGGCGAGCCTGGAAGCTGCGTCGGAGCACCCTTCGGCTCGCAGGGACTCGCCCCTAAACAATAATAACGCGGGCATAATTCGCTTAGCAAGGGACGGAAAATAAAGCGACAAAGGCCACGCATCCCTCCGCTCCTGGTGCTACCCCTTATCGATAACAAATGACCGCCGAGTCAATGCTTTAACAATTCGCACCACTTAAATATAAATGTTGATTCTGCCACGGAACCCCGTCCGTCCCTTCCTCTAAACGATCCTATTGCGTGCGTCAATTTTGTCCCTGGGCCCTCGTTCGCAGCCCCCGACGCTGCTGCCATCTCGTGTGGGTCTCGGGAAGCTCTCGGTGAGGAGGGTGGCGTTTTACTCTGCCGTGCTGAGGAAGAACGCCGTATGAACATTCGAGAGTTGCCAAATTTCCTTCGATAAAACATGTATTTTTGACTAAATTTATGCACATTTTTCTTTGTAATTTTCAGATATTTTAGAGTAAAATACGTACACAATTGTCTGAAAATGTTGGAAAAAAATATCCAAAATTTTCCCGGTAAATTCGGTTTTTATCGAATGAAACTTGGCAACGCCTGGAGGCTCATACGGCGTTCTTCCTTAGCACGGCAGTACTGGCGGCTGACGTGGTGCTCCTATTAAGTGCGCATTATTTGTCCGTTTAATTTTCATGACTTTCGATACGCATCGGGGCTAATCACGTTAGCTACTGTGTGATTTGCGAGTGGGGTCGCCAAAATGAAGCTGAGACCAGTGTTGTCAGATTTCCACGGGTTGCGCTGTAAGTTTGAAAGCGTGCACTGGAAAAAAAACACATTGAATCTAGAGTCCAGACTCTTAAAAACATCGACAAGAAAAAATACTCTTAATTCAATCAGATTTAAGCTTAAATCAAGAACCAAGCCTCTTAATTTGAGCGGATTTCCTTTTGATTTAAGCTTAAATCTGATTGAATCAAGAGTCCTTTTTCTTGTCGATGTTTTCAAGAGTCTGGACTCTAGATCCAATATGTTTTTTTTTTTTTTTTTCAGAGTGAGGCAAACGCGTAACACCCACGTCGAGGCTTTAAAAAAGAACTTAAGTGGGATTAGCATAAAACTGATGGCTAACGGATGATATTATTCCGAAAATGCTTATCTTAATTGTGGCGGAACGTTTCAATTTATCCGTGTATGTTTTATTTTAATTGTTTTTATTTTATTTTATAAAATTAACGAGAATGGTGAAGTGAAATCGTAGATAGTTCTAAAAATACTGTTGATGATAGCTTTTGTTTACAAAGAGAAAAAGAAAACATGAGCAACAATTGGCGACGTCTAATGACAGATGCGTATATTTTGATTTCAGTCATCGGAATGATGGAGGATAAGAGAAAAGAGAGAGAGGGGGGGGAGAAAAGGGAGAGGAGAGAAATAGATTAATACAACATTGGAATACGCAAGAGACGTGACGTTGGAACCAAAACCGCAGAGAACTCCTAAAACTGCCCGAATTCACTAAGTTCTGGTTGCAGGCTCCCGGGTTCAAAACCCCTTCAATTCACTGGATATGCAATTTGATCTCCGGAGAGTTAAAATAGTTGCTCGAGAGGAATCACACTTGCGTTAACGGCGCAACGGCGTGGTATATGAAATAAGATCGTTTGATTGCGAGCTCTTGGATTCAAAACTCCTTCAATTCATCGGATATGCAATTTGATCTCTGGAGAGTTAAAATAGTTGCTCGAGAGGGATAACACTTGCATTGAAGGCGCAACGGCCTGATATCTAAAATAGGATCGCTAGGTTACGGGTCTTCAGATTCAAAACCCCTTCAATTCACAGGATGTGCAATTTGATCTCCGGAGAGTTAAAATAGTTGCTCAAGAGGGATGACACTTGTATTGAAGGCGCAACGGCGTGGTATCTAAAATAGGATCGCTAGGTTACGCGTCTTCGGATTCAAAACTCCTTCAATTTATCGGATATGCAAGTTGATCTCCGGAGAGTTAAAATAGTTGCTCGAGAGGAATCACACTTGCGTTGAAGGCGCAACGGCGTGGTATCTAAAATAGGATCGCTAGGTTACGGGTCTTCGGATTCAAAACTCCTTCAATTTATCGGATATGCAATTTGATCTCCGGAGAGTTAATATAGTTGCTCGAGAGGAAGCACACTAAACTTACATTAACGGCGTGAAGGCGTTGTATCTTAAATTAGACCTATAGGTTGCGGATCGCTAGAGTCAAGGTTGCGTCGTTTAATCGATATAAAATTTGATTTTCGGATAGTTAAAGAAATTTGTACAAAGGGCTAACTGCAGTTAAAAAACTAAAGGATTTGAAATTGTGTTTCCTAATTAAACGTTTACGCAAAACGCGTAGAACTCTCTCACTAGTCAAAAATCATATCCAATAAATAAAAAATTCGGGATCATTAGAGTCAGTACATTCGGATACTCACCCGTGAAAAAGCATAATTGGGCTGCATTTTGCAATTTGGAACTATAAATGCTGGCCCGGTTTAAAAACAACGTATGTGCTATTAGTTTCCCGATGCACATATGAGGCCTTACATGTAACAACGGCGGATGTGAAAAATTACCTTTTAGAAACACGCTTAAAAAACTGTTTTGTTCACACAAAAATTTAATATGTTTGGCTCTGGCATAATGTGCAGATCTCGAAGATCACATCTCAAGTATTTTCTCAAAATTTTCTCGATGCCAAAACAGTTTTTTTAATGTGTTTCGAAAAGGCAATTTTTCACATCCGCTGTTGTTACAGATATAGTCCTCATATGTGATTTTCCAGATGAGCCAGAATTTTGCAAAATGCAGTCCAATTGATGCGGGTTAAAGTAGGCAACAAAAATGGACGTATTTATATCAAACGGAACTATGTGCATTGAGACATGAGCCCTGAGACCCATAAGAATCACCCATAACAGGGCTCACGTCATAGTGCACATAGTTCCGTTTGACAGAAATACGTCCAAATAATCCTCTGCATATATAGATACATCAAATAACTAGTGTAAGGCTGTAAAAAAATTATCCTACGTTGATGCACGGTATTCACAATACGGCTCTGAAAAATGTAGTAGGATGAGAAAATCGTGTGATCATAGTCATGCAGTTTTTGACTTCAGCCATCGATATGTTATGTAATTCAAATGTTAAGCACAGAGTCGTTACAATCTCGAATTTCTTGTATATTACCATTCCTCTTTTCATTCGGCCAATCTCTGCTTTAATGTCTTCGGGGTTCGGTGTGACTCCTTCTCGTTTTCGTTTCATCAAGGACACACCCATCAGTAGTAATTCCCTGCTTTACTCCTCCCCTTATTCTATGAAGTTATTGATTTTTTATTGAGCGTGCCATCTCACAAGGAAGGCGACGATTCGAGGGATAATAGAATATCGTTTAAAGTCACTCATTGGAAAATGATTCACGGGGAGGGAACAGCGGTGCCATATTTCAGGGATTTTAGATTTTCGTAGTTTTTGAGGGAATGTGGGCATGACTTCTAGTACCACCATTGTAATTGAATTAGTGAGTTCGAAAACACACCAACTCAGAATAAAAAAAATTGTTCAGGAAACACCTAAAACTGCACAGCGGGCGAAGAAGTTAGTTTGAGAAAAACCTTTTTGGTGCCAAAGGGCAAGTACTTAGAGACTTTGTAAAGCACCGAGTTGAAATCGATACACCATGCTTGATAACAGAGAATTTAGCGTTTAAAAATTTCCGAGTTGGTGTGTTTTCGTTCTCACCGACTTTAATATACTGATTTTTCATAGTCTGCCCAGAAAAATGTTTATTTTTTGACCTGAATAACGCTTGAATATGTATATAACTTGTTGGTACAAGGTGCACTGAACCGAAAAAAGAAAACCGCAAGATCGAATGGTCACCCGTTGCCCTTGAAATGGCCAAAAATTGGTATTTCCAATGAAATACTTCGATTCTTCCCATTTCCCGTCGCTCCCAGATAAGACATAATATTTTTACAATATTGGGCAAATATTGTCAGTATTGTCGCAATATTTACACAATACTGACAATATTTTGATAATATTATAATCAAAATTATTTTTTCAGAAAATATTTAAAGAATCATCATTTAGTATTTTTAAAAATAATATGTTTACCCAAAACATCATAAAAATATTTTCAAAATATTTGTATTTCAATACTGTAAAAATTTATATCGTGAGAGTATTTTTAAAATATCAGTACATATAATATTTATATTCAAAATATTTATTATATATTTTAAAAACATTTTAAAAGACAGTAATGCATTGGTAAGTATTTTCAAAATATTTTGAAAATATTTTAAACAATAATACTGCTATTCAAAATATTTTTAAAATATTTTCGATATCCTAATCGGTATAAGTCATCATACTAAATGCCTGCCCATAACGAAAAGTATTAAAGATAATAAGGGAATAAGGCTTAGATTTAAGACGTAGCTCAAATGTGTTCTTTCTGAACAATTATCCATTATTTTCAACCTTATTATTCATAAAGGTTATTGCAGTTGTTGTCAAATTTAATATAATATAATATATATTTTTTTTGCCTCCCAAGAAATTGTTGAATTTCCACCTCCTTGAGGTCATTTTCAATGTATTTGCGCGTGATCTCAGTTTATTTCTTTTTTTGTTTTGTTTGTAGATCATGTACTGTTGTGAATATTATCATTGAATGAGAATGTTATCATTCATTCACATTTGGTTGTTTATTTTTTATTTTTCAAATTTCAAATGAAACATTTAAATTCAACTGAAGAAGAAATTCTTGATCTCGTGTGCTTATTGGTCTCCTGTAGAACTTGCACTTAGTAGCTGTGCAGCTGTGAGATTATGGCAATCGCACCTGCATAGTCTTTATGAGGAAGACATCAAACTGCAATCAAATGCAAAATGCATCTCAGAATGTCGATGAAAAATTTAAAGAGAAAAAAATAAATAAAATAATAGAATGGTGGAAATAATAGAATAACAGAGACAAAAGAAGAGAAATAAAATGAAGTAAATCAAATTAATGATAAAATGAAGTCAAAGACTAAACTGAAGTAAAACATTAGAGGGAGCAAGGAGATGAAGTAAAAAAACTGAGATGAAGAAAAAAATAAAGTATAAGGGAAAAAACTACATGAGGTTAAAGAATAGAATGAATTTAAAGAATTAACTGAAGTCAAAAAAATTATGATGAAGTATTAAAATAAATTACAGTAAAACAAAACAAAGTAAAGGAATAAGAAGTAAATAATTAAAGAAAAAAAATGAAGTGCTTGAAAAAAAAAAAAAATAGAGTGAAGAAAAAAATAGAGTCAGCAAGGAAATAAAACAAAGTAAAACGATAAAATAAATTTAAAAAATATAGTAAAGTAAAAAGTAAAATAAATACACGGACAAATCCAGGTAGATTGAAAATATCTTAGCGGCCCGTTCATATCGACGTTAAATACCGTTTTTGCGTCACATTCGTGCATCGTTCGCATAGCTCAATCGGTAGGGTCGTCGGCTAGTGTTAGGTAGGTCCCGGGTTCAATTCCCAAGGTAGGTAGAAAATTTCTAACCTTCAAAATCGGTTAAATCACGTACCAATGGTTTCATTATTTTTATTTTTCATGGTTTCAAAAATTATTTCCACAATTAACCCCTTTCCACCATCCCCTAGCTGCGAACCCCTAAATTGATTAAATATTGGTGTAGTATTGTCTCAATATTGATATCCAAATACTTTCCCTTTGAAGTAATGGCACAGTATTCTTAGCCAAAGTATTGGCACAGTATTTATGCCGAAAGGAAAGATGGTGTACGATTTTAACATTGGCTCAATATTTAACCAATATTGGCCCAATGTTTGCATAAATACCAAAACAATATTGTTTAAATATTGGCTAAATATTCCTGTCTTATCTGGGCTGTTTCGAGCACTTCCGATTGCAATTTTGAAATTTCCTTTTGCGTGCAGATGCTTCTATCCATAAGTGTTACTAAACTTTAAAAAAGTGAAAATAAAAAAAAACCCGAGTTGGTGTGTTTTCGAACTCACTGATTCAATTATGGATCATTTTAGGTGTCGAAAAGCTCAAAATTACATGCAAACAGTCCGAAAAAAGTACTAATTTAGCTATATGCATCGATACCTCAGCTCACAAGACTACCTCCTATGATGAAGTAAGTAAATACCGGGTGCTGACTCAGATATGCATCCGAAGTCTACGTCTGCACTATTTTTTGATGCATCTGCTAAACATCTTAATATGATTGGACCGAGTTCAATAGAAAGGAACCAATCCACATAAAATTCAAACTGAGGAAAAGAGGTTTGAAGTTGTATTCCTTCATGAGACTTAATGTAGAAAATGAACTTTAACTCCTCTTTTCACAGACTAATTTTTTTTCGACTTTGAGCTTTTGGCAGGAAAAAATAAACGACAAGTGGAACCCAAAAATATCCTTAACTCTTTTTTTTTCGAAAATGAGGGTTTGTTCTTTTCTGATGAAGTGATGAACTCGGTCCGATTTTCCTAGGGTTTTCAGATCACCAGGAGCGTGAATTTTATATATTTTTTCAATATTTCAAGAATGATACCTAAATGTTTAATGAAATTGGTCAAATTTAGGAGATTTGCCTGGACATCTATCAAATTCACATGAAAACCCGTCTTGCATTACCTATGAGAGGCCAGAAGAAAAAGAAAAAAAAATAAGAAAAAAACTGCAGTTTTTCAACAAAACGCAGTCAGCGATGCACTAACTTCAGATCAATGTACGTACGAATTGCTGTCATATATCCAATTTTCCCGGTTCCACTCGGGCTTTTCCCCCTAAAAAGACCATTTTGACAACCTTCTCGAAGCACAAGCAGGAGCTATCAATCGTCTCACCGCAAAAGTCAAAATCCTCTTCAATTTTCAGTCCAAGCGATTTGATTCACAGGCCATAACAAGTCGGTCAAAAAATCGTCTTGAGGATCGAACTCTGTCGCCAGACCGACGGCAAACACCTCCGACAACAATGACTCGGCGCATTCGACGCAAAGAAAATAAACTCAAATCAAATGTGAAATTGACGCGGATTCAGTTGAGTAAAAAATTATTCTCCGAAACCATTAATCGAAACCCACTTTAGGCCGCGGTTGCCAGTTCTCTGAAGCTCACAAGAGCTAAACTGCCGTGCTAAGGAAGAACGCCGTATGAACATTCGAGAGTTGCCAAATTTCCTTTAGTAAAATGTTTATTTTTTAGGAAAGTTAGGAATATTTCTCCTTTAAATTTTCAGAATCTTTAGGTAAAATTGCGAACTAAATTATCTGAAAAATCGGGAGGAAAATTTTCATAAATTGACCAGGAAATTCGCGTTTCATCCAAGGAAATTTGGCAACGCCTGAAGGTTTATAAGGCGTTCTTCCTTAGCACGGCAGTAAACGTGCATGAAGACGTGTTTCGGCGGGACGTCAGGCAAGTCGGGAGTTCGAGAGTTGGCGTTCCCGGGTGTAAACAGGGGTCCCGGAGGAGCGTGCTTTGTGTTTGGGCAGCGGGCGAATTTGTTGCTCAATTGATCTGTGTTCGGGAGTCAATTAAATACAAATCAGGAGTCCCGCGGGCGAGGGCACAAAAGACCAGCGCGCGCCGAGGCAGATGTGACTGACCACGACACGGCGCGGGGCGAAACAAAGTGAGTCCCCAAGGAGTCTGCTCGACTCCTTCGCTTATTTTTCACCTTCGCGCCAGCTTCGCGCAACAGTGGCCCTTGTCAGGTGTTTCGTAATTACGAGGAATGGACCACGGCGAGGGGGGAGGGTCATTTTGAGCAGGGGCACCTAAAATGAGCCCTTGCAAATGAGCCCTTGCAAATGAGCACTGAAAAAAAAATATCGGTGTATTTACTAAGAAAAGGGTAAACTTACCAAGAATTCGGGGTTCTATTTGATCCCAGTTTTTTCTTGGTAAAATTACCATTTATGGAATTGGTAATTTTACCGAGAAATCCGGGTAAAATTATTGACTTTCTCGGTAATTTTACTGGACCTTGGTAAAAACGCCAACATTTTTTATCGACTGTGGTAGAATTACCGAGATAAACTGGCAAAGTTACCGGGAATTAATTACCAATAAAAGTGGTATTCTTACCTGAAAAAAACAGTAAAAATACCGGTTTTTAGGTAAGCTTACCAGTCTGTCTTGGTAAAATTACCAATAATTGGTAAAAAAAGTGAGATGGTAAAGGTACCAACGGACCTTGGTAAAAACGCCGAGAATTTTTTTTCAGTGAGTTGTCAAACCGATAACTTGATATAGATCAGTGTTGCCGTGATAACGAGGAGAGCAATAAGTGCAGAAATTAAGTTTTGAGAAAACGGGCTCAGAAGCTCCTGACCGGAAAATTATATCAAAAGAAGCCTCCGTTCTTTGTCAAATTGCCACTCATATCATCCAAAAGACTCTGAGAAATTATTTGGATGCTTAAAAATCGACTGATTTTATTTCAATCACATGAAACGGGTAAGGGTATTTTCATGGTAGGCAGTGTGTTAGACAAAAGAGCCGTAAGTGCTACCTTTTGCATGCTTTCGTCGTTGCGTTTCTGACATACAATACAACAAACACATTTTCAAGTTGGAAATCGGCTGAAGAAGGCAGCATTTTACTTGAAAGCAGTGTTTTCAATAGCTCTCAGGAGGAATAATGTCATTTACTGCTGTTTTGTCCGACACTAGATCATTTTTTGTGCATTTGTGGCTTTCTCCAATGTCTCGTTTTCATACAATTATGATGAATGTTGCGGTTTTACTATTTCAGTGGTTTCATCTGAAAGAGATTTTAAAGGAAACTCTATTTCAAAAATTTGACACTTACTGCTCTCTTCGCCACAACAGCAGAGTAATCCCAACACTGGCAAAAAATACCTCTTGGTTCAAGAGTGCAGTTTCTTGTCGCCGGATTTAAGAGTCTGAACTCTTGTTTCAATGCAAAATCCGCTTGAATCAATGCAAAATCCGCTTGAATCAACGCAAAATCCGCTTGAAACAAGAGTTCAAGACTCTTAAATTCGGCGACAAGAAACTGCACTCTTAAGTCAATGCAATGCGGCACTGGTCCAAAAGGTTTTTTTTTTACCAGTAAAGCGTGCGGATATAGCCATGCCGTGCGGACCTTTTCTTCACCAGCACGGTCTGCGTAAACGGACCAAAAATAGGGGAATCAATGGCATATATGTCGTTTCTAAAACGAGCCAGGAATGGCTCCTTTTTGCAATATGTGGTCCAGTTGTTCCGGATTTGCTCGTCAAAAATAACCACGGAGCGCATCTTGAGAATCACTGGGGCTCGAGAGTGGGCGTAAGAATGTTTCGAGACGCGGATAATAGTCGGGAGAAATATCGGCGGCAAAGGACGAGGACACTGCGCACTCGATGCCGAAGATAAAGGCGGAATAAAGGAGGATAAGGAATCTGCAAAGGAACACAGAGAAATGATAAAAAGATACGAGCCGATTCCTAGACCCAGGAGAGCCCTCTCCAGCGGGACAAAGACCCCCCACGGCCCGGAGCCCGGGACTCCTGCAAGGGCAATAAGCCATTCGCCACCGGATCCACACCGCAAAACCGCGCATCCGACATGTGGGTCCCGGTGGATTTACGCGGTTCTTGATTGCCGGGGTCGATCACCACCGCTTGCACCTCCGCTTTTTAATGTCTTCATCATTGATTGTTCGCTTTTGTCGTCGGGGCCTGCCTTCTTGACACACAGAGGGAATTTGCTCCGTGGGCTACGTTTCCATCGGGCAAGCGTGGCGCAAACTTCTCTGCTCGGCTTATTTGCGTATTAGGGTACAATAATTGGACACATTCTGCCGTGCTAAGGAAAAACGTCGTATGAACCTTCAGGCGTTGCCAAATTGGACGTATTTCTATCGAACGGAACTAAGCGCCATAGGGGGAGGAAGGGAGAGGGGGGCTTGGATTGGCGAGTTTTGCGGACAGCGATGCTCGTTCCGTCCTATACTCGCAATATGGCGCTTGGTTCCGTTTGACAGAACGCGCTATCCGGGATTTTAAAATCACCAAAAGGAACTCAATTTGGCGCTTAGTTCCGTTTAACAGAAATACGTACAATTTGCTTTGATACAACACGAATTTCCTGGTAAACTCATGAATATTTTCCATCCAATTTTTCAGAAAATTTTTTCCGTAATTTCACCTAGAGTCCATGAAAATTTCAAGGAATAATGTACATAACTTTCCTCAGAAATAAGCATTTTATAGATGAAAATTTGGCAACGCTCAAATTTTCATACGGCGTTCTTCCTTAGCACGGCAGTATTTCTGCCAAACGGAACCACACTGTCGCGCTAAGGAAGATTGCCGTATGAGCCTTCAGACATTGCCAAATTTCCTCCGATAAAAACTGAATTTACTGGGAAAATTGTGAAACATTTTTCCCGAAATTATCAGACAGTTTTGTACGCAATTTCATCTAAAATATCTGAAAATATCAAAAAAATTGTTCGCTTTTGTCGTTGGGGCCTGCCTTCTTGACACTCAGAGGGAATTCGCTCCGTAGGCTACGTTTCCATCGGGCAAGCGTGGCGCAAACTCCTCTGCTCGGCTTATTTGCGTATTAGGGTACAATAATTGGACTATTTCTGTCAAACGGAACTAAGAGCCAATTTGAGTTCCTTTTGAGGAATTTAGAGTGCCGGATAGCGCGTTCTGTAAAACGGAACTAAGCGCCATGGAAAAGCATTGCGAGAATGGACGGAACGAGCCTGTGACGCTCGGCTCCCGGAGAAGCCCTAGGCACGGCAATCGGCGTGTAACACATATTAGCGCCTACAAGACTGCACGAATACTTCACGCATTGCATCAAACACAGTGCGGTTATTGTGATCAGCGTGAAACGGATAGCGCCTACAAGAATGCATGAATACTTCACGCATTGCGCCAAACACAGTGTGGTCAGCGTGAAACGCATAGCGCCTACGAGACTGCGTGAATACTTCGCGCATTGCGCCAAACACGGTGCGGTCGGCGCGGCGGCGGAACTTAAAATCATTAAACCAAATTTTGTGTTAGTTCTTTCATAATTTTTTCGTTCATTACTTATGAATGGAAGGCTTTGTCCATTAGAGATAGGTTTACGAAACTTGACTTTCGCGCAAAGTTCCGTGACCTTTTGCTGGTAGTGTTGACAGGGCTTTCCCCAAAAAAAAAATGTGTTCAACACGAGTAAACGCATCTTATGCACCCCTTTCCCGCTGGCACGTTCACTTGATGGTTTTTATTGATGTTTCAAAACGAATGAGAAGGGGGCGGCAAAATACAGGCGGCCCATGGGCGGCAAGTAGGAAAATACGGCCCTGAAAGGAGGCACGTGTATAAAATTGGCATGCCTCGTAGTTCATTTTGATGTATTACTTTGCACATAGTTCTGCTTAGAATTAAGATGGGAAATTTTGAGTTGTTGTGGACTAAGGTCCTTTCCTCGTGGAATCCTTGAACTAAAATGAAAACATGAAGGGATTCTATTAAAATCGAGAAAGCGCAAGTTCTCGCTATGGCATTCTTCTTCCTTTTGGCACCATAAAAGCTGTGAAAAGTAATTTCTGGAACTCTGTAACTTGATCCCAGAAAAAAGTAAGGTTTAGCAAAATGACCTTCATGCGACCGCAGTCACGAGTGATCTCTCTCAGCAATTGCAGATATCTCTCTCCCACCGTGAACTGTATCTCTCGTTCTTACAGGCATCCCATAAGAGAATCTGGGATCAAGTTTTAGCTTTCATTATGAAACTTACGAAGCTCTTAGTTTTAAACATTCCGGACATATACTGCTAAAACTCAAGAATCTTAGAATTTGATATATATGTTGTGTTATTTCAATAATCACGGATTTCGGAGCCAGATTTCAGCAGCGCGACGTGGTGGATTTTTTCGGAACTACGGCTGAAGATTAACCTTAAGGTGATTCGATGGACGCCATATTTTGTATCAGAACGGCATGCGATATATTGCATCAATTGGTTCCATTTTTTCAGCTACTCGTCATTTTTCTTTAATTTTGAGATCGCATTTCTGTTGTCAGGAGACTAAAGCACTCACTTACCAATTTTAACAAAGAAATTCAACGTAATAAAGGCGTGGTTTTTTCAGAGAGAAAACATCGCATTCGCTACTGATATCGAAACTGCACTCGAATGCGATATTTTCTCTCTAAAAAAACCACGCCTTTATTACGTTGAATTTCTTTCTTGAAATTCGTACGTGAGTGCTTCAGTCTCCTGACAACAGAATTGCGATCTCAAAATTGGAGAAAAATGACGAGTAGCTGAAAAAATGGAACCAATTGATAAGATATATCGCATGCCGTTCTCACACAAAGTAAGGCGTCCATCAAATCACCTTAAAGGTTAATTTTGTAACCAACGCAAAGTAACCATGAACACGGACATTTTCAACCGTCTGATGAAACGCGGAGATAAAACCTGAGGATCCACTTCAATTTTCGGTGCTAATGACACCGCGATCAGATCGCGGATGACGTCACCGACGAACGCGCATGCGCGATCGGAGCGTAATAAATCGTGGCGTATCGCACGGGGCGAGTTTTTTCCTCGCTCGATAAATCATGGCCCCGGCGATGTTGATTTAAATCTTTTATTGGATGCAAATTGGCGTGAAATATTTTTATTGTGACAGGGCAGATGCCCGATGACAAAGCACCCGAGCCCTGTACAACCCCCCCCCCCCCCCCCCCCCCCCGGGGGGCCACTAGTCCGCTCGGGAGAACGAATTTCAGAGCCCCAGCAATAGAAGACGTGGATCAGAATTTTGAGTTCCTTTTTTCGGGGCCGAAATTAACAAATCATGCGCCGGCGATTAACAAATCATTCGACACTAGAGTACCAAAAAGTACGTTGTGGATAATAATACTTGATAAGATTGGCTGTTCAAACGGTTAAGAGAAGAAAAAAACTCGTCAATTGCAGAGGAAAAACTCATTGAAACTTTTAAAAATCCGAATTAAAAACCTCCTCATTTGTTATTTTACTATCCAAAAATACTACAAAATATATCTTCACGTTTCTAATAATTTTTTTTTACAGGACTTTGAGATGAAAATTTGTTCATATTTTTGCAGTCACATGCAGTTACATTGCAATTTCAATTTTTGCAGTTTATTTTGTGCTAAGCATCAATATGAATGATCTTTTGGATTTAACAAAAAATGGAAGCTTATTTCTTTTTAATTTTTTTTTTTTCAAATGTTTTTCACCCCTTTTTCTTCAAAACTCACATTAATTTCACTTTATAAGATTGAAAAAAGTTTCCGGCCTCGTACGTCTCAACGAAAATAAATATTAAATTTAACATAATTCTTCATTTTTTTTTTTTAAATTAATCTACAAAATTAAATGTATGATGAATCATGTCATTATGACCGGACTAACATGGAACAATGTTAAAACCAAGTTCGACTACGTTGTTTTCAAGTTAACGTCAACATGGTGCCAACATGAACTTTTTCAGCAGGGATAGTTCCGATTACCATAAATACTTCCAAATACTGATTTGTGTGAGAGGCCGCATTACGGGCATGAAAATAAACCTCCAATGCATAATACATAAAAATATTCTCTTCATGACCAAGACCTTTCCTTCCAAACACACTCGGTTCATATTTCCACCTCGCCGCACGTTTTCATTTACCCGATAAAAATTTTATGAATTCCAATTCGTACATCAACCTCTTTACAAAGCTCTTAACGACGAAAATATCCACGTCGATTATACTTCATTTGCGGACTCAAATTAATTTATATCGGCCAAACGAGCAGTAAAAATTCGTCTGAAAATGCATCGCTCCACCGGGGGGCGCCGTAAAAAACGCAGTTGCGAATACGAGGCGGATGATATTAAAAAATGATCCAAAGAAGAAGAAAGAACCCGCTCTGCTAAGGAAAAACAACGTGAGAACATTCGAATGTTGCCAAATTCTCTCCGATTAATTATTAATTCTTTACAAAAGTTATGAATGTTCTTCTTTGAAAAGTTCAGATACCACTGGATAAAAATGTGCTTGACTCAAGCATAATGATTCTTGAATTTGCCGGCAAGAATTTCTGTTTTCTTGATTTAAGCTGAAGTGTGAGGTTACATTTCCACGTAAAAAAAGAACAAAAAAAGGTTTCCTAACTTGGCTGTTTTTTTTTTTTTTGAGATTGACGAGGTTTCTCCAACTTTTACCGACTAATGCTATTGTCCGTGAAAATTTGTATTATACTAAAGGATATTCGACAACGCCCAAATGCACATACCGTGTTTTTACTTAGCAGGGCAGAGTTGACGCGCCACATTCCGTCTCTGTCACTTCTCGATTTCTGTCATAATTTGATTGCTATAAAAAATAAAAATAAATTATGTCGCACGGTGGGAAAAACTTTAATGTCTCGCGATCGAAATAAACCGGTTTGAAAAAAAAATCACTTCAAATCAGGAAGCCATAGGTCTGGAGTATAACACTCAGGTTTTCAAGATCCTTGTTGGACTTACAACTCTATTAAATGTTTAATTTACAAAACCTGGGGTCTGGAGATTCCCCTTCAAGCCATCGCTGGACTAAAGGAGCAAAATAATACCGACATGCTTAGTCATAAAATCGACTACATTTCGCACTATGTAACTACAAATTTCTGGCTCATCCACGCAGTGGCGTGTTTGCAAAATGGCAACACTGGTTTTTCATCCATTTAAATCCATTGTTGAAAATATCGATCTATGAGGAAGCTGTCTCGAGTATCGATTGTTTTACATACAGTTAAATGGACGAAAAACGCATTGGAAAAAAAACACGTTGGATCTAGAGTCCAGACTCTTAAAAACATCGACAAGAAAAAATGCTCTTGATTCAATCAGATTTAAACTCAAATCAAGAACCAAGCCTCTTAATTTGAGCGGATTTCCTTTTGATTTAAGCTTGAATCTGATTGAATCAAGAGTCTTTTTCCTTGTCAATGTTTTCAAGAGTCTGGATTCTTGATCCAATGTGTTTTTTTTCCAATGCGGTGTTGCCAACTTGCAAAATCGCCACCGCGTGGGTGAGCCATGAATTGTAGTTCCATACTGGAAAATATAGTCCATTTTATGTCTAAGTCTATCGGTATTATTTAGCCTATCCAGTACAGTGGAAGCTCAAAGGAGGATCTCAAGACCCCAGATTTCGTAAATTAAACCATAAATAGAGTTGTAAGTCCAACCAGGATTTTGAAACCCCGAGTTTTTTACTCGATTTTAAACTATGGATATTTTTTCGAAAAAATCGATTTTGCGTGAGGAAAGCGGCCTCACTAAGAATCGATTGATTTACATACATTTAAATGGAGGAAAACCAACGTTGCCAGATTTCAAGGATCGCCACTTCATCTACGGGCAAAGCAGAGTGAGGTCTCCAAAATATTCTGTCTCTGATCGCGATGGACGATAATAATCAAAATAGCGCCCACCGTGCGAAACGGCGAAGTCAAGTAACACTCCATAAATTCACGGGAAATGATTCGGAGTGGCGACGATGATCAAATAAGGAGAAAAATAATGAAAAAATATCAGAGATTTGAGAAAGAGGTGTTCATAATTTATAACACATGTATCTGTCGGACGGAACACGTCTAACGGGTGGACCTGAAAATCATCCCGGCAATCCGGCATTCAACAAATTCCACATTGGCAAACACGATCGAGCTCCCCAGTTTTGAGCATTGTTGTCAAAACTATGCTAGAATCTTTACATTACCTCACGGAAAAAAATTGATACTGCTATTTCAACAATTTTTTAGTTAAAAAAAGTGTCCGACATTTTTCAATATATATTTTACCAAAAAAAAATTGCTAATTTAAATAACCCCCTGGTTAAATTAGCTTCCCACCTTTGTAAAATATTCATTTGAAACATGTTGGACTAACACTTTTAACATAATTTTATTGTTCAATCAGCAATCCTTTTTTTCCGTGCGTAAAATAATTTGGCAGTATTTTCTAGCCTACCTCACTAAAATGCGAATGTCTAGACTATAATAATCGAACATTTCCGCAAATGTTTTGAATTGCTCTTGCAGGGTTATGTCAGTATGCAGCTAGCGTTAAAGAGGTTACATTTCTATTCGAATAGTGTTCATAACTTGTATTTATTGAGATCTTTTTGAACGATCAGTAAGGAATACCGTAACATGTCTTGCTTCAATGTTGGAATTGTGTTTTCGTCGAAATCTGATTTTTTAATCAAATTTGCCAAAAGAGGCTCCCCTAAAATTGTTGCTTTTGAGAACCATAGTCCTGTGAAAAGGCAGAGGGTTGATTATTGAAAGTTTAAAGCTGCAAGATAAGACATTGAAATGCGATGTTATGTATAGTTAAGAAAAAGATGTGTCTTATCTTGCCGTATCAACATGGATTCAACAATCAGATGTGAGATCTGAGGATCCATAAAGAATTTCGGTAGATGTGATCCATAGAGAATTGTGTTGCGTATATAGTTTGTTGGCAGTTTTATATCCTTGTTGCAGGGGCTAATATGATATGCTTACAAACATTTCGAAGGAAAATACAATAAATGTAAGAAACGTAATCGAAAAAGAAAAGAAGAAAAAAGAAAAAAACTGGTGGCAATAATAGACGGAAACAAACAATTGTGTTCAACAATTTTTTAATACAAAAAAGACTTGTAAAAACTCATGAAAATTTAAAATGCTGTAACTGCTGGAAACATCGTTGGTTGTGAGAAAAAATTAGAGGTAAGTGGTGTAAAAGTTATTCCACATGCATGGAAAACACATGTGCGGTCGTTTTTTGTTCGGTGTTTCATCACAAGTTTTTTTAGTGTAGCTGATTTGCATTATGCTTCCGTAGCGCAAAAGAAAATTAAGGCCCAGTGATGAGTAATTTTTAAAAGGTAAAATTTCTCGGAAATAAAAAAGAGCAAAATATAGAAATTCAATAAATACATATTGAAATGCACAATTTGCACCTCATATCATGGACGTTTAAATTTACTGCATTTTGGACATTTTTCCGGAGTTCCCTGCAATCATGTTTCCCTCAGAAGACACGTGACAAAATCCAACGAGAGCAGACATTAATTCATCCTGAAAACTGTTTTCCAAGTGTGATTTCAATCTTCCTCAAGTGCTTGTTTCCTCTTAATACCCTACATAGAAAAATAGAATTTTCGAAACGATAGAAATTATATGTAAAAATATGTGAAATAGTTTTCGAGATTATTTCTGCTTTTTAGGCAAACTTGCTTGCAAGCGACCCAGAAAAAAACGTCCGCTTTGTCGAAAAATTTAAAAACGCATGTTACGGACATTTCAATTTTGGCGTTTGAGAATGTGATTTAAACTTTTGAGATGTTCTCCACTCTTTTCTTCAAGTCTTAAAATCAATGAAATACAACCACTTGAATTTTCATGTGAAAACGGGAAATAGATAGAAAAGTTCTCTACGGCATGATTTAGTGCATGTATCTCAACATTTCTTGCCTTTCGTTAAAGTCTCTGAATCCGTGAAATTTTACCTATTGAATGTTGATAAGATGACAAAATGGTTGATGGCTGACAAATGGCTTGATGGTTGTACATGTATCTCTACATTCTTACCCATTCGTTTAAGTCTCTGAATCAGTTCAAGAGCCAGTACGATCTTTTTGCGTCCTGTTTAAGGGGAACTCAGAGATTTTGTCCAAATGTGGACTGAACGAAATCTTACAATAACAGGTACTCCAGTTAAAGTTTTATCTCTATAGATAAAGGCAAGTTTTGGAAGAAATGTTTTACTGGCAGGACGGGCTGCTCAATTTTGGTACTTGGAGTATAATCTAAGCATTTCTACAGTAATACTCCCAAACCACGTACCTCGTTTGTGATGTTGAAAAATGTCCGCTCATGTTTTATTTTTTTTTTTTTTCAGGAGAAGAAATCAAAATCATTCCTTGCAGATTTCACGAAATTTTATTCGCACAGGGAAGATTATTTACAGAAGTTTTTCAGAATTGACACTGGGCAGTTTTCCATTTGAAAAATTAAGAATTACAGGAAGCCTGCAAATTTGCAAACCGAGCTATGCGGTTTGGAAGTTTCACAGTCGATTTGTTATCACTCAACTTGATTATCCTAAGATTTTACTTTACTGAGGAAAAAAGTTTGGTCCTACGAACCAAACGTTCGGTTTTCCAATTTCTCCCAAATATTCGATTTGTCAAACTGAATTTTTGACTCGTGTAAACAAGCGTTCGGCATATATGACCAAACTTAGTTCGTCAGCTCAACTTATCGCACAAGTTCGATTAAACGAACCGAAAGTCCGGTACGACACACTGGAAAAAAAGTCGCTTGAATCTAGAGCCCAGACTCTTGAAAACATTGACAAGAAAAAATACTCTTGATTCAATCGGCTTTTTGCTTGAATGAAAGGGAAATTCGCTTAAACTAAGAGACTCGGTTCTCGACTTAAGCAAAAATCCGATTGAATCAAGAGTATTTTTTCTTGGCGATGTTTTTTAGGTCTGGACTCTATAGGTCCAAGCTACTTTTTTTTCCAGTGCAAACCAAAAATTCAGTTTGACGAACCGAATTTGTTGGGATGATATGGTACTCCTAACTTTGGTGACTTTTTTCTGACAGAACTTTTTTCTTTCAGTGCGATGAGATTTTACTTCCGAAAAGTCTATTCAGTTAGGAGTTTATTATGCGTAATAGTTCCGTTCTCCTGTTGGCGCACTGGAAAAAAAAATTGGATCTAGAGTCCAAACTCTTGAAAACATTGACAAGAAAAAATACTCTTGATTCAATCAGAGTTTTGCTTGAATCAAAACGAAATCCGCTTGATTTAATCTAGATTCTGATTGAATCGAGAGCACTTTTTCTTGGCGATGTTTTTAAGAGTCTGGACTCTAGATCCAATGTGTTTTTTTTCCCCAGAGCGTGCTGCAAAATGTGCAAATTATTCCGCAAATTGGCGACAGCGCGGGAAACGTGACACCGCGGACGCGGATGGTCATGTCAACGCGCCCGGTCGCGCGGTTTCTCCGCATGCGCACGGATCATAATGACATTAATCAACATAATTTACCTTTAATTACGGCCCCACTTGCCGGCCAGGAATCTTAATCAAATTGACCCCCATTCCCTCTTCTCCGGCCCAAAATGCCCCCCTCCTCCCTCCCCACCTTCTTCGCCGATTTGCCATCGATATCTTGTGGTTTACATCCTTGCTCGGTCCAAAACTGAGACGATATACATGTTATGGAAACCCAGCACATGCTATCGTCCTTTCTGCGGAGAGGTTTGAATGATCGATTATCGATATTTCCCCATTTGAAGCTATGGTAAAGAATCGATTAATAAAGTGTTCGTTGCGAACACCCTGATTACGGATCCGTTTCCAAAGCTTCAAATGAGGAAATATCGATAATCGATCATTCATGCCTCGCCACAGAAGGGAAAATGGCAATGCTGGGTTTTGAAGAAAAAAATGTAATTTGCAAAAAAATGCACAAAATGAATAGTTTGAAGAAACGTTTTTATTAATTATTTAAAACTAGATGCATCTTTTCAAGAGGAGCAGTTGCCCCCCCCCCCCCATAACCCCTGAATTTTGGAAATAACTATGTGTTGGTATTCATTTCAGTAGATTTTAATCATTATTTTACACTGAAGTTGGAGTTTTTTAATATTTACTTTAAAAACGTTACATTCTCTGAGAAAGACCTGCTGCCTTCGCCGAATAACTTTCACCGCCTTCCTTAAGATCTAGCTGATGAGGCCCTCCTATTTAAAAGCTATCTTAAAAATATTTTTTAAAGCGATTTGAAACTTTTTAGACTTTGACATGTGATCTCAAAGATATACTTTATTCATAAAATGCTCCTGACTTTTTTTCTCTATTTATTCAAAAAGACTCGCATAGACAGTGAAGTCGTGTGGCACTTTTTCCAAATTTTCTTTAAGTTATTTCAAAATATATTTATTGATACAAATCATTATTAGGTTTTGAATACATGTTTAAAAAATGCTGAGAGAATACGTTTGCTAAACATTTGTAGATTTCATATTCTGGGAAATACTTTCACATTTTTTCATAGCTTTGAAAAAATTTTGTATTGAACTAAAAGAGGGAAACAGCATTTGTTGCATTAAACAGTTGTATATCTGAAGATTCGGTTGAACAGTTACATAACGTAATTTCCTCCGATTGTTGTCAAACGTGGTCTGGTAGGTCTGTGATAAACTGCAAGTGGAGATAGTTCCCTCCGTAATCACCATGATGCGGGGATAATTTCCTCAAACTAATTGAAGGTTTTAATTTAATCACCACGTGAAGTAAGAAATTAAAACGTCTTAATTTAGGTGAACAGGATGAATTTCAACTCAGGTATAGAAAACTGTGTGCATTGTGAGACGCTGAAGTGTTGTCGATTTTCCAGAAATCGTATCTTCTTCCGTTCGAAAGCGTGAAATTTAGGAGGCTGTTTCACACGACTTGGCATCGCCGCTGAAACGGAGATGTTAATCAAGTCGTAAATCTACCGTTGCGTGAACAATAAAACAAATACAATTAAGTTAATTTTTGTTTCTTTTTTTCTCGGAGCTGTTCATTAGTGGACAGTGGACTAGGGCCCAACAGATAGTGACTCGTTTACAACAATTCCCGGCTAGAGATGTGTCTTATAAGAGAAAGCTTTTTCTTTAAGTTCGATCAAGAAGGAAAATATCGTGGTCCAAAACAGGAAAATAAGAAAAATAAGAAAAAAAAAGAAAAAGAAGAAAAAGAAGAAGAAAAAGAAGAAAAAGAAGAAAAAGAAGAAAAAGAAGAAAAAGAAAAAAGAAAAAAGAAAAAAGGGGAAAAGGGGAAAAAGAAGAAAAAGAAAGAAAAGAAAAGAAAAAGAAATAAGAAAAAAATAAAAAAATAAAAAAATAAAAATTTTTTTAAAAAAATAAAAAAAATAAAAAATAAAAAATAAAAAAATAAAAAAATAAAAAAATAAAAAATAAAATTTTTTTTAAAAAAA
The DNA here is from genome assembly GCF_001854935.1 of Bemisia tabaci. Classification (NCBI taxonomy): domain Eukaryota; kingdom Metazoa; phylum Arthropoda; class Insecta; order Hemiptera; family Aleyrodidae; genus Bemisia; species Bemisia tabaci. The sequence continues at coordinate 531,273 of NW_017554517.1, forward strand.
TAAAAAAAATGAAAAATAAAAAATAAAAAAATAACAAAATAAAAAAATAAAAAATAAAAAAATAAAAAATAAAAAAATAAAAAAAGGAAAAAGGATAAAAGAAAAAAAGATAAAAGAAAAAAAGAAACAAAGAAAAAAAAGAAAAAAAAAAAAAAAAAAAAAAAAAAAAAAGAAAAATGATGAGGGGAGAAAAGGAAAACACAAGAATAACAGATTTTGATTCAATTTTGTTAAATGCATGTCGATGATGGTACCTATCTTCATCTGGAATGGTTAAAACTAGTGCAGACTCCCGGCGTGGAAATTGCATTGGAGCAAGAGTTGATATCGAGAAAAGAATGAAGACATTGAGCAAGCGTGGAAGTCGTTGCTCAGCAATGCCAGTCACCACCACTGCCGCAGCCGCGCCACCGCGGAGGTAGAGAGCGGATTCCGCAGACTCGCGAACGCCGAGAAAAAAAGAAGAAAAATCTAGTGACAAATATAACAACATCATTGCGGATTTTACATAAATGGCCGTGGAATTCGCCTCCTCCCTTTTTTCGAACCCTTTAAATTATATCAAGACAGCCTCGCTCCCCGCTCCCTTCAGGAACACACCTGTGACATCGGCTTCGATGCTTTGATGCCAGATCATGCTCAACAATTACCACTCTTTCCCACACTGGAAAAATAACACATTGGATCTAGAGTCCAGACTCTTAAAAACACCGACAAGAAAAAATACTCTTGATTCAATCAGATTTAAGCTTAAATCAAGAACCAAGCCTCTTAATTTGAGCGGATTTCCTTTTGATTTAAGCTTAAATCTGATCGAATCAAGAGTCCATTTTCTTGTCAATGTTTTCAAGAGTCTGGACTCTAGATCCAATGTGTTTTTTTTCCAGTGAATTACCACTCTTTCCCAAATGTAAAGTCTGAAGATTTTTCTTCTTTTCTCCCACTTTTTTCCCCTCTCTTTATCTTGTTTTATCCTTTATCCGTATATTTCTTTTTTCAGTTTTCCTCTTTTCTTTTTGCTTTATTTTTTTAATTTTCTCTGTTTCTTTTCCTCTGCTTTTCATCTATTTGTCGTTTCTTATTTTCTCCTTTAATGTTCACTGGAAAAAAACACATTGGATCTGGAGTCCAGACTCTTGGAAACACTGACAAGAAAAGATACTCTTGATTCAATCGGATTTTTGCTTGAAGCAAAACGAAATTCGCTTAAATTGAGAGGCTTGGTTCTTGATTTAAGCTAGATTCTGATTGAATCAAGAGTACTTTTTCTTGTCGATGTTTTTAAGAGTCTGGACTCTAGATCCAATGTGTTTTTCTTTCCAGTGCATGCTCAACAATTACCACTCTTTCCCAAATGTAAAGTCTGAAGATTTTTCTTTGTTTTCCCCACTTTTTTCTCCTCTCTTTTTCTTGTTTTATTATTTATCCATATATTTCTTTTTTCAGTTTTCTTCTTTTCTTTTTTTTAATATCCTCTGTTATACTTTTCTTCTGTTTTTCATTTTTTTACCGTTTCTTATTTTCTCCTTTAATTTTCTTTCGATTTTTCGGTTTTTCAGCTGATGCTCTTCGTTCCTTTAATTTCTTCTTTTATACCTTCTCCCGTCTGTCTAACCATTTATTTTCGGCTCTTCCCAACTTTGTCTTTTCCATTCTTTTTTATTCTTTTTTTCAAAATAAGGGAATTTATTCTACCACTCCTAATTTCTCTAATTTTTTCCTTTTCAAGTGTATTTATTCCTCTCTCCTTTTATGTTCTTTTATCTCTTGTTTTTTCTCCCTCTGTTTTTTCATATCTTTCTCGTTACACATATTTATCAATTTATATTCATTTTTTCTATAAATTCTGCTTCTGAATTGCAGAGATGTGAATGACCAAAGTTGTTAAAGCACTTCCATGGTGTAAATATATTGTACTACTTCTATTCTTTTTTTATATTCCGTTTCATTTTCTATTTTCCTTTTATAGATTTTTTACATTTTCTGTGTTTCGTCTCCATCGTTATTTCAATGACTCAATTTGGCAACCTAGTTTTGACCACTCTGCCCTTACGTTTCGGTGTTAAACAATAATCGGGTGCAACAAATTACTTCGAGTAGTGGAAGGGGGAAATAAGAAAAACACTGAATAAATTGCTCCTTTCACGGAATATGATGCCAACGCTGAAACAGATGGCTGAGATACGGTATCGGAGCTGGACTTCGGTTTTCTCCTTTTTTAATATGTTTTATTTGCTCTTTTATTTTATTATTCCCTCTCATCCACCCCTTGCCACTTCACTGTGTTCTTTTCCTTAGTATTACCGTGTCGAGGTTGTCAAATGCGTTCCATGTTGTCTTTGTCGTTGGGCACGTTAGCTTCTGATCTAATACTGTACGTGCTCCTACTTTTCTACCCTTTCGTCAAAGTCTCTAAATCAATGTTTAACCTAGTGACTTTCAAGGAGAAAACGGAAAAAATATGCATAAATTTGCTACAGCGTGATTTAATATACGTATCTCTACATTTCTACCCTTTCGTTAAAGTCTCCAAAGAAATGAAAAACCTGGTGATTTTCAATGGAAAACGAAAAAAAGATTCAAATGTTTTCTACAGCATGATTCAATATACGTATATCTCTACATTTCTACCATTTCGTTAAAGTCTCTGAATCAGTGTAAATCAACCTGTTGACTTTTGACCAGATGACAAGAAGGAAAGGTTTAGTACAGTACGGTTTAATACGCTTATCTCTACATTTCTACCCCCGCGTTAAAGTCTCTGGATAAATATACGGAATTTAAGCTGTTGACTTTTGATATGATGACAAGATGGGAGGTTCAGTACAGTACGGTTTAATATGCATGTCTCTACGTTTCTACCCTCTCATTAAAGTCTCTAAATCAATTAAATTCAACCTAGTGACTTTTAATGGGAAAACGGAAAAACGATACCAAACTTTTCTCCAGAATGATTCAATATACGTATCTCTACATTTCTATCCTTTCGTTAAAGTCTCTGGATGAATATGAAATATAACCTGTTGACTTTTGATGAGATGACAAGAGGGGAAGGTTTAGTACGGTATGGTTTCATGAGCTTATCTCTACATTTCTACCCTCTCGTTAAAGTCGCTAAATGAAAGAGATTCATCTCGTTGACTTTGAATGATACGGCAAGAAGAGAATGAAAATTTTCGGTACGCGAATTACGGTTCAATGCATGTATCTCTACATTCCTACCCTTTCATTAAAGTCTTCAGGCCTTTAAAATTCAAAACCGTTCACTTTTGTTTATTCAACTAGATAGATTTAGCTTTTGGGGGACAAAACCCAAACCAAAACATGGAAACTCTCGGGAGTTTATGGTGACCTGTTTTTGATGATACGACAATGTAAGAAACGATAAGTTCGCTCCTTTCTGGTTTTTAAATATATTATTATCTCAGAGATCGCAAATCAATTTCAAATATTGCCAGAGCAGCCCAGCGGCAACCATGGTCCCTGTTTGTCTGGCATCTCCTCAACATTGCCAAACTGAAAAAAATCGCGATTTTCCCCCGTTTGGAGGAGGAAATTCCGTTGATTTCCCGACCCCCCCCCCTCCCTGTCACTGCACCGTTGCGGCCAGATCGCCGCTCTGGGTCTGCGATATAAATTCAAACGCTGCGCAATCTGTGACACTTTAAAACGTAATCTATCTTCCCGTTCGTATAAATGCGTTACCTTTGGCTTTCCTTTTCGGAGCAGCGAGCGACCGGCGATGGCTCATTTATTTACTCGCGGATTCCCCATCGATGACGTCACTCCGAGGAAAAACCACTTAACTGCACACTGGAGCCCCGCAAAGGTATGCTGTTTTTGACTATATGAGCACCGCGACGATCTTCGGTACAGATTTAGATGTCGCTTGGTATTTCTAGTGTTTGCATCGAAAACAACGTATCTGCTATGGGATTTCCGAGGAGATTCGGTGTTTTACTTTGCTGTCGCCTCGGTGATCTTCGGTTCGGATTTAGGTTTCTCCCAGCACTCGTTCGGCGAGCCTTATTAGAGCTTTATCGCTCGATCTCTTTCGGCTTGAGTCACAGGAGTGCTATGGAGAAATCTCGTATGAGCATTCCAATGTTGCCAAAACTCAGCTGAAGAATTCATTACACTGGAAAAAAAACACATTGGATCTAGAGTCCTGACTCTTAAAAACATCGACATGAAAAAGTACTCTTGATTCAATCAGAATCTAGCTTAAATCAAGAACCAATCCTCTTAATTTAAGCGGATTTCGTTTTGATTTAAGCAAAAATCCGATTGAATCAAGAGTATTTTTTCTTGTCAATGTTTTCAAGAGTCTGGACTCCAGATTCAATGTGTTTTTTTCCCAGTGAATGAGGAAAGATATCAAAATAAGTCATTGACATTTTAAGGCACCTCAAATTAAAGTGCGAGGTAAGGTTCGTTGAAAATTAAAATAATAATACTCAACATTGTCCATGAAAATTCTGTTTTTTGTGCAAATGTGGCAAAGCCCTAATGTCCATACGTTGTTCTTCCTAAGTTCGGCAGTATCAATACTCCGGCTCATTTCTCACTTTATTGCCGTCCGACTTGAGGAGACGTCTCAATTTTAACACGTTCGATCGGATGGATCGTATTCAACAGTGGTTCGATGTATCGTTTGGTTCAAAACGACATAACATGACCTCAAACGAAAAATGTTCGATTTATGTGGGAAAAGCTAATAAAGAGGAAATTCCCACCAATTTCACTTTTCATTGCCACTTTATACTCATAAAAAGAAAAATCTATCACAAGGAACCTGTCACTGGGAAAAAAAACCGCTTGGATCTAGAGTCCAGACTCTTGAAAACAATGACGAGAAAAAATACTCTTGATTCAATCGGGTTTTTACTTGAATCAAAAGGAAATCCGCTTAATTTAAGAGGCTGGGTTCCTGATTTAAGCAAAAATCCGATTGTGTCAAGAGTCCTTTTTCTTGGCAATGCTTTCAAGAGTCTGGACTCTAGATCCAATGTTTTTTTTCCAGTGCAGATTAAATTTGAGAACAGTCGCTGTCTTTTGGTTTACTTTCAAGAGTCATATCTTCACCGAAAAAAAAGATGCTGTAGTAACATCCCGGGTGTAACGGTTGTTTAAAAAATGTATGCGACAACTCTTGGATGTTGCTATTAACACTCTGGCAGTTAACGTAGCGCGATAGGATGTAAAAGTAACAGCCTAGGATGTTACTTCAACAGCCAGAGTGGTAATGACAACATCCAAAAGTTGTCGCACATTTATTAACAACCAGGATGTTACTACAGTACCTCTTTTTTTTCGGTGTTCTTCTTGCTATCAAGGAATTACGCCGTATAAACCTTCATGCACTGCTAAATTTCCTTCAATATAATACGAATTTTCAGAGAAATCAGTGAGTATTTTCTTTTCAATTTTTGAGAGTTCTATATCCATTTTTATCCGTGGTTTAATCTTAAGTACCTGAAAATGTCAAGAGAAACTTAACTGATAACTCACCTCTTTACATGATTCATCTGGGTAAATCGCGAGAGGTTCGAATTTTCGCGTGGCGTTTTACCTGATTATGACACATTTGTCTTCGTACAAATATAACAACACAAGCATGGACAACTATTCTTCGGGTTTTCCATTTCGTCAAACAGCGCCCCGAGTTCGATGTCTGAAAACCGATTGCGTCACATTCGATGCAGTGTGCGGTGGCGTGCTTTGCGATAGATCGATCGGTCTGCCATTTCAACCTATGGGCAAGGATCGATAGACAGGGTGTTCGCGACGGACACCTTAATACTCGATTCTTTACCATAGTTTCAGATGGGGACATATCGATAATCGATCATTCAAGCAAGCGTTACAACATTCGTTCTATCGTCGGCGGCGGTCCTCAGAAGATTCTTAACGCTCATTAATTTCGGCTTATTCTCGGTATTTAAACACCCAAATACCTCGAACACAGGTATATCCATATCCTGACATGCGTTTGTAGTCCCGAAAACCGCCCAGTCGGGAACAATGAGTGCCTTGCAAAGAAGAAACGTCGTATATGTGCACTCACACGCAGGCCCGCCACAAGGGGGGGGGGTAAGTTTGTCAAAGGAATCGAAAACTAACCGATGAAGGCAGGCCCGCCACAAGGGGGGGGATACTGGGTCCCTGGTACCGGGGCCCGGGCCCCAGAGGGGGCCCGTGTTACCCGTGAAAAACCACTACGAATTCACATGCAACCCTTGTTTCGTAAGAAAAAGTGAAAAATTTACCCTCAAAATTTCTCAAAAGGTGAATAGATTTTTTGAAACACGCTGGGACACTGTAGAATTCTTCTTAAATTTTCAAAGAAGTATACTTCTTGGAAAATTTCTATCTATTTTCAAGATTTTCAGTACAGAGGGATATTTTTAGTAACTGCGTTTCATTTTCTTCCGTCGTCAGATGCTAAGAGTCTCCAGTCTGGGCATCCTCGACTTCAATGGCTCATGGCTCAACTCCCTTGCCATAGACAAACGAAGGGGGAGTCCAGGGGGGCCTGGCCCACTTAGAACTGAAAATAGTATCATATGCCCCCCCCCCCGAAAAAAAAATAAAACTTTTCCGGATGTTTTGAATGCAACAATTTGCAAGTATTTTGTGCTGAAAGTAGAAAAAAAAAAACAATTTTTCCGCAGAAATTGCTGGAAAAATTCGATTCAGTCCGATAAGTCGTATAAATTCTAAAATTTATCGGGGGATGCACCTCGGACCCCCCCCCCCCCGTGCTTGGGGCCCGGAACTTAAAACTTGTACCAGGGCTCGAGATGGGATGTGGCGAGCCTGCATGAAGGCTATTTCCATTTAAATCTTCCGTCGCATTTCAAAGGCGCAATGATACAACTATTTGAACTCTCCAGAATGCGTGAGGTATCACGCCGCATTTGAAGGCGTTTTCAAAACAGCCAAGTTGCGATACCCGGATTATCGTTTTGCATAGTTCATATCCTTTTGTTATATTCCGTGGGTACCACTCGTTTATTTTTAATCCTCGTAGAAAAACCACCCATTTGCTAAATACAATTCTAGCTGGAGCGCACTTCAGCTATGCATTCACCACTGCAAAAATGTCAAAGGAAATCGACACGCCCAGCGTGCATGGAGGCTATCTCCATTTAAATCTTCCGTCACATTCTTACGGCGCAATGATACAACTGTTTGAACTCTCCGGAATGCGTGAGGTATCACGCCGCATTTGAAGGCGTTTTCAAAACAGCCAAGTTCCGTTAACGGAATAATCGTTTTGCATAGTTCATATTATTTTGTTTCCATTTCTAACCACTTGTTTAATTATAATCCTCCTATAAGTAGAAAAAAAAACATAATTATCCCGCAGAAATTGATGGAAAAATTCTTTGATGAAGGATCAGAATGCGTCCGATTAGTCATATAAATTCTAAAATTTCTCGGGGGATGCCCCTTGGATTCCCCCCCCCCGTGCTTGGGGCCCGGACCTTAAAACTGGTACCAGGGCCCGAGATGGGATGTGGCGGGCCTGCTCACACGAGGCCAACTTTTCTCTCATAAAATACAAATCGTAACCTTCCGGCCAGATTATTAGATCCCCCGGTGGTAGAGAGGCCACACTGGGAAAAAAGACGCTTGGATCTAGAGTCCAGACTCTTAAAAACACTGACGAGGAAAAATCATCTCGAATCAATCGGATTTTTGCTTGAATCAAATGGAAATCTGCTTAAATCGAAAGGCTCGGCTCTTCGATTCAAAGGAAAATCTGATTGAATCAAGATGATTTTTCCTTGTCAGTGTTTTTAAGAGTCTGGACTCTAGATCCAAGCGTCTTTTCTCCCAGTGTGGCCTCTCTACCACCCAGTGGGGATCTGCGGGTATGGAATACCCCTCGGTCCAGAGGGGGGTCCAGGGGCCTGCCGCGGAAATTTTATTGAAATTTTAACTCTGTTTGGACGCATTTTGAGGCTTCCATGACGCAGATTTTCCATTCATTTCTGCGGAAAAATTCTTTTTTTTCCCCCAGCAGTAAATACTTTCGAGTGTTGGATTGAAACGATCCGGAAATTTTTTGAAATTGTAACTCTGTTCGGACGCATTATGAGGCTTCCATGATGAAAATCCGATTGAAAGAACAGCATTTTTTCTCGTCAAATTTTTTAAGAGTCCTTACTCTGGATCCAAAAGACTTTTTTCTCCAGTGCGGAAAACTACCATGAAGACGATAGTATACATATTCGAATACCAGCGACTTTTTTTTCCAGTGCAGCCCCCTCCTCCCCCCCCCCCANCCCCCCCCCCCCCAGCAAAATGATCTACGTACGTATCGCCGCCACCGAGCGACATTAGAACAGAAAATCAGACGACGGAGACAGGTAGACGCGGGGAAAGCCGGCCGAGGAAACCCAACACTCGGAGTGAATAATCGAGCGCGACCCATAAACATTTGTCCCGTTGAAGTTTTTGGCCCTAGAAATCACCTCATTAGAGGGAAATGCGTGTTATCCGAATAAAAAACCGAAAAGGACATGTTAAATTTCCCATTAGGGCCCGGTGTGACACGGATACCCCGCATTTATAACCGGCCACGAGAGGGGCGGGGGGGGCATATCAAGATATCAAATTTCCCTCGCGACGCGTCGAATTCCGAAGTTCCCTCATTTTTTTCCCCCCGCGCGAGAGAGAGCGAGAAAGCGAGCGAGAGAGAGGGCGTTATCGGGACCCGAATCTACATAATACAGTCTTAACAAGTCTTGTTTTTATCTTAATTGAGAGATGCTCCGGGCCGGGGCGAACTATTTTTATTGGGTTTTAACATGGGCCATTCTGTGTCTCTATTATGTTGAACATAAATAGCTTTTTATTGGGCGCTCTCGAGTCGAGGCGTTGAGCGCTGCCTCGCTAAGCAAGAACGCCGTATGAGCATTCAAGAGTTGCCAAATTTCCTTCGATAAAATGTTTATTTTCGAGGAAAATTATGAATATTTTTCCTTCCAATTTTCAAGGACCTAAGGTGAAATTGCGAACAAAATTATCTGAAAAATTGGAGGAAAAGTATTTACACATTTTCCCGAAAATTCGTGATTTACTAAAGGAAATTTGGCAACGCCTGAAGGCTCATACGGCGTTTTTCCTAAGCACTGCAGAGCGGGCACCGAGGCTTCCCGGGCGCGCTTGCCCACCAAATCAAATTAACTCTTTTACATACCGAGATAAATACCCCGACACTTCTCAGCTTGTTCCCAACTCGC
>NW_017554517.1:540545-551282 GCF_001854935.1 Bemisia tabaci
CCCCCCTCGCCCCCCCCCCCCCGGTCATCGCGAGTCTCTTTGTTTTTCATTTATCATTTAAATTGCCAGGATTCCGCGAGGTTTTTTTTGCTCGCGCGAATGGAAAGCGCGAGCCCGCTTTTCACACGCGTGAAATCGCGGCTCTGTTGTCGAACTGGTTTTTTAATTGAATTGCGACTTTTGTTTGAATTTTTGAGGGGGAATAATAGTTGTTTGAATCCTTTTTGGTGATTCAGAAACATACTTCAATTTAGATAGAAAAAAAGCGATCAAAATCAGCAATTGGATGCCTCGCAGATTTTTGCGATTTTTTTTCTCCCCCTTATAGAAAATCCTATTATAGTAGGTGGTTTTTTGGTAAATTGTTCTTTATTTTTCGCATATTTTTTTAAGCGAGTTCACCCCTCGGAAGCGTGACATCAAGGCTCAGGTGTCTCGAAATGAATTTTCAGCGCTTATAGCTGATGGCGAGCTAAAGGACTGATTGGTAGCGAAGACTTGTATTTAGACAACATGAAAGAAAATGTCACCTAGCATGGTTAGAATGTCTTAGGACTTTTTGGGCTAAATCGTCTTTCTAGTCTAGACGCACAGAAACCCGTACCCCTCTTCCCCCTCTTCTTTTCATCCTCCTTTTCCGTCCTCCTTTTTCGTCTAATTTTTCTTTTTTTCCATGCCCGTTTTATTCCCTCTACGTCATCTTTTTCACTATTTCTCTTGTTGTTCCGCCTGTTCTTTTTCTCCCTCTTCTTCGTCGTCTTCTTCCTCTCCCTCTACTTCGTCTTCTTCTTATTCTCGTTCTCATTCTCCTTCTTCTCCTACTTCTCTTTCTTCTTCTTCTTATTCTCTTTCTCCTTCTCCTCCTCCTCTTCCTCCTCCTCCTTCTTCCTCTTCTTCTTCTTCGTCTTCTTCTTCTTCATCTTCTTTTTGTTGTTGTTGTTGTTGTTGTTGTTGTTGTTGTTGTTGTTGTTGTTGTTGTTGTTGTTGTTGTTGTTGTTGTTGTTGTTGATCTTCTTCTTCTTCCTCTTCTTCTTCTTCCTCTTCTTCTTCTTCCTCTTCTTCTTCTTCCTCTTCCGTCTTCTTCTTCTTCTTCTTCTTCTTCTTCTTCTTCTTCTTCTTCTTCTTCTTCTTCTTCTTCTTCTTCTTCTTACTCTTCTTCTTCTTCGTCTTCTCACTCTTCTACTTCTTCTTATTCTTCTTCTTATCTTTCTCCTCACTTCGATTTCAAATGCGTCCTTATGTAACAAATGTAGGATCCTTGGGACCCAAGTCTGGCGGACTAGGGTTGAAAAAAAGAGACCCAAGGAAACATGTCTATGAAAAAGATACAACGGGAAAGAGACATATTAAGCTCAGATGATCAAGACCGACTGGATGAATATGGGCGGAAAGGAAAGGTGTCCGGGGGGAGGAGTGAAGGTGGAGAGCAGAGGAGGAGAAGGAGGAAATAAAGAGTGCAGAAATGGCCGCGCGGATAATCGAGCGTGATTTCAATGCATGAAAAGTTAAAGACCGGGCAGCATTGCGTCAACGTGATCAACAGCGACATCAACATGACCAGTATTTTCCTCTCTAACAACATTATTATATCCCGGCAGCATTAAAACCGCGTGTAAAACTATTCCAATAAACTCACCTCGTTGATCAACCCCCTCCTCTTCCTTCACCTTTCTTCTGCCTTGACTTTTTCCGGGCAGTTGCCATGTCTCCCTACTAAAGAAGATCATGTTCGTATCATGTTGATATCAAGTTGATGTCATGTTGGCCGTCAACATGGTACCAAGTTGATTCCAACATGGTACTAAGTTGATTCCAACATGGTACTAAGTTGGTGGGTAAAACATGGTCCGTTTCTGACCAGGTTGGTATCAACATGATATTAAGCTAATACCAACTTGGTCTCAGCATTGCCTCCATGTTGATACCAAATCGGTCACCATTGCTCACTTTGACCAAGATGTTACCGGGTTAATACCATGTTGGTGCCGAAATTAATTCGTCTCGGAGGCCACACAAGAATATTCCAAATTAATAGAACAATTTTTTTTCTCACTTGCCCCGTGTTGATATCATTTTGGCGTCAATATGTTACTACGTTTCACTCACCAACATGATAATTTTTAGTATCTTTTTTTTTCAACTGAAAAAATAGATACTATTAAGATAGAAAAAAAACGAATGAAAGGTCATTCGTCTGTACTGTGTAACGCAGGGTCGGATTGAGGGGGTGGCCCATGGCGGCAAATTTAGGGGGCGGCAAATTTTGCAATTTTTTTAAATGTAGGTATAAAAAAAATCGGATTCAGAAAAAAAAATTATCAATGAGAAAAGGGGACAAAATTTCTCTTTCCTGAAAGTACAGTAATTTCTAATTTTGTCGTTTTTCGGTGATACAAGAGACAGCATCTTTAATTAGTCGAGTTAAGAGAGGATGAGGAACTAAACACGCAATTTGGCCCGGAGCTCAGCGCAGAAAGGAATGATGACGAGGACTTGAGATGAAAAGGACAAGCCTTCGGCACGGCGGCGGCATGTAACACATATTAGCGCCTACAAGACTGCATGAATACTTCACCCATTGCGCCAAACACAGTGCGGTTGGGAGCGGTTGGCGTGAAACGCATATAGTGCCTACAAGACTGCAGGAATACTTCACGCATTGCGCCAAACACAGTGCGATCAGCGCGGCGCAGCAGTAGAAGTTAAAATTATTTATGTACAACATTTATGTTCGTTCTTTCATAATTTTTTGGTTCATTTCTTATAAATGGTGAGGCAAAGTTCCGTGAAATTTTGCCAGTAGTGTTGACAGGGCTTTCGCAAAAAATGTATTCAACACGAATAAGTAAACGCGTCTTATGCGCCCCTCCACCCTCCCCCTCTGGCACGTTCACTTGATGGTTTTTATTGATGTTTCAAAACGAATGAGAACGGACAGCAAAATACAGGCGGCCCAGCCCATGGGCGGTAAGTAGGTAAATCCGGCCCTGCTGTAACGTATCATAAGAATGAAATGTGTTCACCGGTGCCTAACGGATAATAGACGTCAATTAAGAGTACATTCTCAATTTTTTATTTTACCACTAGATGTTTGATGAGGAGTTTGGCGAAAATGCTGCAAGCCCATTTTGTCACCAACCCGTTCAAATTGTTCTTTTAAAATGTTCAAGATGAACTGATCAGGAAGAACACGAAACACCGCAGGTTGTCCGCGAATGCTATATGCTCACCAAGGATGATAACGGCCCCTGATTCAAGCAACTATTACTGCTCCTAAGCCGCTCAAATTGCCTACTCTGCTGGATATTAAAGGCGCATTGGTCGGAAGCTTATAAATTGTTTTTTGACTCTAATAGGAGAACGGTTGCGCACGTATTTCAAAAATCTCCTCGGATATATCGAAAGAACTATTAAAGCACTAAATGCCGGCCGCAAAGCACAATTGGACGGATTTAAACAGAAAGGAGCCAAGCCACATCGGAATCGAACCGATAAAAAGAGGTTCAAAGTTTGGCTCCTGCATAAGACTCAATGTAAACGATAAACTTCAAGTTCAATTTCTGCAAAATTTGCTCCAACCAAAACTTTGAATTTTTGGCGATGGATAGTAGAGCAGTGGTTGTGTTCAAAACCACTCATAACTCAATTTTTTCCAAAATGTGGGTTGGTTTCTTTTCTGCTTAGCTCAGTCCAATTGATTGTTAGCATCAATAGTTCTCCGTAAAATTACAAAAAAACTGTTTTTGGGCGTGAAGTTGACTTACTATTTCGTTTTTAGGCTGCAGTTTTTGAACTCTTTGGCGGTATGAGCTGAGACTTGAAGAACAATTAAGCACAGTTGAAGCACTAAATCTGGACCTATTTTTGGAATTTGTGCTTAATTTTGGTCAGCCAACTTTTGGTAGCCTTTGCAACGGCTTTGGAGGATTGCAGTTCAATACATATTGTTTTAAATATGTAATAATATCCCTAACTATTAAACTGAAATTTAGAGAATATCAATTACACTTAAAAGCCGACTTAGGCAAATTACTATCATTCCCCATAATTAAAACCAAGTTTATAAAGTTTCAACGACAACCTGGCCGTTTGGTTCCTCCAGCCGACCCTCCCCTGGACCCTCCTGGCGNGGGGGGGGGGGGGGGGGGGGGTCCAGTTTGACCGGGGCTCCGAGATCGCCTCGAAATCTCAGGCTTGTTCTTAATTCGTGTCAACTTGGATGGGGTCGGGAGATAAGGCCTATTAATTAACCTAATCAAACTCCACTCGTACTTCAGATGGACGCTTCACATCTCATTCTTAAATATCTGTAAATAATAGGTCCACGGATGTACTTAACCGACTAGTTGCCCTAACCCGGCCGTTTTATTGCCGCCCTTGTTAGAGCAACTCCACCCAACGACCTCATCAGTGGCGAGGCGTGCTTTGCGATATATCGATTGATCTGCCATTTAAACCAACGGAAAAGGATCGATAGACAGGGTGTTCGCAGCGAACACCTTGATAATCGATTCTTTATAAAAGCTTCGAATGGAGGTATATCGATAATCGATCATTTACGCCACGCCACTGAACGACCTCATCCAGCCGGAACGATAGGTCCGCTCTTTGCAGCATCGCTTACAGTCCGTCAATGGAGAACTAGACTGTCGTACTAAGGGAAAACGCAGTATGAACATTTAAGAGTTGCCGAATTTCCTCCAATGAAGTAGTTATTTTTAAGAAGAGTTATGAATATTTTCCCTTGAAATTTTCAGATAATTTGGATCTGCCAATACAATTATTTATAAATTAGAGGGGGAAAATTTAAAGATTTCCATGAAAATTCGTTTTTTAAGATAGAAAATCCGACAACGTCTGAAGGCTCATACGAAGTGCTCCCCTTAGCTCGGAAGTAGTTTAGAGACGCTATTATTATTTATATATAAGCGCGAAATATTTTTATTCTGAGGCGTCCAGAATGGGTCAGATACGCTGGTCACAGAACCGTGCTTTGATGCTTGAGTCTTGAGTGTTGGAGAATCAGCTAAAAATAATAAGACCTGCGTCGAAACAGCGACTTTCCACGTTCAATATTAACCAGGATGTCAGACTTTGAAAAATTCGGTTTATGACGTCATCCACATCGCGGTAGTGAACCGTCGGTTTCCTCCGCCTTGCTTTCATTTGTCAGGGATACACACATTTGCACTGGTAACTCGACGTGAAACTTAGAAGAAATCAAGGTGGAAGAAACCAAGGGTGTCACTACCGCGGTGGATGACGGCATAAACCCAATTTTTCAGAGTTCGATAAGGGCAATTCTACGATTACTGTCCAATTTTACCTCCGAAAATCTCGCCTTCTCATCTCTTCAAACATAGTGCGACTGCTGATGGTCGGTACGGAACGCATATTAGCGCCTACAAGACTGCAGGAATACTTCACGCATTGCGCCGAACACAGCAAGGTGGATGAAACCAAGGGTATCACTACCGCGGTGGATGAAGTCATAAACCGAATTTTTCAAAGCGCGATATCTCAGTTAACATTGAGCATAGAGAGTTGCTGTTCGGGCAGATCTTATTATTTTTAGCTGATCTAGAAGAATCGAGCATCAGAATACGATTCTGTCGCCAGCGCAATTGACCCATTCTTACCCTGTATTGCGACCCGTTCGCACCTTCTCTACTTCTATCAGGCTCTCTTCCAGTTGCTGGAGAAGTGGCACACCTGACGTTTGAAGCTTGATTCCAGAGCAAGCTGCTTTGATTTTTATATTCTTGATCCATCCTTGTTATCTTTGTTGATAAATTACGACTCAGTGCGTAAATACTTACACTTAATCGTACGTACAAACACACCAGTCACACAACGAATGGAATAATTAATTTATGGGAGTTTAGAAGGACCCTTGAATAATGAGATCGTTAAACGGCTGCGTTCTCAACAGGTGTGCACAGATTGAAATGCAGTGGTCATTATCCTTAGTATGACAGACTAGGGTCTTTTAGAATCAAATCCTTAGGTTGGATTCTAAAAGAAAACAAGAAGCCTGAAACTTCATTTTTTTTTTTTCGGCGAGGGGCGTTTCCCCATGAAACGCCGGCAGCCCATGTTTCTCAACCAAAATTTCACGTAGAACACGATTCGCGCAACGAAAATGACTGAAACCAACTCCTAACGAAAATATTAACATTCTTATTTCACATTGGTTACGCGGAATTTGAACTACTCGGTCACAAGAAACTCAAAGCTCTACGTGAGTCAAATCGCGCACTACAACGGTTTCAGAAAGCTTCTCAATCGAGCAACGTTCATTTCCCACCATGTGTTGTTCCGACTATAAGCAATTTGCTATAACTGAGCCAAAGCGTCAAGATCGAGGTTGCTAGATTTTTATATCGCAGAGACTGTCATGATAACGTATAGCGCACGATGTGAATCACGTAGAGCATTGAGTTTTGATGGACGGGTAGTTTGAATTCACGCATCAAGAATCATTAAATATTTTCGTAAGGAGTTGCTTTCAGTAATTTTCGTTGTGCGTATCGTGCTTTACGTGGAATTTGGGTTAAAAAACATATATCAGAATGCTGATATTCGTACCTTTTCTAGTGGTCCCTTATTTTTATTGAAATAACTTCATATCTGCTGAGTGCATCATTCTTGCAAGGACATAAACTCGGAAAAAATATCTCAAAAATCCCGGAACCGTATGCGCAGATCAGCGTGAGAACAAACGTCATATCATCAACATTAAATTCACACCCTAACATGTCACTGGAATCTGGAGCACGCTCAAAGCACCCGAAAGGTGTGAAAAGAAAGAAGAAAAAGCACCTCAAAATATTTTCAGGTGTCGGTGCATTTCAAGAATGCGTTTTCCGGGCGATGCACCTTTTGAGAGTTTCAAGCCGGGGACATACCGTCGCGAGTCCTCATTTTAAAAACGGCGGATGTGTGATGGATTTTAAACTGTACAACGGTTGTTTTCACAATAAAGGCTTCATGCAGCATATGAATAAAAAAACGACGTATCTCGATTCCGGAGTTTCAAAATGTCCTGATATTTAAATTAACTTACAAAATGCCTCACTGAGTAAGTCCTCTATTATTTTTGATGGTGAATTTTCCTCGGAGATAATAGATTTTCGTCTGTAAGTGTCAAAGCAACTTTTGAATTGATACTATTTTGAAAAAATAAAACGCGATCATACATTTTGTGCTGTCCGCATGAAGATATGTCGTATGGCCGGAAGTATCTTAGGCTGCATCTAAATGGAAATTTCTTAGTCGGGAATACTGATTTTATTATTTGTGTGCCTGCTTTGAGATTCGTTCACACGCTTCTGGAGGAGTTCCATCAGGGGGACGTTTTTGGGAACGTGAAGGAGTAATAAAACTGACTCACGGGAAGGAACAGTGATGAAATCAGAATTCAATGCGCCCTCAATGAGCTTCCCAGATGCAGGTGAGACAGGTGTCAGTTTATCAACTATGTGAAGACGAAAGAACATAAGTCGATATTCACCGCCGAGTGATGCACATCGGTCCGATTGAGGAGTTCTGAATTTGATTAACATTCACAGGTGTAGGATCTGCTAAAATACAATTATTTTGATTTTTAGTTTTCGCAGGTCATTCCCTCTCACAGACCACAAGCCTATTTGAATCAGTGAGTTCGAAAACACACCAACTCGGAAAAAAAAAAATGTTCAGGAAACACCTAAAACTGAGATTCTGTAGAGTTTTTCGAGTCGGTCGTCTTTAGACATTTTAAAGAATCTGGAAAATATTCTCTGTGTCAATTTGTATCTCTAAAGAGTCGATTAAGCGTTTTGCCAAAAAATTGGCCTACGCACGTCTATGCTACCCTGCACGTGGAAACGCCGTATGAAACATTCGAAAGTTGCCAAATTTTCTTCAGTAAAATGTTGATTTTCATGAAGAGAATTATGAATATTTTCTCTTGGAATTTTCAGATAATTTGGATCTAATCGCGAATAAAATTCCTTTCAAAACTGGAGAATATAAATATTCGAAAATTTCCCTGGAAAGTCGCATTTATGAAAGGAAATCTGGCAACGCTTAAAAGCTCATGAGGCGTTCTTCCCTAGCGCGGTGGTATGGCTCCACCTTACCTTATTTGTTGAATTGTTCATCCAATGGACAACAAAGCTCGCAGATATCACGTCACCAATCTCGCAGCATTGTTCTTTGTCGCGAATCTAATTGGCTAGATTTTACAAGAAACGACCTATCTTCCACTACCCTTCATCGAAGACATACTCTTTTCTTCTCAACTCTGTTCAATTCTAGTTAAAGTTACAACTTGCCCTTTGATCGACTCAACAGAGCCGAACTAACCAATCGATATATTTCTACCGTCACATGTGGTGAAAGTGATAAATACATCGATTTCTAATTTCGATAAAATCCCCAGGTTAAATGTCCTACGGTCGACGAATCGAGATATTTCAAAGGTTGCCACTAAAAACATGCAATTTATATCGAAAATCGATTGAAAGTAGACTAAGCCAATGAAACAACCAGAATAAATCGATTCAAATGCGAAACACTGATTCTCATCAGTGAAATCTCCAAGTATGGGCCTTACTTCTGCGCAAATGCATAAGATCGCCTATTTCCTGTTGCGGCCAATTTGAACCCTGAGTTTTCAGCGGTTTACATACATTATCTGTTGTCATTTGGTCAAATCCTTTTTCAAGAAAATTGTTTTTAATGCAAATTATATCTATCGCTGAATATTTCAAGGATATATGAGTATTTTAATATATTTATTGTGAAAATTAAACTAAAATTATCTGTTTTACTCTTCATATACATATATTACTGAAAAAATTTTGACTTTTTCAAAAATATTCCAGGCTGGCGTAACCACACTTCTGGCTAGCGCTGTGATAGGCTATATGCTTTTTTACATGAGTCTCAATTTTAAAATTGGTATTATAAATTTTTTCTACCGGTGTAATTGACATACTTGAGCTTAGGTGTATTTATTTCCAAGTTTGAAATTTAAATTTCCAATTATAATCGAACAAAAGCCGTCGGCTTGTGAGCGGTTTAACACACTTTAGGATAGAGCGTATTGTAGTAAAATTTAACCGCATGTTTCAAAAAAAGCCGAGCTCCGGAAAAAACTGAATGAAGCCAAAAATCTTCCATTCCATAAAAGCAAAATGTTTTAGACACACGTAACGCGTAACGCACGTTCCCCGCAAAACCAAAAAAAACAAAACTCTAATGTCAAAATTTTGAAACTTTTCAGTCCTTTAACTGTCTAATATGAAAGTTCTTAAGCCTTGGTTTTGGGACTGTTTTCGGGACTAACGAAAATCGTGCCTATCTAGGCGATGTAAATTTTTAAAAAATAAATGAATAAATTCGATGCCTGAACCTTTGGACTCCCCTTCCTTACTCCTGCCCATCGACCACTCCCCTACCTCACCCCGTCCATCGAGCGTCCTTAAAAGGATTCTATAAGAATATAGAGGATTATATGGCAACTGCGCAACATTGCTGAATCCCTTATTCATAGTCCCTCGTTACGTCTGGACGAGTGTAAGTTTGAATCACCCTTTGCGTGACTCTCGGCTCGAACCGGGTGAAATTTATTCTAAGATGCTCATCAGTCACCAGAAACACCGCATCCGTTTGACGAGTATCCCTAAACGGAGGCACTTGTGGTAGTTGAAAGTTGCCAACACAGGTTGTCCATTTGAATCAATGTAAACCATTGGCGGATCCAGCAATTTGGCGACATTATGTTTTCTCCATTTAAACCTGTAGAAATGTATCGATTCTTGGAGGGGCCAGGTGCTCCGACAAGAATCGATTATTTAGCATGGGTTTACATGGAGGGAATCCGGTATTGCCAAATTGCTGGCTCCACCTCTAATGTAAACCAATCGATAAATGCATTTCAATGATGCCAAAACCCTTGCAAACTGTATTATTACCAAAAAAATCTTGGGGATTCCTAACTAAAAATTTCCCTGATTTTTTTTTCCGATCTCACGTAAAGATCAGAGAAATTTTTGAAAAAATTGCACAGATACATTCCTGTAAAAAATTCAATTTTTCAGTCAACTTTGCAACCTTGTAATGGCCTCATGTTTCTGCGCTCCAGAGACGGCGATATTTTGAGGTGGACTGTCTATTCTAGAATCGATTATTTACAATAAAGTTCAGTGGGGGAAGAACAATTTCGCCAACTTCATAGAATATGCTTAAAAGCATTTCTTTAAAAAAAAACACTGCACTCGAAAAACTTGACTATATTGTTTTAATATTGACTAAGTGACCGCTAAAAATAAATGTGGAGAGTTAACAAAATCAAAAGAAACTATTTGTATACCGATCGCGTGCCACAAAGTTACTTTTGATTCCATTCAAACAAAAATTAATCAAAGTGACCCATCGCAACTAGACGTATTTCTGCCAAACGGACTGTGTGCATGAAGACATGAAGCCCTGAGACATCATAAGAATATATGCCTAACAGGGCTCACGTCAGAATGCACATAGTTCCGTTTGGCAGAAATAGTCCAACTATATAGGGTGGTGATAACCGAATAGAAACGTGTCGACGATTCGTTTTTCAAACTCATAATGACGTTGAAATTCCTCGATGCAATTTTCTCATTTTTTCCTGGATAATAAGGAAGGGACTCCTTTGATTGCTGGCTTACCGGTATTCCGCAGGGTAATTACCCGATCTGGAATCTTAGGACT
>NW_017554517.1:551317-630310 GCF_001854935.1 Bemisia tabaci
GATTTTTGCAGCCACGCGTCAACGCAGCACCGATGAGAAAGGAAGCGCTAACTTGCTAACAAATAGGCGTTAGAGGTCCGGCGCGGCGAGTGGGGTTTAACGCTGTTGCCGCTGCCCCCGAATTTTCCCCCTTTTCCCAGATTTTCCCTCTTTTTCCGGATTTCCAAATTCTCAGTAATTATCATCACATTATTTATGAATGGAGACTAAATAAATACTTTCCTACAAGTAACTTTACTCTCTATCTGTATATCTATTGATTAATTTGTCATGCATTTGTCAACTTTTTTTGTGTCAAATTGGCGTAAGCACATCATCTAGGATTCTATAGGCTCCATGCACTTTTATACAATTAAGGAAATTAAATGCTACATGAAAAATTCTTTTCAATTCGGTCTTCCTCTTTCCGTTCACCTACTTCTTTTTTCCAATTGTTCCATCTCCTCTCCCCCTTTCTTCTCCTTCTTCTTCTTCATCGTCTTCCTTTTCTATATCTTCCAAGATTCCTCTTCTTATCTTTTTTCTTGAAAGGCCCCTCTTCTTTTTTACAAATTATCCAGCATCTTCTTTCCAAATTTTTCCTTCCTTTCTTTCTTCTTCCGATATTCTTCCCCAAATCTTACTTTCTAAAATTCTTATTTTTCTTCTTTTCTTCAAATTGTTCCCCATCGTTTTTTTCATCGTCTTAACAAATTCTTCTTCATCTGGTTTTCAAAATTATCTGCTTCTTCTTTTAAACTTTTTCGAATTCATCCTCCCAAATTTTTCTTCTCCTCTCCTCATCACCTCACTCCTCATCATTTCCTTCAATCAAGTCCCCCTTTGTGATCTGCTGTGATAGTGAAGAGAGCAGTAAGTGTCAAATTTTCAAAATCGAGTTTCCTTCAAAATCCGTTTAATCTCTTTTATATGAAATCACTGAAATAGCTAAAGCAGCAAAATTCATCTTAATTTTATGAAAACGAGACGTACGAGGAATCCGTAAGTGCGCAAGAAATGACGTAGATTCAGGCAAGATAGCAGCAAGTGACATTATTCCTCCAGAGAGCCAATGAAAATAGTGCTTTCAAGTAAAGTGCCGCTCTCTCCTGCCAATTTCAAACCTCAAAATCTGTTTGTTGTGTGTCAGAAACGCAACTATACGAAAGCATGTAGAAGCTAGCACTTATGGCTGTCTTGCCTAACACTAGCCTGACATGAAAATGAATTATATCCTTTTTTTTGTAATTGAAATAAAATCGGTCGATTTTGAATCATTCAAACGATATCTAAGAGTCTCTCGGATGATTGGGGGAATTTGACAAAGAACGGAGGCTTATTTCAATAAAATTTTCCGGTCAGAAGCTTCTGAGCCCGTTTTCTCAAAACTTCATTTTTGCACTTACTGCTCTCCTCGCTATCACGGCAGCGCAGTGGCGTACGCACAATGAGTGAAGTATCCGTGCAGTCTTGCAGGCACTAACAGCGTGCACCGTGGAGTACGCGCAATGCGTGAAGTATTCACGTAGTCTTGCAGGCGCTAACATTGCCGTGATTGTATTTAAGATATTAAAATCGGTCAATTTTTAATCATCCAAACGATTGTCTGGGAGTCTTTTGGATGATCAGTGGCAATTTGACGAAGAACGGAGGCTTCTTCAAATAAAATAATCCGGTCAGAGGCTTGGACGGTGAATCTGCGGCGAAACTCGGTTGTCGTGGCAACAGGGAGGATCGGCGAGGGACGACATCGGTTGCCGCGATGAAGATTGAAGGGAGACGAGTTGCTGACGGGAGCTTCAAAGGGGCGGCATGAAGACGAGGCCACGAAGCGCAGAGCAGATCCAATCCAGAACAGGCATTTGCAAACGCCATAATATCCGCGGCTATTAGTTGATATTCCAACACGTCCGCAACAAATACAACCTCACAGAATCTCCCACTAGTGCCACTGCACCGCTAATGCGCCTACCCATGTTGCCGCTTCGCCTAAGACTATTGAAGAACGCTCATTTATGTATATTCTTGACCATCTGGTTTGATATTGGAATCTGAAGATGGGCAATGACATTTTATGTGTTAGAAGGTTGGCTGTCCTTTTGTGCCCTAAGAACTCCATATTTCGACCTGTTCGTACTCTCCCTATATAGGTACTCTAGATAGAGGGCTATTGAATAATCCTAAAACAGCACTATGAAGTCCAAAAAATGACACATTTTTCAGCTGGACGCCCTCTACGACGCCTATACATCGGGAGGAACCTACTCAAAAACCTTTTCCGGCAATCATTTATCAGCCGTTCCTCGCATATGACCACACTATACCAACTGTTAGTAGACCTCCACTGACCTCTTCGCGACAGAAAGAAACTTCTACTCAATGGCGTGACTAGAAATCTTCGCCCCCCCCCCAGATCTGAGGCTGCGCCCTTTCATATCAAAATTTATGAACGGCGCACCCCCCCCTCCCCCTCTGCACCCCCTGCCTGTCTACTCATAAAGATCTGAATAAATGCGAGATAATCAAGGTATCTCTATGAGAACAGAAAGAAAAGTGAAGAGAAAATTCAAGTCTCAAAAAAGTATGAGCAATTATGAAACTTACATGAAATGTTTGCATGATCAAAATTCGTTCAATATCAGTTGACATGTCAGAGATCAAATCGCAAATTACACTTAGTCACCCGTGAGAGTGTTAAGTTCTTGTTCTCTTTGCTCTCCTCTTTCTTCATCTTTTCTGCCTCTCTCTTACCCTCTCTTCCTTCTTTCTTTTCTTTCTTTTTCTTTTCCTCCTTCTTTTTCCCCGTTTTCTTTTCCCAAAATTTTGCGCCCCTCGCATCGCTGCCGCCCCCCCCCCCGCCCATCGGTGGTGGCAGGTATGGTAGTTACGCCACTGTACTTTTGGGGATTCAGCACTTCTTTATCGGCATTTGTATGGGAGCAAGCCATCTTATCCACTAGATGTATGATGAGCTTCTGGCGACCTAATGAGCCAAACGAAATGCCCAACACGTTGTTCGATCAACATCCACCCAATAGGTTAGTCAACAGTGAATGTTGGAGTCCCGAAAGTAAAAGCCTCCACCATTGCCAAGATATCAATCAGAAACAAGAGACCCTCCACTGACCTCTTGGCGACAAGTGGAAGCTTTTACTTTCGGGAATTCAACAATTTCTTATGGACAATTTTAAGGGAGCAACAGTCATCACCCTATTTTCGGCAGTTGACCTACCTATACATGGTGGCTGATGAGCTTCGGGTGACGTCATGAGCCAAACAACTTTCCCAAACTTCGGCCATTTTCGGCTTGTTTTCAAAACGGAACTGCCAACACGTCGTTGACCATCAACTATATAGGTAAGTCATCATTAGACTGCTGAAGTCCCGAAAGTAAAAGCTTCCACCATGGCCAAGATACCAGTGGAGGGTCTCTTGTCTCTGATATCAATGTAGGGTCTCTTATCTCTATAGTCATGTCAAATAAATGTCTCTAAGTTTTGGTCATTTTGGGGGTGGTGTTTGACCAAGTCTCTTCCTTTCTTTAAACAAAAATGTTCAGCCAGCCCAGCGTAAGTTGGGAAAGCTCATTGTTGGTCTGACAAGTTACACAACGGCGGAGAAGAGTAGAGCGGCTAACAACGCTCCGCGGCCGGCACGGCACATACATTACCATTTAATTCGCTTCTCACCACCGTTCACCGTCCACCGTCCACCGTCCACCGTCCACCGGGCACCGGGCACCGGCCGCAGCGGCGGCGGGAACAATGCCACGTTGAATAATCAATAAGCTTTGCACGAGGCCGCAAATATTTAGGCCCGATTACGCCCCCGGCCCCCTCCCTCGGGAACGTCGGGAGGGGGGCTCCTGGTGGAACATGACATGGGACATCGCTCAAAGTCACACGCACATCACCGCCGCCCATTCAAGTCTTTATCTCGCGAACGAGTTTTTCCTCCGAGGAGACCACACCGCCACCGCTGCCGATTCGTCACTCATCATCCACCGAGTGGGATCCGTATTTTTAAAGAGGCGAATTTTATTTTGAGGTGCTGGACTCTTTTTTACCAAAGGCAGAAGACCCTTCACTAGCCTTTTGGTGACAGAAGGAAGCTTAATACTTTCGGGGGTTCGACACTTTCTCATGGACAATTATTATAAGGGATCAACAGTCCTCACTCTTGTGTCGGCTGTTGACCTAATCGCATGGTGGATGATGAGCTTCGGGTGACGTCATGAGCCTAACGCAAACTTCGGTTTTTTTGCCAAACGAAACTGCCAACTCGTTGTTAACCGTCAACGAAGTACGTAGGTCAACAGTTGAATGTTGAAGTCTCGAAAGTGAAAGCTTCCACAATTGCCAAGATACGAAAAGAGGGTCTATAAGATCCCGCAGGTAACGCTGCATGATGTCAACAAAGAACTCAAAATCTGGTCCTGACCAGAACTCAAAAGCTATGGACAAAGAAGACAAAAGGTATTTGGAGGGATCCTATTGGGGGAAGCGGTGGGTTGCTAATGGAGGAAAGGCCCTTTCCTCTGACTAACGGCAACCCGCAAGAGACCCTTTAGTCAGTCCATCATTCACCCCCTTAGTCTATAGGAGCCACCCATTTCAACCAATATAGGATCGCTCCATACTCCCCATGTCTCTTTCGTCCATAGCTTTGTCTATCAATTTCAATAATCGTCCAGCTTCAAGAGCTATCGGCTAAGTCCGTTGCCTTTATCACGTAATATTTCGTCGCTTCTCGCACGAGGGAACGTAACTTCATTCCAAGGTTGCAAATCGGACTCAAATAATTCAATTTTTTACAAGGATGTAGCTGTAAAGTTCAACCAATAGGATCGCTCCATACTCCCCATGTCTCCTTTGTCTATAGCTTCGTCTATCGATTTCAATAATCGGCCCGCGAGTCGGGTACATCAGCACGAGTCATTAGAATCCGAGCTGCGTACGTCACGGCGGCTAAGAGCGACCAGTCGGTTCTCACCTAGGGTTCTCACGGACGACGGCGATCCTTTTTCGCGCGCCCTAGCGACGGTGACGGCAATGGCGAACGGCCGGCGTTGACGCGAGTTGGTGCGCGGCGTAATTACAGCGGGCGGCGCGACGCGGTAAAGCCCTTTCGCGGTGCCCGCGCGGATCCAAGACGAAGCGTTTGATTGATCTGCGGGGCTTCCGATGCCGGCTCAGAAGCACCGGTATTGATTCTCATTCCGAGCCCGGCTCCAGCTCTGATTCCCGATCACAATTATTTTAAATCAACGCCACCGCGGCCGACGCGACGACCATCGACGTCTTCTTCCACGCTTGACACCTTCGCGACGCCTAGTTAGTCAAATCCCCGCGCGGCGTTGCATTGCCGTCCTCCACCGTTGGAAAAAAAGAATCTTAAATTTGCCGCCGAGAAGTATTTCTTCTTAAAACAAGAATTTTGCTGGTTAATATAAGCTATTTTTTTGCTTAACCCAAGCATTATTTTTCTTGAATCAAGAAAAAGTCAGCTTAAAGCAAGATAAAGAAAATTCTTGGCGGCAAATTCAAGAATTATCATGCTTGATCCAAGCTACCTTTTTTCAGCGACAGCACTGCCCACCTCTGCAGTGCTGCCATTTTAATTTATCAAAAGATTCCGAAATGATTCCGGGAACATGTTCCGATTTGCCAAAGTTCCGAGACAAATTCCGGGGACAAATTCCGAAATACGCGTTCGGATTTAGTTCCACAGATCGTCAAATTTGATCATGAAGTTCCTAAATTTGATCAAATAAATGGTCAAACTGGCGAAAAACCACAAATTTTGAGGAAATTCCGGAAAAAGCTGGAAATTCCGAGAATTCAGGAGATTTCGGGAAAAGTTCCGATTATGTGAAAAGTCCCGAATTTCGAAATTAATTCCGGGAAAGGGTAGCACTGCACCTCTGTGGTTACTTTGATTAACCTTTTTCCCCAGTTGCGGGGCCGGATTAAGGGGATGGCCACATGGGCCGCAGCCCATGGCGGCAAATCTAAGGGGCGGCAAAAATTTGCAATTTTTTTAAGTGAAGGTATGAAAAAAATCGGATTTAGACAAAAAAAATTACAAACGAGAAAAGGCGACAAAATCTCTCATTTACTGAGAGTATAATAATTTCTAATTTTGTCGTCTCTTAGTGATACAAGAGGCAGTATCTTCAATTAGTCGAGTCAAGAGAGAAACCAAACACGCAATGTGGCCTGGAACGGCGCGACTTAGAGAGAAATGATAACGAGGACTTGAGATGAAAAGGAGAAGCCCTCGGCGCGGCGATCGGCATGTAACACATATTAGCGCCTACAAGACTGCACGAATACTTCTCGCATTGCATCAAACAAAGTGCGGTCATTGCGGTCAGCGCGAAACGGATAGCGCCTACAAGAATGCATGAATACTTCATGCATTGCGCCAAACACGGTGCAGTCAGCGTGAAACGCATAGCGCCTACAAGACTGCGTGAATACTTTACGCTTTGCGCCAAACATGGAAGGCCTTGTCCACGCGGAGATAGGTTTACGAAACTTCATTTTCGCGCAAAGTTCCGTGAACTTTTGCTAGGAGTGTTGACAGGGCTTTTCCAAATGTGTTCAACACGAGTAAATGCGTCTTATGCACCCCTCCCCCGCTGGCACGTTTACTTGATGGTTTTTATCGAGTTTCAAAACGAATGAGAAGGGGGCGGCAAAATACAGGCGGCCCAAGGGCGACAAGTAGGTGAATCCGGCCCTGCCCAGTTGCGATAATAAGGCAAAGACAAGGGAAAAGCAAGAGAAAGGAAAATGAGGAGGACAAGAGGAAGGAGATGATGAAGAAGAAGAAGAAGGAGAGGTAAATATAAAAAGGAGAAAAATTGGGCGACTCGCGGAGCACGGCGGATCGAGTCAATATAGGAGTGGTCGGACAAAACTTGGAAACTTTAAATGCTTATAACTCCGTCTGTACAAAACTTTGAGGTTCTAAAGGTGGTTCCACTGGTTTCCTCGTGAAATTTCCTTCAACTAGCACCCCTTAAAATTTAAAATGTAACGAAATAAACATTACAATGTGCAGTTTTAGTAAACAATTTCATGTCCGACCTTGATTTTAAATTTTCCATCAGTTTCAATTATAATCGTTATAATTGGACGTATTTCTATCAAATGGACCTAAGCGCCATACGGTGAGGAAGGTAGAGGGGGGCTTGGATTGGCGGCGGAATCGGGCGTCGGGCTCGTTCCGTCCTATACTCGCAATGCTTTTTCATGGCGCTTAGTTCCGTTTGACAGAACGCGCTATTCGGGATTCTAAATTCCTCAAAAGGAACTCAAATTGGCGCTTAGTTCCGTTTGATAGAAATACGTCCAATTAAAATTATAATTACCGGAGTTCAGGGCCGGATTTACCTACTTGCCGCCTATGGGCCACCTGTATTTTGCCACCCCCTTCTCGCATTCGTTTTGAAACATCAATAAAACCATCAAGTGAACGTGCCGGAGGGAGAGGAGTGCATAAAACGCGTTTACTCGTGTTAGACACATTTTTTGCGAGAGCCCTCTCAACACTATACTAGCAAAAGTTCACGGAATTTTGCACGAAAGTTAAGTCCCGTAAACCTATCTTTTTTTGGCGAGGCCTTCCATTTATAAGCATTGAACGAAAAAATTATGAAAGAACAAACATAAATGTGGTTTAATGATTTTAACTTCCGCCGCCGCTCCGCGTTGACCGCACTGTATTTGGCGCAATGCGGGAAGTATTCCTACAGTCTTGTAGGCGCTATGCGTTTCACGCCGACCGCTGCTGACCGCACTCGCCGCACCGTGTTTGACGCAATGCGTGAAGTATTCATGCAGTCTTGTAGGCGCTAATATGTGTTACATGCCGACCGCCGCGCCTTCCCTTCTCCTTTTCATCTCAAGTCCTCGTCATCATTCCTCTCTGCGCTGAGCTCCAGGCCAAATTGCGTGTTTAGTCCCTCTCTTAACTCGACTAATTGAGGATGCTGCCTCTTGTATCACAGAAAAACAACAAAATTAGAAATTACTATACTCTCAAGAAAGAGAGATTTTGTCCTTTTTTCTCATTGATAATTTTTTTTTCTGAATCCCATTTGTTTTATTACTACATTTAAAAAAAATTGCAAAATTTGCCGCCCCCTAAATTTGTCGCCATGGGCCGCGGCGGCCCATGTGGCCACCCCCTTAATCCGGCCCTGCCGGAGTTAGTTTTTCTGTACTTGATAGATAAATCACATCTTTATTTAAGTCCATTACTCATGATAACTTGTTTGTGGACATTCCCATTTAACATATTTTATGGAAAATGACCAGCGCGTGCGGTACAACTTCACTTTTACCATTACTTCGAAGGTACTTTTTAACGTTTGTTTAAGTTTGTGTATTTTATTGTCTACTTAATTTGCGATTCGTTTACATGCGTGTGACGCATTTGCTACGTAGCTCAAGGAATAAAGTGCAGCCTGATGACAGAGAAACTTAAAATGCATCGCTTATTGTAGAATTAGCCAATCAAACGAACCAAAAGAGACACAACTGAGGAAACGAGATAACTATACCAGTGTCTTGCCAAAATGATAAAACCTCTCAATTCAAGGGGTGGTCAGTTGCTCCAATAAAAATTCCAATACATAGTTTTATATAGAGTACCTGTATAGCGAGAGTATGGACAGACCGCTTCATGGAAGGCTTAGGGCCCAAAAGTGCAGCCAGCCTTCTAACCAACTTCTAACGCACCAAATTTCACTGCCAGTCTGTAGATTCCAATTCTAACGAAGATGGCTAAGAAGGTACATAAATGAGCGTTCTTCCACAAAAATGAGGAGATTTATGCAAAAACTGAGTCAAATACGTGCTTTATAAACGATGGTTCGTAACAATTGTATTAATAAATCGCTCTGGATAATTGAAATTCATGGGTTGGCTGCATTTCTGGGTCATAACTTTATTCGCGGAGGCATCGGTGAAGGCCTGATGGATTTTCGGAGTTTCACATCTGTCTATACTCTCGCTGTACAGGTAATCTAATTTTATAATCCCCTCCTATTCGGGAAACGTGATGGAAACACTTTTTTTTTAAAATCCAGAAATGATTTCTGGGTGGTAGATAGTACAGGTAGGGACCACGGGACCTGGTTTTTTTCAGAATCTGGAAACTTTTAGCTTGACACATTGAATGACGTCACTCGATGACACGGTGTGGATCACTCAGGAACCCCGCGTTTTTGACAACCCTTGTCACCCGTGTCACATGCTAAACCAGCCCTCGACAATGTACGGNGGGGGGGGGGAGATCGGAGGGTGTTCCACGATGCCAAGAAAGAAAGTCGTATGAGCTCTCAGACGCTGCCAAATTTCTCTGACAAAACACGAATCTTCGGGGAAACTCGTGAGCGTTTCCCCTCAAAATTTTTAGGGAATTCCGTTTGTAATTTGATCTAAAGTGTTGGAAAATTTCAATGAAAAAATATCCACAACTCGGATTGTAATTTTTTGTGAAAAATAAAATTTTGAAATTTCATGTGAAATATTTCATAAAATCTCAGAACAATATGAACAATATTGAAACATATTTTCGAAATTAAATGCAAAATTAAGAGACAGGCGATTGATTTTTGCCGTTTGGTGTTTTTTAGTGCGCGTTGCATACCCAGCAAATATGTTTCATATTTTTCATATTTTCCTCAGCTTTCTGAAATTTCATGAAATATTTCACGGAAATTTTCGATGTTTCATATTTTCCATTTCACCCGTGCAGCCCTATCCATGATCATCCTCTAAACTAGGTATTTTCCGAGAGTAAATTTGGCAACACCTGAATGTGTATACGACGTTTATCCTCAGCACGGCAGTGTTCATGTCTCGTGCTCGGCATCATCACGCATCATGGGTGGCGCATATTTTGAGGAGGGGGAATTAGGTAATTGGCGTTGAGTTATTTGAGCCCTGTTTTAAAAACCAGTCGTGAGTGCTTTGCCTGAAATACCGCCTGTCGCATCGGAGGTATTTGAAATGGTATCAGGGTGAAATAGGACCTTATTCGGATATCAGGCCGATCGTGTTGCCTTGCACGAGGAAGAGGGAAACAAATTATCGTATGCCTAAATGCATCTATGTAATGCAATAATGATGGTTTCCCAGTGCCGAATATTTAGAAACCAAGACTTTATTCTTTCACGATTTCCGTACTTTTCTCCGGTGCTCTGGAAAAAAAAATTACGGGCTATATAGACATACCGGCCATTTCGGGCTTAGAGGCCGAAAGTTCCGGGTGCTCGAGCCGTATATAGCTTCGAATGCTCCGAATGCTACGCCCGAAACGAATGTATATAGCCCTCAGTACGGCTTCCGTGGCCGGAGTTTTTTTTTTCAGTATGTCGGAAATTTGACAAATTCCGTGTGTAAGTGGAAGCTTCTGTGTATACTGAAGGATAGGATAATCAGGATACCTTTTCTAAGTTTATAAAGAGAACAATTATTGAAGGAGGTATGAAATAATTGTCTATCCTGCAAAAATACATGTGTTAAATGGTAAATGCTTCCCGAAGTAGTGTCTTAGACGGTTCCGGGAATAATGATTGCAACTCTATTATTTAAAAAGAATTAAACGAATAAGTAAATAGGTAGAGACACGAAATGCACAATATAACTAAATTGATAGTTGATACGTAGCTATATGTGAGTAATTTAATCTATTTTGCACAATTACTATGTCAATTGTACTTCTTCCCAATTTCGAGCAAGACTGCTGCCGGTCTTGTTTCAAAGTTGTTATCTGATAAATAAAATCATTATTAAATAAAAAAAAAAATGGTAAATGCTGCCAGAGGAAGGCACTCGACTGTGAATTTGCTCACTTTTAAATCTATATTCATATTATTTCCCATATTATAAAGAAATCATCTCAGATGAAGCAATACGTACAGAATTGGCGTGCAAATTTGATCCATAGGATAAAACTGCGGGGACTTCAAACGTTGACGAACAATGTCAATAATTTCTTACTATTTTATGGAGTTTTGACTGGCCTGCATTTTGTGATACAGAACTACAATCTCTGACTCGGTTGATAAACAACGTGCGTACCATTATTTTCCGTATGCACGTAAGTGTTTTTACAGACGAACCAGAAATTTTAGTTCCTAATTGCAAAATGTAGTCCAATTTACACGGTCTGTAGTGGCAAGATCGTTGGCTGGCAAAATTTGCCAATTTTGAGCAATGACAAAGAATCGATTACTGCATGGGGTGTAGCGTTCGATAAGCTTCCTCATGTTCGATCCTATTTCATAGGTTTAAACTAGCTGCTCCGGGCGCCCTACGGGCACCCTCCACAGCTAGCAATGGTGGTGCAGTAGCTTATTTGGAATCGGAGCGATTAGTTGAATCTATTTAATAATGATGATGATTCTGCGGCAGAAGATCAAGGAATTTAACTGCCTCTCTGCGTTACAGGGTGTAGACTGCCATTCTACCGAAAAATGTTATAAAAAGCTCGCATTATTAATTTTTCTTTTTTTTTTGTTACTGTTTAAATTTTTTTTTATTTTTATTTTTTGATAATTTTCTAATGACTATGAGGCTTTTGGGATTTATAAAAGATCGAAGCACCTCTTTGTGCACGATGTTTTTTGTACGGTTGCCTTTGGGAAGAATTTGGACATCAAAATTTTTGTACGATTTAGCTCGTGAGAGTGCAACATATAGTTTACCATGGCCAAAAACTGTTTGGGGTAAATAAATGCCGACTCGCTTCAGTGTTTGACCCTTAGCTTTGATGATGGTCATGCAGAACGCAATGCGAATTGGAAATTGTCGCCTCTTAAAAGAGAAAGGGAGAGAGGAGTCTGCAGGTGACAAATCAATTCTTGGCAGTGAAATTCTTTCACCGGCCTTCTCGCCGGAAATGACCTGCAAATCAAGACAATTTTCATAACGTTTCCAGACGATCAATCGGGTACCATTCGATAAACCTTTAGAAACGTTGAGGTTTCTTAAAAGCATGACAAAAACCCCCTCCAAAAGTGTGAGTTTATGCGGTGGTAAGCCACTAAGATTAAGACTGTCCAAGAATTCGAGGGGAAAATTGAGAGCCTCTCCCTCTTCCTCTACAATGAGCCTGTTAACACTGAAGTACGTTTTAGAGACACCTGAAAGAACTTCAACAACCTTGTCGTTAATTTCATTGCAATGCTTATTTTTAGGGGCCAGAATTGCGCAGTTTGTGAAATCTACGTTCGAACATGAGGAAGCTATCTTTTCCATAAATTTCAGTAATAATATCAGTTTCAGTAATACTGCTTGTCGGTAAATCAATGAATTCCGGCATGGCCTTTTTTAGCAGAAAGGTAAACACCATCACCTATTTCGAGTTAAAATTTTGCAAACTCCGCTTCGTCTTGCAAAGTTCTCATATTTTGAGTAAGTTTTCTGATTTTGAAAAGAGGTCAAAGTGGTGAGAATTTGATTGCATTTTGCACCAATGTTTGGCGAGAAGCATGCGGAACAACGGGTAAAACCTGTCTAAAATCACCACCCTAGACGACAATTTTTCCTCGAAAAGGGATATCATTACCCATTCTCTAAATAAGAAGTCGGTCGATGCATGCCAGAGCATGCGTGATAACCATGGGAGCTTCGCCCCAAAAAATGATCGTTGTTTTCCGAATAGTCTCAGCCTCTCTTGAGCTAACCGTGAGACTCGACACAGAATTCTCATTCAGAACCGAAGGAATTTTGAATTTGCTATGAACCGGCCGACCGTTAGGTAGCAACGATGCGGCGATACCTGTCCAAGCAACGGAGATGACGTCTAAGTTTTCCTTTGTACAATACGCAGTAAGACATTCTTAAACGAAAGTTTTTCCCGATCCTCCTGGACCATCAATGAAAATCGCATTACACGTGTAAGATGGATTTTGGATGAGACTAATTATTTCAGAAATAATTTGATGTTGCTCTGGGTTAGCGGCAGAAATCATGGAATCATAGTTTTAGGGGGAGGAGAGTCAGGCTCTGACCCTTGAAGATTCAGGTTAATTGGAAGCAATTCCGGAAGATCAAATGATGATATTGAAAATCCATGAAGTCTTAATGTGCTTTCAATAGCAAAAAGCCGATCAACGTAGTCGACCGACCAACAAAATAAAGAGAGAGGAAGAAACGAAGCAAATTTGAAACAAAGTTGGAAAGAGAAAAGAACAAATAAGAATGAAATGTCCATAACAATACATGTTGTTAGCAATACGTGTGCGCACCGCTGCAGTTAATAAGTCAGGGTCAGTCAAACCGCCAGGATGCCTATCAAGAAGTGGTGAAGCGGAGTAGCTGAGAGATTGCGACGGAATGTGGGTGGTGAGTGACGAACGACAATGCGACCCAAACCTTCTTTGAGGTTGGTGGGAGGAAAGCTATACGAAAGAAAACGGAGATAGCCGAAAGAACGTGGTGGGAGGGGTGGCTGAGACCCTAGTGGGGGTATCTAGGGACGGGCAAGCAGGTAGCGGCCAGATGACCGCTCGAAACAGCTGAACTTTACTCGTCGATAAAAGTAAGAAAATTTGAGAAAATCGAAAAAACAATTACAGCCTGCAAATCTACAGATCAGAAGCTTTCATTTAAAAAAAACCCCATGCAAATCGGTCCGGTGGTTCTCTCAAAGTTAATGCCCCAAAATGCGGACTTTAGTCTGAATAAATGGGAGAAAATTTGAGCCCAGCTAAACTTCACTCGTCGATAAAAGTAAGACAATTTGAGAAAATCGAAAAAACGACCACAGCCTGTAAATCTACAGATCACAGGCTTTCATTTAAAAAAAACCCCATGCAAATCGGTCCGGTGGTTCTCTCAAAGTTAACGTCCAAAGATTCGGACCTCCGTTTTAATGCATCGAAGACAATTTTAGAAAATTATGGGAGAAAATTTGAGAAAATCGAAAAAACGATCACAGCCTGCAAATCTACAGCTCAGGGGCTTTCATTTAAAAAAAAGATCACGCAAATCGGTCCGGTGGTTCTCTCAAAGTTAATGCCCCAAGATTCGGAACTTTGCATTTTAATATATAGGATGACAGATTACTCGGTCGATCGCAAAGTATACACGTCATTGCAGTCTAGTGGTCAATCGGACCACATTATACAGGTAGGAACTACAATTTCTAGATCAATATATGTACAACAAGTGTATTCGTTTCCCTTATGCACATAGGTGCTTTTATGGATTATCCAGAAATTGTGGTTCCGAATTGCATAAGTCAGTCCAGTTGTCACTTATACGTGATTTTAATGTGATATCATCTGAATTTCATGCTTATCCAATTCAGACTATAACGGATATTGCTGACAGAGGAATTGGATATAATCGCTGAACTATAAAAGCTGACGAAGTTTTTTTCTTTTTTTTTCTGTCGTTTAATGGCTTTGTGACTAAGCACCTGCAGCCAACTTGACGAAGTTTATATGGCGAACAAAGGGTGAAACTTGATATTCAAGCCGATAGACGAGATTACTTTTCGGGTAAACACTGACTCTGGACGGGGCTCTATTCAAAAGCTCAAATTTCAACCCTCCAATTTTTCTAAGGGTCACAATAACATCGGAAACGCCTCAAAAGGTTTTTTTGATGACTCTAAGAGTAATTTTGTTGAATCGAAATTGGGTCCACGAACCATCTTGACTGCGATGTGACAACGGTGATAATCGAGGAGGGTATTGAGTGGGCTCAGTAAAAATACTTGACCATAAGGGGGTGTTAGGTTGGCAGATGGGGTAACGTTGCAACATTTCGGGGAATTCACAAAGTGAGAAATCCTCATACTGCAAAAATTGTTGAAAAAGAGCTTCCTGGATTTAACGTAACACAATGAGATGATTGAAAACATAAAATAAAAAAAATACATTCACTCTTCAAGACGTTTTTTTATGTAGAGGCAAGTTTTTATCTCTGAAAATAAATGAGTTTTAACACATTTAACTTCATATGTATGACAAATTTAAATTTCTTTTAACTGAAAGTAATCTTTATTTGCATAGAATTTTGTTTCCACACTGGATGAATAATTCCTTTTCAGCGGGCTAATTGTTGAAATTGATGGACAAAACCGTAGATAACGAAGACAGAATGGACATGGGGGGGGGGGGTGGTGGGATCCTGTTGGTGTACGCGGGGTGGTTACAATGGACAAAGAACGTAGATAATAGTCTAACCAACGGCAACCCACGAGAGACCCTATGGTTGGTCTATCATTTCATCCTTCAATCTATATGAACCAATCCTATGTGAACCAAACCAATATTGAACCTCTATCTAATAGACTCGGATCTCCTAATATGTGAGGGTGCTTATGAAAAGCCGCGGAGCAAGGCAGAAGTAGAAGTAGAAAAAGGAGGAGAAGGAAAGGAAGAAGAGGAAGAAGAGGAAAGCGAGGAGAAAAAAGAAGAAATAATTTAAGTAAAGAGATGGAAAAGAAAAGGTAAAAAAGAAATTTGTTTTTCTAAGATTTTCTCTCCTTATTCTTTTTCTTCTAATTTTTACTCTCTTCCATACTCTTTTTATTCTTCATTATATCTTCTTCTTTCCCATTTTCTCAGTTTTTCAATTCCTCACGCGTCTCCATGTAACAATATGATAGAAGTTTAAAGTCACTACACAGATGTATTTTCCCGAAACACCCCACAAAATATATGATCTTTTTGCTTCATTCAATGCAATAGGAAGCCTTGGGTAGAAAATACCTACTGTAGTCGATCAATCTATAGAAGTAAACTGAGCTAAGGGCCGATTGTTGAAATTGATAGACAAAGCGATGGACAGAGAAGAAGAAAAGGTTTATGGAGGGATCCTCTTGGTGGAAAAGGGTGGTTGCAATTGACAAAGGAGATCGGTAATAGACAAACTAACGGCAACCCACGAGAGACCCTATGATTAGTCTATCATTTCATCCTTCAATCTATATGAACCAATCATTTCAACCAATCGAATCGCTCCGTTTTCCCTATGTCTTCTTTGTCTATCGCTTTGTCTCTCAATTTTAACAATGCGCCCGACGAAGTCCCTTTCTAGTTTCTATCCCGTGATACACGCACGTCGCGTCGCATGTGAAAGTCTTTCTCTTTCGGCGAAAATGCGACACAGGAGTTCGGCAACCAGAGAGCGGGACAGGCGGGGAGCGGGGTAAATTGCAGCTTAGAAGAAAGCGAGGAAATGAGCTGGATATAAAATAAAACCGGAGAAAATAAGGATCAAAAATTAAATTGAATGTTTATGCCGGGACATTACGGGGCGCACACGTTCCGCCGACGCCGCCGCCGCCCAGAGGGGGAGGGGGATGCCGGGGGGAGGGGATGCGACGCGGGGCGGAAAACCACTTTGCTGGAAATTTGTTTCCGATTCCCTATTGGCATGTTTATGGGCGGAGCGCGAATAAACCCTGTAATTCGATACCGAAAAACACGGCGGTGGCGAAGCGAGGACAGACTTCGTTATGTTCGCACCCCTGCGCGCCGCACACGGAAGGATTCGAATCTCGGAACAAACAAAAACTATTCACACCCTGAGAAAAAAAGTCCGGTCGTAGGTAGTTCGGTGTTCCATATGATCCCAACTATTTCGGTTCGTTTAACTGAACTCTCGGTTCGTCAAACTGAACTTTTGATTCGTCAAACTGCATTTTCAGTTCGTCAAACTGAACTTTTGATTCGTCAAACTGAACTTTCGGAACTTTTGTTCAACACCGATATATTTGTGACTAATTGAAAAAGCTCGAACTTTCGTATCTCATTAATAAGTTAAATAATAATACTAAAATGCAATTAACTTAATAATCGTAATAGATAAATGAGGTGTTGACTATGGGGGGAAGGGTCAATCTGATTTTTCGGGTCGTCAAACTAATCTTTCAATTCGTCAAACTGAACTTCCGGTTCGTCAAACTGAACTTCCGGTTCGCGTAATCGAAGTTTCGGTTTGAGTAACCGAATTGTGCGGTAAAGTGGCCTGACGAACAAAGTTTGGTCTTATATGCCGAACGGTCGGTTACACTAACCGAAAGTTCAGTTCGACGAACTAAATAGTTGGGATGATATGGAACACCGAACGTTCAGTACATATGACCAATTTTTTTTTTTTTTTTTTTCAGTGCAGGGAAGAAAGCTTGGCTCATAGTAAAAAATCGAACTATCCCGGTTTCGGTAATCGAATTTTCCGGTCACAGAGACCAAATTTCAGTTGAGGAGCTTAGGCGCATAAGTGCAATTCATGAGAAAATTGAGACATTAGTGATTTCAAGTAAAACTAGTCTTACTTTTAACGCGTATTCTGTGAAAAATTCGCACCCAGATGGTAATTTTCAAGCATCAAAATGTCAGTTCAAACTTTCTCTCTGCCATAAGGAGTCATGTAATTTCGAAACTTCAAATACGTATTACTCGACATAGCAAAAAACTGCACTCATGCGCCTTGCCCTCCAAGCCCCTCAGTTAAACTTACCAAAATGCGGTTTTTGTGACAGAAAACTTCGGTTTATACCTAACTCAAAAATGTCGGTGTTCGGCGGGCTGATTGTTGAAATCGATAGGAAAAGCGATCGACAAAGAAGACATAGGGAAAATAGAACGATCCTATTGGTGAAAGCGGGCGGTTGCAATGTACAAAGAAGGTAAGTAATGGACTAATTAGTGGCAATCGACAAGAGACCCACGGTTAGTCCATCATTTTCTCCTTAGTCTATGTAAGAACCAGCCAGAAAGGCTGCCCCTTTGGGCCCTAAGAGCGCCATATTTCGTCGTGTCCGTACTCTCTTCATATAGGTAGTCCAGCAGTGGCATGGCGTGCTTTGCGATATATGGATGTCTCTGCCATTTAAACCCATGGTAAAGAATCGATTATTAAGGTGTTCGCTGCGAACACCCTGTTTATCGATCCTTTTCCTCATGTTTAAATGGCAGAGAAATCCATATATCGCAAAGCACGCCACGCCACTGTGCTCCAGGTACTGCCGCCTCGATGTTTCCTCAATATTGCGCGAACAATATAGCTCGGCAATACCACTTGGATTGCATTTTGCAAAAAGGAGCCACTAGCATTGCAATGATGCTAAGATTGTGCAACTTCATCCTCTGCAATAAAATTGCGGAAATTGTGAAAAACTATGGAATTTAGATGGTAATTTTTGTCTTAAATTTACAGTTTTTAGCGAGTAAAATAGAAACTATTAAGGGATAATCGGGTTTTTCCTTTAAGACAAAAGAAGTTGCACAATCTTAGCAACATTTCAATGCTAGTGGTTCCTTTTTGCAAAATGCAATCCACTTGGAATTTCGCCTCCTAGACCATTCCATTGAGCTGATTATTGGAATTGATAGACAAAAGTAATAGATAAAGAAGACATAAGGAGCGATCCTACTGTTTGAGGTTCTTATAGACTAAGGGAGAAAATAATGGACTAACTGAAGGGTCTCTCGTGGGTTGCCGTTAGTTGGACTGCATTATGCAATAAGGAACCACTTTTTTTGCCTCATTTTAGAAAGAACATTTACGTCATTGGTTTCCCTGTGCAGATACGTGCTTTTATAAAAGAGCCAGAGATAGTGGTTCCTTATTGCAAAATGTAATCCAGTTAGCCTATTACCTATACCTCCAGTGTCCATTGCAACCACCCGCATACACCCATAGGATCCCTCCATATCCTTTTGGTCCTCTTTGTCTATAGCTTTGTCCATCAATTTCAACAATCAGCCCGCAGGGTAGACATGAACGCTGAACATGTTCTCCTATAGAAGACAAGAAAGAACCACGTTTTTGGGTTCTCCTTCAGTGTTAGCCGGATTTTAGGGTCGAATAGCTCATTGTGCGCCGCGGGGAACTTAACCCCGATCACTCCACGTAATAATAAAAATTTCTCGGTTAAAATGCTTCTGCTTTCGGATGTTTTGATTCACCGCTTGTGGTTTCCCATTCCGGGTTTGTGCTCTCTTTTTTTTTGAGGGGGGGATGGCGGCACGCTTGCGGGAATATGTCCCGTTAAGTTGTCTGGAGAGAACTTGGAGTAAACAGACGCTGGCGACCACCCTCTCTGCTCGTAATTTTTGTCGCTCATCCGATGTAAGGGCAAGCCCCCATTCTGCCGTGCTAAGAAAGAACGCCATATGAGCCTTCAGACGTTGCCAAGTTTCCTTTGATAAAAACCGACTTTACTAGGAAAATTGTGAATATTTTTCCTCAAAAATTTCAGACGATTTTGTACGCAAATTAATCTAAAATATCTGAAAATTTCATAGAAAAAGGTGCATGAATGTCGTCAAAAATATAGGTTTTATCGGAGGAAATTTGGCAACGCCTGAAGGTTCATACGGTTCATGAGGTTGTTTTTCCTTAGCACGGCAGTAAAGGCGTACCCCTGTTTCCGCGTGAGCTCTGGAAAGGATGGAATTACATGGAGAACAGAGCTCACGCAGATATTGAGGTACGTTTTGATCGAGGCGCAGCTAAGCCAGTGTTGGCTTGACGTAAATGATCGATTATCGATATCTCGCCATTTGAAGCTATGGTAAAGAATCGATTACTAAGGTGTCTGCTGCGAACACCCTGAAAATCGATTTTTTTCACAGGTTTGATCGGCGTATCAATCGATATATCGCAAAGCACGCCACGCCACTGATCTAGCCGATGACTGGTGAGCGCAGATGTTTCCATCGGTGTTGCTTACTGCTGTGCTAAGGAAGAACGCCGTATGAACCTTCAGACGTTGCCGTATTTTCGTCAATAAAAACCGAATTTACTGGGAAAATTTCGATTGTTGTTTTTTTTCATTTTTCCCAGACCATTTTGTTTGCACTTTTCCCTGAAAGGTCTGAAAATGTCGATGAAAAATACGCATAATTTTCTTCAAAAATACATTTTTTACCCGGGGAAATTTGGCAACTCTCGAATGTTCGTGCGGCGTTTTTCCTTAGCAGGGTAGCTCGAGTGCGCGGAAGAGGGTTGCATTTTTACGCAGCTGATTGTGTTTTATCTGAAGCATATGAGGCATTTTAAAGCGATAGAAGCGAAGTTCCAAAAGCCTAACGCTTCTGAAACTGAAAAAAAAAAAAAAAAAAAAAAATGTCACGTATTGACGTAAAAAACTTCACGTGAACTTTTTTTCGTGAAAGGCAAAGTTTGATTCAACATCGGCTGTACCAAAGAGAAGAAGAAATGCAGCTCCTTGCTTTCCTAGTTATTTTTGAAAAAAAAATGTTCTTTTTATTCCAATCTGGACTGTGCTACAATGATGTACATAAAGTTAGTAAATCAATACTAATACCGATAAAATGCTGATTTTATTGCGAACTTGTGCTAAGATATTAGCTAATACACTTAGTCCGTATACTCAGCGCTCAA
Source organism: Bemisia tabaci (assembly GCF_001854935.1). Classification (NCBI taxonomy): domain Eukaryota; kingdom Metazoa; phylum Arthropoda; class Insecta; order Hemiptera; family Aleyrodidae; genus Bemisia; species Bemisia tabaci. The sequence goes on from NW_017554517.1 coordinate 571,687, forward strand.
TCCTAGTCTACCAATCAAGGGTTAAATAGACCTGGCGCTTGATAATATATGTATAGTTCTTTTAATTTTAGTCTCAGAGACTTTATGCTCGATTAATTTTGGCCACCTTTAGGTTCGATACCCCCCTGAACTCCCCCCCCCTCTCAAAATGAGTTTTACCTTATTTGGGGGTCAATTATGAAAAGAGCGCTAAAAACTACCCCCAGTTACTAATTTCCATTAAAATTGATTGATAAACATTGTCATAGTGTTAAAAAGACGATTTTTTTTCTCCAACTTTGAGAGTCGTGGCCCCTGGGGAAAGCGTTTTTGGAAAAAAAAGTTATACCCCCAAAAACGTCTTTTTTGGCCCAAAGAATCGACTCCTTCAATGTTAATTGTACATTGAAGGAGTTGTATTATACGTGTATTGCAATGTTCAATGTACTTAAATCCTGGGGCACCCTGCATAATCAAGCACTATGCTGCCGTGCTAAGGAAAAACGCCGTATGAACCTTTTGGCGTTGCCAAATTTCTTTTGAATGAATACACCTTTTCGAAAAAACTTATGATTATTATTTTTCCAGTTTTTCAGATTATTTTGTTCGCTATTTCAGCTAAAGTTCCTGAAGATTTCAAGGAAAAATATTCATGAATGTTCTTGAAAATACATATTTTATCGGAGGAAATTTGGCAACTCTCGAATGTTCCTGCGGCGCTTTTTTTTAGCACGGCAGTATGGTAAACCAACAAACTAATTAAACCACTTAAGTTAAGTCCTGATTTCGTAACTTTTGCATGCATGATGGGAGGTGAGCGATTCTATTTTCAAGTCATCGAATTCGCGCATCTGGATGGTTGCCCGAAAACGAGGAGCCAGATAGAAAATCCTCACAGACGCAATAACTTCTCAATTCAATCCAAATGCCTTTTCAATTCCGCGTTTCCGCGCCTCTCATAAAATAAGCGGCGGCAGATTCGATTACCCGTTTCCCGAATCCATCGGATGAACACCGTTGCCCGTCCGCCCCGAATCCCCGCATCCGATCATGCGGAGTAGGCGAGCTCTTAAAAAAATCGACAACGATGGCGCGGAAACCTGATATTAAATCGGTGTCTCCGATCCCCTCGGACTGCTGAATTTAGGAACTCGGCGGAATCCGAATCACCCCCAATGTTCTCATGAAAAAGAAAAACGCCGTATGAACATTCGAATTTTGCCAAGTTTCCTTCCGGTGCTCCCTTTTTCCTGAATTATTACCGAATTTTGGAACTTTTCAGATTTTCCTGAATTTTTCCCGGAGCTCCTGAAATTCCCGAAATGTTCAAAATCGTTTGCATTTTCCGGGACTTTTCTGGTACTTTTGAAAGAATCTAAAAAGAAATCCGGAACTGTTGACGGTCATGGAGTGGGAGAAATGGGAACAAAAAAGTTCCGAATCCCGGAACTTTTGGCGGACATGGAATAGGAGCACTAGCTGTTTTCTTTAAAAAAAAAAGAGGTCTTCAATGTCATGCCTCAAAAGTTGCCCAACTTACAAATAATTAAAATTCTGTTTAGTTTTCTAAAAAAAATTTCTTCTGTTGTTAAGTGTTTCTGCGATTGAGCCAGAAATGTTAGTTCCCGATTGAACCGATTATTTTCCAAATCACGTGAGCGCTATTCTATATTTTACTGGTATATGGGTTGTTTTTTCTTTAGGCTCCGGTATAATCAATCATGTCTGATTTCAAAATATCCTTCTAAAAGAACATAGGTACGTTTTTTGGAATTCGAAGATTGTCAAGAAAGCTAATGAAACGGTTCTTCCTTGTTTTTCTTGCATTCGCAATTTTGGCGCATGCGTAATTTGGAAACTAATCGCTTCGATTGCAAAATTTTCTTCAATCATGATTACTCGTGTTCCACGAACATCTCACCATTTTCAGGTTCGTACTAAAATAAATTGCAGAATTCAGTGTTCGAAACTCACCTTTGAGTTTTAGGAGCCATGTGGCGCATCAAGCCCGATTTTCAGGCGTCATTGAAGATTTTTTAGGGGTCAAATTGACTTTTTGCCTATATATTACGGCGCATTTAGTGGAAAATTAGACGCAAGATGCTTCCGTGACAGAACTAGTAAGTAGCTGTAACTTGGAAAAGACAAAAGCGCCCAGAATGAAATCGTGAGGAAAAGAAAAAGCTTTCACTTGTAGTGCTGAAAATTCTGAGTTTTTTCAATTCAAATATAATTTTTTTTTCTTTCTTTGTATGACACTATATGAAAATCCAGATTTTTAGGGGGCAATTTTTAGGGGCCACGTTGGCGCAGAGCCTTCATTTTTTAGGCGCCATGGCCGATTTTTAGGCGCATTTGGCACGTTGGCGCCTGTAAGTTTTGAACAATGTTGCAGATGAAAATTTTCCAAATACTCCATGTTTTATCAGGATAAATTCGGCAAGGTTTCAGGATTCATACGTCGTTTTTTCCTAAGATCGGTAGCGTGAAAAGCGGCGATTCCCGGGAAATCCGCCTCCGGGATATCCAGTTACGGCGCTTATATTTTCGCCGGCGATACTTAACGGTACCCCAGGGCTCGGTTCCTTTTATCCCCGCTCGTTTTTTACCCGCACCTTATTTTATAGCCCCTTCTTTACAACGCCACCCCCACCTCATTCTAACTCAACTCCTATGATTTAGTTCCTAGCACCGAGGAGCCATATACACTCGCTCGGGCTCTTACAAAGTTCGACAGGCCGAGGCAATAGGTAAACGTTTCGATAAGTTCCGGATTTTGTTTTTATTTTTGACACTGCTATAAAATCAAAACCGATTCTTTTTATAAAATCAGAGGCGGATAGAGCTCTGCCTTCCAAAGTAAAACCGCCGTACACTGGAAAAAAAAACACATTGGATTTGACAATATTCGCATTCCAAATCTATACTGTAAGCTCAAAGACCTCCTACACTGAAAGTATTTTTACTTGAATCAAGAATTTTCAAGAAAGTCAAGTATTTGTACACTCCAGCAGGCGCAGTGTAGGCAATTTGCGCATCGGAATGTGTGTGTGACGGTGTAGCGTTTGAAGTATCTCCAGGATGTCGAAGGCGCTACATATGATGCGCGCGGGCAAGCCTCTTTATACTTTTATTGTCCGCGATAATTGGACGTATTTCTGCCAAACGGAACTATGCACTGGAAAAAAAAAACACATTGGATCTAGAGTCCAGACTCTTGAAAACATTGACAAGAAAAAGGATTCTTGATTGAATCAGATTTAAGCTTAGATCAAAAGGATATCCGCTCAAATTAAGAGGCTGGGTTCTTGATTTAAGCTTAAATCTGATTGCATCAAGAGTATTTTTTCTTGTCGATGTTTTGAAGAGTCCGGACTCTTGATCCAATGTGTTTTTTTCCAGTGTAACTCCATTCAACATTTTTCCAATTTTGGTCTGATGAAATGCTATTTTGCAAAAAACCTGACACATATTCACCCCTCATTTTTTCAGTACAACTCTGCCACACCATTAGGAACTAAAAATGAAAAAATGAAGCTGTGAAGCCGCAGTACGTGCTGAAAAAAAGGAAAACACTTTGAGAGGAGTTCCGGCGTTTTTGCTGTGAACGGCAGAGCGGCCGTGAATAGCTAAAAGAGCAGTAAGTGCAAAAATGAAGTTTTGAGAAAACGGGCTCGGTGACTTCGGAGCAGAAATTTCATTGAAAGAAGCCTCTGTTCTTTGTCAAATTGCCACTAATCATCCGAAAGACTCCTAGAAAATCGTTTGGATGATTAAAAATTGACCGATTTTATTATATTAATTACAATCACGGCAATGTTAGCGCCTACAAGACTACGTGAATACTTCACGCATTGCGCGTACTCCACGGTGCACACTGTTAGTGCCTGCAAGACCGCATGGATACTTCACTCATTGTGCGTACGCCACTACGCTGCCGTGATAGCGAAGAGGCCAGTAAGTACAAAAATGAAGTTTTGAGAAAACGGGCTCAGTGACTTCGGAGCAGACATTTCATTGAAAGAAGCCTCCGTTCTTTGTCAAATTGTCACTGATCATCCGAAAGACTCCTGGAAATAGTTCGGATGATTAAAATTTGACCGATTTCATTTCAATTACAATAATTAAAATCAGAGCGTTTTTCATTTTCATGTTAGGCAAGTGTTGGGCAAGACAGGCTATCTTCTGCATGCTTCCGTGGTTGCGTTTTGGACACACAACGAAATCATTTTCAGGTCAAAAATTGACAGATGAGGACAGCACTGTACTTGAAAGCACTGATTTCATTGACTCTCTGGTGGAATAATTATTGCTGTTTTGTCTGAGACTATGTCATTTTTTGTGCAATTACGACTTTCACATCTTTCATTTTTAGTTCCTAATAGTGTGGCAGAATTGCACTGAAAAAATGAGGGATGAATAGGAGTTAGGTTTATGGTAAAATAGAAATTTGTCAGAAAAAAAAATGACAATATGGTAAATTTGACATTATGGTAAAAAAACTTTGGACGGCAGTAAGTCAACGTCGTGCGAGAGGAGAAAACACTTGATCCGGCAAATGACGGGCGTTAGAACTCTTCGCATCCGTGGAACCTAAAATACTGTTATTTGGACGTATTTATACGAAAGGGAACTAAGCGCCAAATTTCCAAATTTCAGTTTTTAACGGATCTGGATTCTCCATGTAATAGGCTGCTCTCACACGTAAATATGCCCCCAAAATACTAATTTCATCCCCTGGAATTAGCCCCTGAAAAATCGCAAAACAGGGAATCAGCGATTACGAATAAAATCAAAAGGAACTATATATAATTCCCTTTGATTTAATGCGCTAACCCGGATTCCGAATTAAATCAAAAGGCGCTATCTCCACTTGATTGACGCGCGCGCGGCGAAGCTTGGTGGAAACTTAGTGAATTTTCGTATTAGGGGGTATTTTCGGACGGTAAACTCGAATTTCGGGTCAAATTTTGAAAATTCAGAAATCCAAGATGGCGGACATGGCCTAAAATGCTATCTCGGCCCCTGTCCTGCCGATCTTGCTGAAACTCGGTATCAGGGGGTATTTTCGGAGGGGAAACTCGAATTTTGGGTCAAATTTTGAAAATTCAGAAATCCAAGATGGCGGACATGGCCTAAAATGCTATCTCGGTCCCTATCCAGCCGATCTTGGTGAAACCTTGGTATCAGGGGGTATTTTCGGATGGGAAACTCGAATTTTGGGTCAAATTTTGAAAATTCAGAAATCCAAGATGGCGGACATGGCCTAAAATGCTATCTCGGCCCCTATCCAGCCGATCTTGGTGAAACTTGGCATCGGGGAGTATTTTCGGACGGGAAACTCGAATTTCGGGTCAAATTTTGAAAATTCAGAAATTCAAGATGGCGGATGTGGCCTAAAATGTTATCTCCTATTTAAACGCGCATCGCCAAAAAATCCCAGATGTCGTCCCCTGAGTGACGGTCACATATCGACCGTGCGTTCCCTCTGTCGCGATCGATGTCAGTGTGCACTGACATGGACAAGGGGCTTTTAACGAGCGAACAAATTAACGAACCCATCGAAATCACTTAATTTTCATTAAAATCACTGTTAGGTACTTTATTGGAATCGGAACAGTATTTAGAAATTCATGAGTATTAAGAGCGCGCTGGAAGGATTACGTGGTCAAAAGCGTGACCGTCACCTAGGGGTTCGTCAGGCCCCATCTTGACTTCCTCGGAGACGCGAGTTTAAATGGGAGCTCAGAATACGCAACTTCGAACTTGTTTTCCGTGGGTTAATAATGTTTCAAAAAATCGGAGAAAATTCCAGCGAACTGTGCGTACTCAATCCTCCAAAAAAATGCAAAAATTAAAAATTACTCAATAACCTCATTGTTAAAATTTTAAACTCCAATATGGCGGATGTGGCCTTCAACAATAGCTCAATGCCTGAATCGTTTGTGTTAAGTTCGGTATTAGGGGCTCAAAATGACAACAGAAATTGTTTTATTAGATACGAAAATTTTAACATAGGTAATCAGCACATGAAGAAAATTCACGATCCGACGCTGCTAGGTAAACCACGCACCTCGACGAGGCGGTGTACTGTGAACGTACACGGAGAAAAAAACTTCGTGCGTGGGACCCGAAGTTTAGGTCATATGGATCTGTGAAGTTTTCGGATTGAGCATCTGAACACTTTCGGTCCAGCTGCTGAGGTTTTGATCACACATCTGAAACTTCAGTTCTTACATCTAAAGTACTTCGGTTTTCACATCCGAAAATTTCGGTTCTCACATCCGAAAAACTTCGGTTCTCACACCTGAAGACTTCAGACGTAAGAACTGAAGTTTCAGATGTGTGATCCGAACCTCGACAGCTAGACCTAAAGTGTTCAGATGCTCAATCCGAAAACTTCAGAGATCCATATGACCCAAACTTCGGGTCCCACGCACGAGTTTTTTTCTCCGTATAGAGTGCCATATATTTAAAGTTTACAAACGTGGAAATTTCCACATCTCATCCACATTGGCAAGATGCAGCGGAAAAGCAGATTGAGGTTAGGTAGGTATATTTGGGCTCCCACCACCTCCGGCCTTCACAACCCGGCCCGTGCGCTTTACGCAGGTTCATTGGCGGCCATTCTAGACGTGTAGTGCGTTTGTTTAAGAAATAGATAACATTTTAAGCCACATCCGCCATCTTGGATTTCTGAATTTTCAAAATTTGACCCGAAATCCGAGTTTTCCGTCCGAAAATACTCCCCGATGCCAAGTTTCACCAAGATCGGCTGGACAGGGGCCGAGATAGCATTTTAGGCCATGTCCGCCATCTTGGATTTCTGAATTTTCAAAATTTGACCCGAAATTCAAGTTTCCCGTCCGAAAATACCCCCTGATACCAAGTTTCACCAAGATCGGCTGGATAGGGGCCGAGATAGCATTTTAGGCCATGTCCGCCATCTTGGATTTCTGAATTTTCAAAATTTGACCCGAAATTCGAGTTTCCCGTCCAAAAATACCCCTCGGTACCAAGTTTCACCAAGTTTCCACCAAGCTTCGCCGCGCGCGCGTCAATCAAGTGATTCAAGTGGAGATAGCGCCTTTTGATTTAATTCGGAATCCGGGTTAGCGCATTAAATCAAATGGACCTACGTGCAAAATCCCCTATATCTCGCTTAATATGCATTTTTTCCTAATTTAACGGCAACGTACGTAATTAGAGGAACTCTTCAGCTTTCAAACAAGCTAAAGTAAACCAAAATCGGTCTATTAGTACGGAAACGCCAATTGTTTTAGTCAAACTTGCTTTACTGAGAAGTTTGGAAATGGCGTTTAGCGCCTTTTCGCATAAATACGTACATTTGAATAGTGTGTCTACTCATTTGGAGAGAAAAATATTTGAATTTTTCTACGCTTAAAAGAACGGCTAGCTCGTCAATCTTACAAATATGCATTTTTTCAAACTAAAATTGAGGGGCTTGGAGGAGAAGAAATTTTTGAAAAAATTGAGATATTAATGATTTCGAGTAAAACCAGTCTTCATTCATATTCTGTGAAGAATTTGCGCCCAAATTCCAATTTTTCAGCATCAAAAAGTCAGCTTGAGGTTTCTTTAGACCATAAGGATCCATCATCACTAAACTTCAAACATGTGTTTCCGGAAATAGCAAAAACTGCTTTTATGCGCCTTGTCCTCCAAGTCCCTGAATTGAATTTGTCCTATGTGCAGAGCTCTCTGTATAGAACTATCCAAAATCGCTCATACGACTAAATTTGACCATAGAGAAACAAAGGAGGTGTTTGCATCTTGAGGTTTGTTTACCCTGTGACGTAGGTAGGTACAACCTGGCCAGCGAAATCCGGAATTCGAAGTATGAAAAACGGACCATAATGTCCCAGTTTTTTGCTTAAATCAACTCATGATATAATTTTAAGCACTTTTTATAGAATGACTTTTTTCCATAAATTACACCATTTCCAAGAAAATCGCTGATAAAAGTCGCTGTACCGACCTACGTCATCAAAAAAATTCCAAAATGCCCGAAATGCAAGCACCTCCCTTTTTTTCTCAAAGAAATTTGACCCACGTTTTTCCTCTGAACTGATAAACTCTTCATTCTAAAAAAAAATGTCGAATGAAGATACGGTTAGCTTGCGTAACACTATCCAATTTTGATTTGAAATTGTTCCTGCGTTGACATCGGTTCGAGAAGTGTTTGAAAAAGAGAAACCTAAACATGTCACCCAGATATCCCTTTCCGCTCTACTTACTTCAAGAAAGTAACTGATTTTGATTTTCATTGGAATCGTGTTTTGATGCTGAAAACATGGTTATTAATCAAACACCTGCTTGAATTGGCACGAAGAATTCTCCGGTCCCGACCACACGCTCACACGCTTTCATAAGGCATCCATGCATGTGATTGGTTCGTTAATGAGGAGTCGAGAAACACCACCAATAAAAGCTTGTTCATACGCAAGCATCTAGTTTTTCTGGCACGGTGATGCCAAATCGGGTCTTTTATACAGAGTTTTTCTACACCCTACTATAAGAATCGATTTTAAGGTCAAAACAATATTAATTGGACTCATAAAAGTTCCTCTGAATATTTGAATATTTTTGGCACAAAATCGGTCAAAGTTGTGGATTTGTCCCGGAATTTGGTTATGATTATTTTCCGAAGCGGGTAATCCTAGTAAAATTTGAGTCCGAGGGGTAGTTGCTCGATTAGTTTTAATTTTTCGTCGTTTCAAAGGTCTACATGCTTTCGTATGGACAGCGGCGTGCAAGATCTTTGTATCAAAATTTAGAGCAATTTTTTTTATTTGGGAAGATCTTGTCTCCTGCTTTTCCACGATGCACAGACTTTTGAAACCTAGAAAAATGAAAAATACGCATGTATCATATTCCCAGACCAATTTTTCATTACCATTGGACATTTGAAAAGCCTAGGTACACGCTTTATTTTTGTATGGAACTTTGACGGGCTCCAGGGCGTAATAAAATAATTTCCGATAAAACTTATTGTAAAATTTGTCTTATTCTGATCGCAAAAATCTATTTTCAAAATGTTAATAAATACTAGTGAGATAAGTTGATTATAGTAAAGACAAAGATAATTAGTTTAATCATTTTATCAGTGTAATTGATATACTTTTATTTAGTTATTTGTCTTTTTAAAGATTAGATGTTTTTAATCTAACTTCAATTTGACAAATTAATATTATTTCATATTTTAACTAAATCTTTAAGTTATCAACTTAATAATATTAATTAATTTACTTAACTTCAAAGGTTATTGTTTAAAACTCAAGTTAATAGTTTATATCTAATATCACTTTCCAGTGATCTTAGTTTGTTACGACTTGTCTTAATTTATATAAGAATGACGATCCGATATCGATTCCGCAGAAGAGACGCGCTGAATCTTTCATCCCTGTATCTCTGATTGAACTGATTCCCACTTCTGTTAGTTCATAAAATCAGATATCGAGATGGTTGAATCTATCATCCTTTTTCTCGAGCGTAGCCGTGTCCATACATCCAGGCTAATCCTGCATAAATACTTTGATTGTGTATATGAGGGGCGTAGAGGACAAAGTGCCTAATTACAGGTTCTTGCTATTTCGAAAAATACATGTTTGAACGCTCGAAATCACGTGGTTCCTAATGGCGGAAAGAGAGTTCAAAGTGACTTTTCGATACTTAAAAATGGGAATTTGCGAAGCGAATTTTTCACAGAACTTGCATTAAGACTGGGCTCACTTGAAATTATTAGTATCTCAATTTTTTCAAAAACTGCACTTAGGTCCTCCAAGACCCTCATATAGACTCTTCAAAAATTCCATTTTGTATCACGGTTACAAATTCAACTTTGAGAGCTCTTATGACGAAATTAGGGGTGATTTTGGACACGGCAATCTTCTTTCTCGCTGGGGCTGGGCTGGTGACGCATAGACTTCGCTTTCGCAGGAATTTCATTGGATGTCAACTAAATAGAATTGAAAATGGGACAAAATGGCAACACTCCTCTAGGCGGACCTTGTGAACTCACGGTGTGAGGTGAGATGGATCATTCATAGGTGACACAATCAGTAATAATTGGGTATTATTTCTTACAACCAGCCATAGCGTTGTCAGATTGCATGGGTTCTCTTGAACACTGAAGAAAAATTCTTGGCGCTTTTACCAAGATCCATTGGTACCTTTACCATCACACTTTTTTACCAATTATTGGTAATTTTACCAAGACAGACCGGTAAGCTTACCTAAAAACCGGTATTTTTACTGTTTTTTCCGGGTAAGAATACCACTTTTATTGGTAATGAATTCCCGGTAACTTTGCTATTTTATCTCGGTAATACTACCACAGTCGATAAAAAATATTGGCGTTTTTACCAAGGTCCACTAAAATTACCGAGAAAGTTCAACAATTTTAGCGAGATTTCTCGTTAAAATTACCAATTCCATAAATGGTAATTTTACCAAGAAAAAACTAGGATCAAATAGAACCCTGAATTCTTGGTAATTTTACCCTTTTCTTTGTAAATATACCGAGATTTTTTTTTTCTGTAAAATGTCAATTTATTTTCCTCCTCCGATGGCTCCTTATATCGTCACCTTCCGGCCAAAGTATTACATGCGCCATGCGACGTTTCAAAATTTCCGCCGCCATTTTATTTTTTTATAGAGAAATTGTTCAACGAAGCTGTGCAAAAATTTCACTGAATCTTCTTCGTGCTGCCGATAAAATTCAGTGAAATTTTCCAACAGATTCAAACACCATTGAATACATTGCCGGAAAAAGGGGACACGGGCAGAAACCTAGTTTTCAGTAAATTGCATTTGAAAGTTTACTTTGTTTACACAGAAACGCAAGTTATAAAATCGCGCAACCTAGGGTCAATTCTGAAGTGGAATACATTAGATTTTGAAATAGTCACAACCTTTAAACGGCAATGTAAACACGTGTTCCTGAAGACCGCAAAAAATGCCATTGTGTTATGTCCCCTTATTCCAGCAAACAAATTTTAGGAGCTATTAATGATGAAATATTCGGGTTGTACGGCACACGCCACTACTCTGTCGTGAAAGCGAAGAGAGCCGTAAGTGCAAAATTTTTGAAATCGAGTTTTCTTCAAAATTCGTCTAAACTCTTTTAGATGAAATTATACTGAGACAGCTAAAACAGCAAAATTCATCCTAATTTAATGAAAACGAGATGTATGAGAAAGCCGTGAGTGCACAAAAAATGACATAGTTTTTTTCAAGACAGCCGCAGGTGCATGAGAACCAATGAAAACAGTGCTTTCAAGAGGAATGCCGCCCTCATCTGCGGATTTCTACCCTGAAAATGTGTTTGATGCGTGTCCAAAACGCAACCACGAAAGCATGCAGAAGATAGCACTTACGGCTGTCTTGCCTAACAATAACCTAGCATGGAAATGAAAAATACCCTTTTTATGCGATGGAAATAAAATCGGTCGATTTTTAATCATCCATACGATTTCCAGGAGTCTTCCGGACGATTAGTGGCAATTTGACAAAGAACGGAGGCTTCTTTCAATAAAATGTACCGGTCAGAAGCTTCTGAGCCCGTTTTCTCAGAACTTTATTTTTGCACTTACGGCTCTCTTCGCTATCACGGCAGTACTGCTTGGTCGGACTTGGTCAGGACCCCAGTGCGAGGTGTCTGAAAAATACTGTCCCCGCTCTGACAGCAGCGGAGAAGGATCGGTCCAAGACGGATGAAACAGAAACACCGGAATGAATCATAATTACGGGAGATTTCCCACGAAAAAGTCCAAGTCGCATCGTTGCGCCGTGTAAATCTCGAGCATCGTCGATCACAGTCGACAAATTGTGTCTCTTCCACTCGTGAGCAGATGCAGACACGCGGATCCAGGGTCCAGCCCTGCTATGCTCAGGAAGAACGCCGTATAAACCCTCAGACGTTGCCATATTGCCTACGATAAAAAACAAAATTTCAGGGAAATCCGAGGATATTTTTCGCCCAAATTTTCAGAGGATTTTATTCGCAATCAGATCTAAATTACCGGATATTTTCAAGAGGAGATATCCATAATACTCATGGAAAATAGACATTTTATCGGAGGAAATTTGGCAACTCTAGAATGCTCATACGGCGTTTTTCCTTAGCACGGCAGAGGCAGCCTCGGCCATCGAGTAAAAAACAAGAGAAAAGAGGATAATGCCATGATAAATTGATTGTCATCGATAAACACCAGATTTGACACACTCTCAGCCCTCTTGCCAACTTGGAACGTATTTTCCTCATCGGCTGTAACTGTCTCGGTCATCCTCGAAAAGGCTCAAGCGTCAAAAATAGGGAATTGAGATTTTTACCGATTTGTCACTGCATTGGCGTAGAAATACCTCGTAGCAGAGTGAAATTTAGAAAAAATGGTTTCCGTGTGATAAATTGGACCTCAAATGTGAAGCAAGTTTGGAATTTATCCAGTGCACAAAAAATGACACAGTTTTTTTTTTCAAGACAGCCGTAGATGCATGAGAGCCAATGAAAACAGTACTTTCCAGTATGGTGCCGCCCTCTTCTGCAAATTTCTAACCTGAAAATGTGTTTGTTGTGCGTCCAAAACGCAACCACGAAAGCATGCAGAAGATAGCACTTACGGTTGTCTTGCCTAACAATAACCTATAGCATGAAAATGAGTCTTGCCTAACAATAACCTATAGCATGAAAATGAAAAATACCCTTTTCATGTAATGGAAATAAAATCAGTCGATATTTAATCATCCATACGATTTTTAGGAGTCTTCCGGACGATTAGTGGCAATTCGACAAAGAACGGAGGCTTCTTCAATAAAATGGTCTGTCAGAAGCTTCTGAGCCCGTTTTCTCATAACTTCATTTTTGCACTTACGGCTCTCTTCGCTATCACGGCAGATCTGTAAGGATTTGAAAATAGGTCTACCAAAGGATTTAAAGGTCGAAATCCTTGAGGGTCATGCCAGGGTCTAAATTTCAACCACCTCCATACCTCCAAAATCCCGGGTCAAACCGGCCGCAGCGCAGCTCGGCTGACTCTCACAATCATCTCAGCCCGCGACGCGACGCTGATAATAGCCGCTGATAAGAGCGCCCTCTGCCAGACCCCGGTGTAATCAATCATGGTCATTAAATAATTGCCGCGGCCGCAGCAGGGACCTCCCATCGAGTCCCACTGCGCATTGTCATGTACTCATCGAGCGACGTGTAAACAAGGACTGCCCCCTCTAACCCNCCCCCCCCCCTCAGACTGCTTCGCAAATTGGAAAAGAATGCCCGGGCTGATTGAGTCATCCACTAAGTAGTATTCAAATCGATCGTGAGAAAATATGTTTCCGAGTATCTGTGATTTCTCGCTGGTATGCTAATGAGGCGGTCGGTCCACACACGTTTCACAGACGGACATTTTTTGTCGCGGGTTCGCATCTCTTCGTTTGAGGATACAGGGTGTCCCATCTAGTGTGTCTGTTTCACGCGAAATATACAGCCAAATGGGGAAAAAAAACCAAAAAAACCACTAAGAAGTGGCCCGAACTGTATGTGAATCACTAAATACAAAAAGGGCACATGTCCAGAAAACCAAATTGTTCAGGAGACACAAATAACTGTTAATTTCGTGGTAGATATTTTCTGGAAAGTCGTTATGTTTAAAAAAAATATCTACCACGAAATTAACAGTTTTTTGTGTCTCCTGAACAATTTGGTTTTCTGGACATGTGCCCTTTTTGTATTTAGTGATTCATGTAACATGGTGGAGAAATGGTGCTGGGTCCACACCATTTCGCTGGAAAACAAAGCCAAGAAATTCCAGAAATTAATGCAAAAAACTACCTGAGCTGAACACTCTCACCCCCCCCCCCCCCCCNTTCGTTTAAAAAAAAAAAAAAATTATTTTGACTCTAATTTTAATTTTTGGAATTTCTTGGCTTTGTTTCCTCGCGAAATGGTGTAGACCCAGCACCATTTCTCCACCTTGTTGTACAGCCAAATAAATATACACCTTACGGGTAAAATGCAGATAGCTGGTCTGAAAATCCCTCTCCCGTGACGGTCAAATATGCACGAAGAAAAATTCCACCTTGGAATAACAGGAATTTATGATTAGAAAGCCGCAACAGAAATTTGTATAGTTCTTCTTGACTACTGAAAATTTTGCCCCTGTGGAAAAGGATCCCTTTTACATTTGACAATTACATGCATGTCTGGGATTCAATACATTGGGAAGTATTTCGATTTTTCAAAAACTGTGTAGACTTATTAAAGGTTTATCGGGGGAAAAATTCACGTTCTAGGACCTCATGTCCATCGGTTTTCTTCTGTCCGAATGGAAAAAATCCTCGAAGTTTGGTATACCACTTAGCTGGAGCACCCTGTATGAAGTCATCAGTTATTATTGCCTGAGGATCTTTTTTTGGCATGAAATGACTATGAATTACTTTCTTTCCTTTCTTGCTCTGAATACGTGAGAAACGCTCGACCAAGTTAACGGATTGCAAGTATTTAAGTCCTGTTAGGAGATGCAATAAAAGGGGTAACAGTTTGCTGTACTCGGAAATTTTCTCTTGCTCATGATTTCCCGCACATACTCAATAACGAATAGATGAAACAGCACGACTTTGTTTAATCAATTTCCACTGTACATATATCAATCGATCGATGATGTACACTTTTCATCGTTAAAACGGATGTAGAGGAAACAGTGACATCAACAGCGACAGTGAAAGAAATGTAACTTTATTGTAACGATAAGCGTCTCTGCAAAAGTTTTATTTTGTAGAAAAAAAACCCCCACTAACTTTTTTTAAAATTGTCTGTGAATTTTCTTTACTTATATCCTTTAAAACGATTCGCTGAAAATTTTAAATAAATATATTCTTCTTAATTTTGTTTCACAAAAATCTAATCTACTTGGAGATTTTGACAAGTGAGAAAGGAGATATGCACATTTCCGACCATTGCCATGTATATGTAATTCTGAGGCGCATGAGGTCAATATTGTGTTTTTTCCCCCATTTTGTTATTCATGGACGAGTGTGATCTATTATGACCATGCATATTGATGAGGTCTTAAAAGACCCAAAATGTTATAGATCTCTCGGCGTGACTTCAACTTAAAATTCCAGTGCAAGCTGCCAAAACAAATCAAAACTAGCCTGGGTGACGTAAGAGACAAGGCGCCGAAGAAAGCTGCTCTAATGGAGTGATCATTATTAATAGTCGGTGCACTAATTACGGCTTTGCGTTATCTAGAAACTGCAACAATGATACCGGGTCACTTGAATTAGCGCGTTAATGAGATAAAACATTTACATTTCATTTTTTTTTTTCTTCCTTTCTTTATTTGTTATCATTACTTTTCACTCATGTCTCCTCCGATCGTTGCTAGTTTGCCATAACACCTCAAGAAAAGCACCGTAGAATGAAAACCAAGGACAAAAGTAAGCAATCAAAATGTTTGGGAAAAGTAACTCACTAGCGACAAAATTATTTGGTATCAGCAGCTGCGTTTCGAGATCAGTGGCGTGGCGTGCTTTGCGATGTATCGATTGATCTGCCATTTACACCCATGGAAAAGGATCGATATACAGGGTGTTCGCAGCGAACACCTTAATAATCGATTCTTTACCATAGATTTAAAGGTACGGAACCTTAGGCGCATCTGTCCGCGGCGTCCTGGACGCCGCGGAGAGACGCCGATAAATCTGTCAGATGATTTTGCGTGGGGACGGCACCTTAGCGGCGGAGAGACGCTGCGGAAAACGCCGATGGAGGACGCTCCGATCTGTCGCGAACAGATCGGAGCGGAGACGCCGACAAATTCCGCTCAGTCCGCTGCCTTTTCTACCGATTTTTGAATGTGCTTAGTTCGACAAACCCACGAATCGATCACAAAGGCCGTGAATTGATCGACAAAAGCTGTGAATCGATCGACAATTCCGTGATTAGATCGACAAGAGCCGTGGATCGACCGACCCACCCGTGAATCGATCGACAAAAGCCGTGGATCGATGGACAAACCTGTGAATCGATCGACAAACCCATGAGTCGATCGACAAACATGTGAATCGATCGACAAACCTATAAGTCGATTGACAAATCTGTGAGTTGATCGACAAACCCGTGAATCGATCGACCAAGTTGTGAATCGATCGAATTACGTCGATCGGTTCACGTTTTGGTTTTTCGATCGATTCATGTCGATTGACTTGATACCGGTTTTTCTTTTAAATGTCAATCATTTCTCGTCTATCGATCCACGTTTTTTGTCGATCGAATCGACACCGGTTTTTTAGTAATTTGTCCATCGAATCGGTGTCGATCGATTCACGTTTTTATTTTTCGGTCGATTTTTGTCGATCGAATCCACACCCTCCTACAAAAAAGCGCGTCCAGCCATTTTCGCGGCCCAGAGCATACTGTCCGATCAACGAAAATTCGAGAAATTGACAGCGGACAGAGCGGAAAAAATCCACGGATTCCGCTCCTAAGGTGCCGTGCTCCGAAATGTGAGCGTCTTCTCGCCCTCGACTCGGTAGCAGAGTTTTCCGCCGGCGTCCAGGACGCCGCGGACAGACGCGCCTAAGGTTCCGTAGCTTAAATGACAGAACAATCGATACATCGCAATTCACGCTACGCCACTGTTCGAGATACGGCTCATCATCAGTGCGACACTTACACCGACTTATGTCGCACCATAGCTCGAAACGCGTCTGTCGATACCAAAGAATTTCGTCGTGAGTTAATTTTTTTTTTTTTTAAATGTTAATTACGTGAAATCGTGTGCGGAAAAGCTCCCTCATTTTATATCAAAATTAAACAAGGCTAAAATATCGAGAACACTTAAGAGGCAGGAGCTCTGTGATCAGGAGGTTCCGGGTTCGATTCCCGGCCAGGTGACCCGAATTCGATGGTCTCAAACAACAGTTACCTGAGGCTGGCTTGATTAGGGACTGAGGGGGATAGGACTTTAGGGACTGTAAGCGTGTGATTATCCTTTCAGGGATATTTGAAGTGAAAAAAAGGACGGCTCAGCCCTGCGACAGCTCGAAACGTCCTGCTTAATCTTTTTCAGTGTTGTTTCCAGTTTTATTCTGTCATGTCTCAATATTTAGGCAATTTAATTTGTGCATTTTCCTTGAAGAGGAATTTCTAGCAATCAGCTTCAGGTCTATTCAGTGCGAACATGAAAACAAAAAGTTCAAAATTCAAATTTTCGGTTAGCAAAATGAGTATAAAGTTGAAAAATGTTATGAGCACTAAGAGCCAGGAAAAAGTTTATCGTCAATGCCATGACACAAAGTCATAAAGTCAGACATAAAGTCATGACACAATAATTGGAATAGTGGCTACCCATTTTTTAAGTTCGATGATTTATGACCATTTGCACTCAAATAATGATTTCCGCTTTAATGGTCAAAGAATGACACCAATAATGCCCGTGCTTCGCACCATTGGATTTATCAACTAACTTTGATAGGAAAAACATTGCGGACGTACTTTGTTGTTCGTAATTTTGATTTAAAAACCGAAAGAGTTGATCGATAGTCGATTAAATACCCATATTCGTTCTTGTCAAACGGTAAATCGAATTATACACGGAGACACAAGGATATTCGCAAATTATGTAAATAAGTCACAGCGATTCGCCTTCAATCTGTGCAGTAGGCAAAATTGCACACAGGTGTCGTAATAGTGGTATTCACTGTCTGCGGATTTTTTTAAACACTTTACGTTCTCCACAACTATACTAGAGTCCAGAGGTCAAGCGTTTTCGGTGGATTTTGCTCTCTGACAGTTCGACTAGGTCTCATAGTTTCCCGGGCAGCCTAGAGCAGTTTTTAATTTTAGAATTTTCAGTTCGTAATGAATCAATTACTTGTGGGCTTAGTTTTTATTTCAAAAGTGTAATAATTTGCCGCTGATGTCCGCTGAAAGAAAAGGAAGAAAAAAGTTCGAGCATGCATCTCGAAGTTCACTGTAGTGCTTAGTATCGACCCAACTACATTGTCCGTAAAATTGAACTTTTGATTCGAATGACCGAATCTATTTTTCAGTTTGATTCAAGTCACAATTTTTAGTTTATTGAAAAAACTGTTCAATTTGTCGAGTGGAAAGTTCAGTTTGATGAATCAAAAGTTCGGTTTGACGAATTGCAAAGTGATCGCAAGTTCGCTCTGAAAACAGAATATTTTGACGGGTACAGACCTAACTCCGAATCTAAGATCAATGCTTGTTTTTCTTCAGTGAGAAATTGATGAAAACATACAAAGTTAGAATCATCACAACGGATGGTAGTCCGCGTGTATGACCTTTTGAACGCTTGATAAAAGTAATGGCGATAAATAAAGGTGAATGAAAAAATTGCTGAGTCTACGCTTTAGCGCATCAAAACATTTACACGCTTATGAATCAGTTGCATAACACCCGTCAGTCACGTACGATGTAGGCTAATTAAGGTAAACGGTTCAATATTAATCAATTAACAGTTTGACTGAATTCAGTCGGGTATTTACAATGATGTTTGTCTGTAAACAATTGAAGTTTGAATGTGCTAAGCAAAATTGGTGGCATGAGGTGGACCATAGCAAGGGATCAAAATGATTTGCCATTGCAAGAATTACAACGTGCAAAATAAAAAACTCAGTTTGGCAATTATTGAGGTTGTCACGCATCTACCTTAAAATGGTCGGAACCAGCAGATTTTTTCTCATGATATTTTTATTTTTCTTGCAAGTATTTGAAAACATATCATTGTAATCAGTTGTCAGGAGTTATTTCAAAAGTTATAGGTACCACACTGTCGTGCTAAGGAAGAACGCAGTATGAACATTTGAGAGTTTTGGCCTTTGAAAAGTCCAAAGATTCGGAGGAATTTCGAACGCGCCGGAGCCAATGGGATCGCTCCATACTCCCTATGTCTTCCTTGTCTATCGTTTTGTCTATCAATAATTGCAATAATCAACCCGCTGGCCGGCTGATGTTGAAATTGAATTAAAAAAATTTAGAGTAAATTTGACCGAGTATGACCAACATTTTTTGTGATAACTGCAACATTCTTGCTGGCATAAGCTGTTTAAAACACAAGCGAAATTAAAATGCATTTGTGGGGCTCTTGCGGGCGCAGCTAATAAAAGCGAAGGCGTGGCAAGCTAATCGGGGTGGATAGCGTTTCAACGGGAGCCGGTAAAAGGCGATAAGAGCCTTGAGCCTCGAGCGAGGAAGTTAAATTAAACGCCGCGAGGGGCGCGGCGAGGGGGGCGATTGCCGCGTCGCGTCGGGCGGAATGTGGCGGATTGCGTCGTGAGGAGAATAAGGCGCAGAGGCGGGACCGCACCACCGGCTCCCCGCACACTGGTGAAATCGACTTCGAAATCTGGTAAAAACAAGTTTGCAGCTGAAATGAACCTAACCATAGGTCCAATCGCGTGTGAAGCAAAATACATCACTAAAACTTGTGTTTTTTGAATAGTTTAAGTGGTGTTTTATTGCGTATTTTTCGAGCCAAATCCCGCCTTTAAAAAATTCCTAAGACACGGAGAAATTTCAAACGCGCCAGATTTGCGGGAAAATGATAGAAATTATGTATTTCACCGCGATTCTGATTCAGCTTCATTGATTTTTATTTTATTCGACGCGTTGGTGAGTTCGTAAACCTTAGTTTGTCGCCGACAAAATATACATCAAATCCAAATTTGCCCCATCGTCAAATTGTAAGAAGCCTAGGACTTAAGATATACAATACACATACCTCCGCATTAAAAGTGCCCACTAAATGCGGTGCTGCCATTTCCCGGAATCGAATTCGATTCCGAATTTCAGAACTTTTGCAATTTTTCGGAACTTCCAGCTATTTACATAATTATCTCAGGCTTTAGGGGTTTCATGTCGATTAACTTCCGAAAAAAAAAATGTCAATTAACTGATTATTATGCCAATTTGGATGAATTTTGGATTGAATTTGGTTATCTTCGAAAATAAATCCAGGCGTATCTCGGAATTTTCCCCCGAATTTTTTTTTTTTTCGGGGGGGCGGGGAACGGAACTTTTCTCGGAACTTTCCAATCTTCGAAGTTCCTGGAATATTTCGAAATTTCCAGCTATTGACATAATTTTCTCGGACTTTAGGGGCTTTGTGTTAGTTAACTGATTATTATCGGGAAATCGGCACTTTTCCCTGAACTTTTGGAAACGGAATTGATTCCGGAAAAGATAAAATGGGACCGCTGAGACCCGCTTGACTATTGGCTCATTTCCACGTTCACGAAAGACAGTGTGCGCCGGGCCCGGGGTGGCGGGGAGGGGGGCGAAAGATGTTTTAAGAGAGTAAATAGGTGGACCGCTTAGCGCGGAAAAATCTCGCTTCACTCGGCGAGTCGGGCGCGCGGCTAATTTCCACAAACATCCCCTAAGGACCGAGCTCCCTCCTCCCGCCGCCCCTCGCGGGGGTGGGCGGATAAGGGATGAGTCCTCGATCGATGGGCCAATCCGCGGCGGGCTCTTACGAAATGGCGCTCCTAAATAGACTCGTAATCTACCCCACTCCACCCCACCCCTCCCCGGCCCACCCCGGCTCGAGTTTTCTCATTTTCTTTTATACGCCCTGTCTCCGCTCCCGGTTAAAACTTTGAAATTAACCGAAATGGATTATCGTTTAATCAAAAGTTTCCCGCGATAATTTATACTATCTATTTAGGGGAACTTTCCGTCCGCCCGCCGGGGTGGTGAGCGGTGGGCGAGGGGAGGGGGGGGGGGGCAAAATATGCTCCGGCCAAGAGAGCCGTGCTTGTGTAACCTAGAAATTATCGTTTCGAATTTTCGCCGTTGACAGATTTTCAGCATCCGTCGAACTGAATTTTCTAATTCACAGAAAAATCGATAGACAAAGAGGACCAAACCAAATGGATATGGGGCGAACTTATCGGTTAATTTGGGTGGTTCTTGTCGACTAAGGAGGTGAATGATGGACTAACTAATGGGTCTCTTATGGATTGCTATTAGTATGTCTATTGCCTACTTACTCTATCCCTTGTAACCATCTACTTCCACCAATAGGATCCCTCCATATCCTTTTTGTCTTTTTTGTCTACAGCTTTGTCTATCAACGATTTTATTTGTCTTGATAGAACTTTGTCTATCATAGGATGCCCTCATATCCCTTTTGTTCTCTTTGTATAGGTCGTTTTCGATACATCAAATAGGTGAGATTGTATCGATATCGATTGGTTCAACATGTAAACATAGCATCAAAAGTCAATCGAGTAATCTGAGGAAACGGGGTTTTTCTGATAGATTTTTGATTCTTATGAGTACTAAATGGCATCGCAAGGTGAAATAGTTGGAATTTTCTCATTTTTAGCTTTTCCGACTGAAATCCTGAAAGTTTGTTTGAGGTTATGTTCTATTGTTTTGAACCAAACGATACATCGAAACACTATCGAAAACGAGCTATAGATTTGTCTATAAATTTAAATAATCAGCCCGCTGGATAGAGAAATTATAATTTTTAAACCCCGCACTAACAATCTGAGCAAGGTATTAGAGCGAAGCAAAGGTTAAATTAGGAGTTCAACGCTCATTTCCTCATAATGATGATTGATGAGTGACTTGTGAGCAAAAAACAACGAATAAAATTCGCCCACTGATGACTGATGAATTCCGGGTTGAGCGTTCCACTAAAGCCCTGTGTCCACTCGTCAAAATGGCGTCAAAATGGAAGCTCAAAGTGAATCGATAAATACGATCTGTTCGCGATTGTTGATCAAAAAAGAGTCACGCCGCTCTATCAAACACTCATCAATCGCATCAAGTCCCAACTTTGAGCCACTTATCGTCGAAATCGATTCACTTTGAGCTTCCATGTTGATGTCATTTTGACGAGTGGAGACAGCGCCTAAGCGAGTTCTTGCAAATTAAGTTAGGATTTCTAAACCAATCGCTCAACTTTTTGATCAACAGTCATCATTGGCGAATGAAAGCGTTAACTTCCAAAAATATTTTTTACACTTCCGGGATGAGAGCAGTGCGGAGCCTCCCAGATTCCCAATGCAATCGCACGTGTTTTTACAGACGAGCCAGAAATTGTACTTCCTAATTGCGAAATGTAGTCCAGTTATATTCATTCTATAAAATTAACTAAATTATTTTTCGAATTTAACAAAAGTTAAATTCATTCGAATGATTAGTTTGTTTCTGATACCTACTGAGCTGATTTGGGAAGCTGATCGGACGCACTCGTTCTGCGATTGGACTACATTTTGCAATTGGGAACTACAATTTTTGGGTCAGTTTATAAACAACGTATATACCATTAGTTTCCCGATTTAAATAAGTGTTTTTATAGGCGAGCCTGATATTCTGATCCCTCGTTTAAAAGTATAGTCTGATTGGTTTTTTCATTGGTACAGACTTTGACTTTCAGATACTAATGTAACATTTATACACTATTTGTTTTACATAAGAGATGACTTTAGAGTTTGCTAATTTGCTGTTATTAATGACCTATTAAACGTGAAATTTTGATAACGATACATATTCTGTGGTCCAAAATATTCCCCCACAGAGATCTTTTTATCCGAAGATTCTCTCGAAACCGATTATTTTTCAATGCCGTCCTGCTAGAATGGCAACAATGTAGCTATGGTCATTGGTTTATTTTTCACTCGAGTCTCTATTTTCGCCTTTTTTTCTGTCCGTTAGCTCCTCCGCTTTTTTGTTTTCGTTATTTTTTCTGTTCGGATTTGTTCGAGGCGCGCAATAAAGCACGCTGGAGCCTGTGCGCACATATTCCTTGGGAGGATAATGGAGCGACTGATGGGTGGCGACGTAATTGAAAAAGTTTGGAAATATTTAAGCAAATAAAGATTTACGGGCTCCCAATTTATAATTCCTCCCGTATAATTGCTCCGCTAGCCGAAGTTACTCAACCGTCCCGCTCGACCGCGTTGCATGATGGCCGTCGAAAAACCACCCGCTTCATCGTTCCAAACGACTCGTTCGAAAACATTTTGTACTACAGTATCTACAGGGTGATCAAGGGTTAAATGGTCGGACTGTAGGAGCCGAAACACCTCCAAACTGGAGTACCTTCATAGGGAGAGTAAGGACAACTCGAAAATGTGGAGGTTAGATTTGATCGGGTCATGTATTTCTTGGGGCCCATAAGGGCTGCCAACATATGAACTCGAATTATCCGGTGGTACTAATTTTCATAATTCTTACAACCCGTCGTTTCATAACTGATCAAAAATTATAAAAGAATGTATGAAACTTCGATTTCGCATAAATGTTCTCAGTTTCAAAGTTTTAATCCCTTAAAAAGCTTGTTTACAATGCGCTGTCGGCCGTATTAATTCATTTTTCAAGTGCATAGGTTGGCAGCAGCACTTTTCTAATGATTTTCCTTTTTCACGTTGTCACCCTTGGGCCCTAAGAACTACATATATTGATTTGTCCATACTCTCCCTATAAAGATACTCTACCCCAAACCCCCTCTTTAAATTTCGATTTTTTTTAGAGCATTTATGAATTCAGGGCGTATAAGTACAGGGCGGTACAAATTTTCATGAGATTTGGTTCACAACCGTCGCCAAAATTTCGGAAAAACAATTACTTTCCGAAATTTTGAAGGGGCCGTAGATCCGACCGAAGGCACTTTTGGAAAAAAAAACTTTATACAACGAAAAAGTCTCATTTTGACCCATAAAATACGCTCCTACAGTCTGGCCGTTTAACCGTGTATCACCCTGTATACTGCCGTGATAGCGAGGGGAGCTGTAAGTGCAAAAATTAAGTTCTGAGAAAATGGGCTCTGTAGCGTCTGAGCGGAGAATTTATCGAAAGAGGCATCCGTCCTTCGTCAAATTGCTGCCAATCAACCGAAAAACTCTTGGAAATCGTTTAGATGATTAAAGATCGACGAATTTTATTTCAACTTCTTTAGACGGGTATTTTAAATTTTCATGCCAGGCTATTGTTAGGCAAGACAGCCGTAAGTGCTATCTTTTGCATGCTTCGGCGGTTGCGTTTCGTACACACACCAAACATCAATTCAGGTCAGACATTGACAGAAAAAGACGCCATTTTACTTAAAAGTGCCGCTCTTATTGGCTCTACGGCTTACGGCTGTTTCGTCTGAAACAGCGTAAGTTTTTATGCACTTAATGTTTTTTCATGTGTAGCGCTTTCATACAAATTAGACGAATTTGCCGTTTTGGCTGTTTCGATGATTTCGTCCAGAAAAGATTAGACGAATTTGGAGAGAAATTCGATTTCGAAAATTTGAGAGATACGATACGGCCCTTCTCGTTATCACGGCAGAACAGACTCATGATATGCTTCACTGGGGGAAGAAAAACACATTGGATCTAGAGTCCAAACTCTTGAAAACATTGACAAGAAAAAATACTCTTGATTCAATCGGATTTTTGCTTGAATCAAAACGAAATCCGCTTAATTAAATTAAGAGGCTTTGGTTCTTGATTTAAGCTAGATTCTGATTGAATCAAGAGTACTTTTTCTTGTCGATGTTTTTAAGAGTCTGGATTCTACATCCAATGTGTTATTTTCCAGTGGTTAATCAATATTTGCTTTTTGTTATTTTCAAGATCTTTAATTGAGCAGCGTGGAGTCAAGGATATATAACCTCAAGGTATAACCAGTAAAACCTGAGTAAAACGTAAAACGAAAGTAAGAAGAAGAAAAGGAAAAGGGTGGGGTAGAGGGGGAAGGAAAATCTGGGGAGTATCTCGTCCAATAATTCCCTATCGAATTTCACTTGTGTTTTTATGGTCCGGTGACTCAATGACCCGCAACCGAGAGGGATGAAGAATGAGATCGTCCCTACGGAAAAAGATGAGTCAGTTAGTTTGATCATCGGATGGAACTTGAAATTAACCACTACAAAGCAAGTTTTCTCATCAAAATCTCATGCAAAACACGGGAAAAAATGGACTGCTGAATTACATATAATATTTAAATTGTTAAAGAATATGCCCGACGTGTTTCAAATAAACGTTTCACAGTAGTGGAAACACTGGGAAAAGAACACATTGGATCTAGAGTCCAGACTCTTAAAAACATCGAAAAGAAAAAGTACTCTTGATTCAATCAGAATCTAGCTTAAATCAAGAACCAAGCCGGATAATTAAGCCTTTAATTTAAGCGGATTTCGTTTTGATTCAAGCAAAATTCCGATTGAATCAAGAGTATTTTTCTTGTCAAAGTTTTCAATAGTCTGGACTCTAGATCCAATGTGTTTTTTTTTTCCACTGCAGCTAATTTAACCAGGGGGTGGTGAGTTTGCCATTTCTCTAGTGTAACATCTACATTGAAATATGTCCGATACTTGTTTTAACTACAAAATGGTTACATCAGCAATTTCATTTTTTCCATGCATGTCGGGCAAATTTTTACTTAAAAATTCAAGAAATTTCACTTTTTAACTATACATTTTTGCTGTAGATCGCCACGTTGTCCAAGAAAAAAGGCCCACCTGTTAGCCACCCTACAGCACCCGTTAACCGACCTCCGGATCCGATTTTGATCGGTGAGACCCGTCGTGGGCGTTCAACGTGACAAGCCGTGGCCAAACCACGAAATCAATAAAGCGAGCCGCCATTCCCGCGCATTCGAACATGAACACTGCCCTGCTATGGAAGAACGCCGTATGAGCATTCAGACGTTGCCAAGTTTCCTCCGATTACACTGAAAAAAAAATCTCGGTGTATTTACTTAGAAAAGGGTAAAATTACCAAGAATTCAGGGTTCTATTTGATCCCAGTTTTTTCTTGGTAAAATTACCATTTATGGAATTGGTAATTTTACCGAGAAATCTCGGTAAAATTATCGAACTTTCTCCGTAATTTTACTGGACCTCGGTAAAAACGCCAATATTTTTTATCAACTGTGGTAGAATTACCAAGATAAAATGGGAAAGTTACCGGGAATTGATTACCAATAAAAGTGGTATTCTTATCTAAAAAAAAAACAGTTAAAATGCCGGTTTTTAGGTAAGCCTACCAGTCTGTCTTGGTAAAATTACCAATAATTGGTAAAAAAAAGGGAGATGATAAAGATACCAACGGACCTTGGTAAAAACGCCGAGAATTTTTTTTCAGTGGAAAACCAAAATTCCTTGAAAAATCGTGAATATTATTTTCCAAAAATTTCAGACAACTTTGTGCGCAATTTAATCTAAGATATCTGAAAATTCCAAGAAAAAATATGCATTAATGTTTTTTTTGTTTTTTTTTACTACTTCAAATACTACACAAGTGGTAATCCTTGCGCTTCCAGTTAGAGCCCATCCCCCCTCCGTCCCTACCAAGTACCAGCCCAAGGCAACCGTTGTTTTAGACCATCAAACTCGGGTCGCCTAGCCGGGAATCGAACCCGGGACCTTCTGATTGTAGAGCCATAGCTACAACCACTACACCACAGGAGGCCGACAAAAATACATGTTGTGAAAAATGCATGTTATATCGAGGGCAATTTGGCTTTTCTCGAATGTTCATACGGCGTTCTTCCTTGGCAAGGCAAAACAGAATCATGGAAACGAGCTCGGTTTTCACTCCCCGCCCTTCATTCCCGTCGAAAGGGAACAAGTCAATTATCCCATGAACCTCGAGATACATCCAGCCACGAGCTCCTTGAGTCCCAGTGGAGTGGTGCATGCGTCTGTTTTTTACGGGGGGTAGGATGAAGTTTTTGGGTGGTTTGCTACGGGACAGGCATGGACAATTTCCGAAACCGCAAAGACCCACGTTTGTGTCGGGGGAGCTGATCTCTTCCGCGATAATTAGTAGTAGAGACTATATACTGCCGTGCTGAGGAAAAACGCCGTATGAACCTTCAGGCGTTGCCGCATTTCCTTTGATGAAACACGAATTTCCTGATAAACATATGAGTATTTTCCTCTCAATTTTTCAAATAATTTTGTTCGCAATTTCACCTAAAGTCCCTGAGAATCTCGAGAAAAAATATTCATAACTTTCCTACAAAATAAACATTTTATCGAAGGAAATTTGGCAACTCTCGAATGCTTATATGGCGTTCTTCCTTAGCACGGCAGTATAGAACCACCGCCACTGCTTCATTTTGTAATGCATGAGGCTCGTCCAGTGATGCCAACGCCTCGTATCGAATATGGGACGTAACTACATTCCAAGGTTGCAAAATAGACTGGAATAATTCGAGTTTTTACGAGAATTTACCTGCGCAAATTTTGATTTCAATGGGCATGTTGCAATTTTTTGTTAGAGCAAAAATAAGAGTTGTCCTTTATAGACAATGTCTTAACAATCACGATGAGCGCATCGGCAAACTCTGAAATGCACTCCTAACTTCACAATCTGCGTAAAAAAATTACGCTTTTTCAAGCTTCCCGCTTCAAAAAGGATACTACAGCACAGGTGACCATTTCGTTAGAGGAGTCTTTCCATTCAATCAGTGAGAACGAAAGAAAACACTCCAACTCCGTAACTTAAAAATGCTCAATTTTCACTAAAGAGAGTCGGTTTTCATGAAGGTCATTGAAGTTAACACATCTATTCCAACTTGAACCTTTGTCTTTCGGCACCAGAAATATTTTTTCTTGTACTAACTTCTTCAACCACTGTGCAGTTTTGCATGTGTCTTGATTATTTTCATTTTTTTCGAGTTGGTGTGTTTCCGTTCTCACTGATTCAAATTAGAGTCCCTTTATACTGAGAGTCAAGACAACACCCCCTCATGAAGTCAAAAACGGAAATAAAGATTACAGAAATTCAACGTTTTTTGTAATCTTTGATCGGCCCATTCTCAAATTCCTTTCTCCGTTCCTTCTCTCATTCCGTTTGTTCCTTGCCGAACCCGTAATTCCCCGGTCCATTCCAGATTATAATCTTTGCAATCGGTGAAAATGTAATCTTTATTCCCGTTTGCGACACTGTGATTGTTAGACATATGACTTCATCATGGGGTGATGGAGGACGGGAGCGGAGGAATGCAAGAATTTACTGATTAGAGTCCGGTCCAGCTGGGGCTGATCCTGTCCCAGTCAGTCGTTGTTTTGCAATGCCCGAGTATGTCTTTAGCTCAATAAATCACATTCAGCTCATTATTTGAGTGCTATTTTTTTGGCCCCGACAATGATGGCCTAAAATACGGGAACCAATCAGAAATGGATTCACATTGTCTTGACTCTCAGTATAAAGGGACTCTAATTCAAATCAGCATCACTTTTTTTTCGGTGTACAACGAAATCCATCACGGCCACAGGTCCGTTTTGACAACGAGGCTACCTTGTATCCGAGAACAGGGTGCGGGGTGCGTAGGGGGAGGGGGTGTCCCACATACCAATTAACTCAAGATCCGTGTTTAAGCAGTGTTCCCATTAAGGAGCCCGTGACAGCACGTCCAAAGGTCGTGACACCCAAATTGAGCGTGGCGCTGGCTCCCTCCAGACTCGGAGTCAACGGGTAGAAAAAAAAAGAAGAAAAAAACCGCCCCCTCACTCTGAATCGGGGACCTCCCCGGGAGTCGGTGGCGAGTGTCAACATATTGAGTGTGAATTGGGGTGAATTCCCTCGTTTTCGTCTCTCCCTCGAACCCCCCCCCCCCCCCCCCCCNGCCTTGGCTTCCGGGTGCCCGTGACAGTCCGCTAAGTTGTTTATAAACGCATAAATAATCCAGACGTGCAAGAGAAAGGGGCAAAATGCAATCCCTCGCAAAAAATGAAAAAAAAATGAATGATTCCTTGTCAGCGGGCTAATTCTTGAAATTGATAGACAAACCTTGCTAAAAATGATGAGTAGGCTATTCAGAATTCGCCGACTCACATGAGTAGAATTTCCTACTTAAATGAGAAGAAATCCTACTCATATCACTAGAATATTCTACTCATAAGAGTAGAAAAGTTCAACTCATATGAATTCAGTTTTATTTTCATTTTTCAGAAGTGGTTTTTTTGACCACGAGACACCGACATATTCTGTAAATTTGAAAAATAAGAACATTTTGTTCTTAAATTTTTTTTGATGCGGTGACTAGTTTTTGAGATATCGGACACGGTAGATTCAACGCTGAACTCGCGTGAGTTGAAATCTCTAGTCATATGAGTCGACGAAAAGTGAGTAGAGAAATTCTGTTCTTATGAGTTCAATTCTTTTCATATAAGTTGAAATTATATTTATATGAGTTGAAATTCTATTCATATGAATTGAAATTCTATTCATATGACTTTGATTTTCTACTCATTTGTACTCACCATTTTTAGCAGGGAAGCTATTGACAAACAAGACAAAAGGGATATTGGGGGATCCTATTGGTGGAGGTGGGTATTTGTAATGGACAAAGAAGGTAGGAAATAGACTAACTTACGGCAACCCACGAGAGGCCCCAAAGTTAGTCCAACATTTTCTCCCTAAGTCTATAGGAATCACCCATTTCATCCAATAGCATCGCTCCAAACTCCCGATGAATTCTTTATCTGTAGCGTTGCTTGGCAATTTCAACAATCAGCTCGCTGGGCTAGTTCCATCTTCCACTGTTCAAAACTGGCTCTCTTAATTTTGTATCAGGGAAGACAACAGTACACTGAGAAGAAAGTCTCTCGGTTCAAGATTCCATGCTCTTAAAAAATTTGACAATAAAAAATACTCTTGGCTCAATCTGATTTCTGCTTGAATCAAAAGGAAATGCGCTAAAATTAAAAGGCTGGGCTCTGGATTTAAGCAAAAATTCGATTGAATCGCAGTGTTTTTTCAAAACTATCCATGTAAGCACGATCGATTTGCTTTACGCGACACAAATACCTTTCAAACCAGTGTCGTGGCATGCTTTGCGATACATCGATATTTCTCCATTTGAAGCTATAGTAAAAAATCAATCATCAAGGTGTTCGCTGCGGACACCCTGTTTATCGATCCTTTTCCATGGGTTTAAATGGTAGATCAACCGATGTATCGCAAATCACGCCACGCCACTGTTTCAAACGTCTTTTTCCTCATTTTTATCCAAATAAGCACCGAAATAAACTGAATATGAATCGTGAGAGGTCTCAGCATCGAACGATGTCTATTTCCTGATGAGCCCCGAGCTCCATAAAAATACTCATGTTCGAGGGATCGTCAGAATATACATGTTCGGCTTTTATCGACCAATACAAACACTTTCACGAGAATGAAAATCCTCCCTCGCCATGACACAAATGTGCACCCGCACACGTACTGCCGTGCTAAGGAAGAACGCCGTATGAGCATTCGAGAGTTGCCAAATTTCCCTCGATAAAATGTTCATTTTTGAGGAGAGTTATGAATATTTTTCCTTTACATTTTCAGGGATTCCAGGTAAAATTGCGAGCAAAATTATCTGCAAAATCGGAGAAAAATATTTACAAATTTTCCCGATAACTTGTAATTTACCAACGAAAATTTGGCAACGCATGAAGGATCATACGGAGTTTTCCTTTAGCGCGACAGCGTGGTAGTGAAACGCTAACGATCGATTATCGATATTTTCCCATTTGAGACCGTGGTGAAGAATCGATTATTAAAAGGCTCGTTGCGAGCACCCTACTTGTCGATCCTTTTGCATAGGTTTAAATGGCAGCTCGATCGATATATCGCGAAGGATGCGCACACGCAAAGACGCACGTGACCATCCAAAGTGGTAAGACAAATATTTACAGAGCGTCGCTATGAATCCCGTAACAGGGACAATACAGGGGCGATCGAAAGGGATATCATGCATCGGGGGTCGGAGTAGGGTTTGTTCCGGCTCATTTAATTCCCTGGAACCTCCACGCGACATTCCGATTAGCACTCACTTCGAGCTTTTCCCTTGTTCCGAGGCGCCGAGTCGAGGAATATCGATATCGAGGTATCGATCGCATCCGAGAGAGTAATTGATAGATCATGTTCTGGACTCAACGACCCTTGACCGCTTGCCGCTTGCTTCGTGAGCTTCGGTTCGCGTGGGTGGTGGTAGCGTTCCTATTTCTAAATGGAGATGTTGCATGTGTGAGGAATTTGCGATTTGGCTGTTGATTAATACGTAAAAGTTCGCGATAAACACGATGGTGCCACTGGTTTTCTCTGAAATTAACTCCCAAGCTCAAAAAAAGCTCTCAAGTTGAGGCCAAAATGGAGGGGATATCCCACCCTACCCTGAGAGTCCACGTCTACATCAAGACGAACTCTCCATGCAAAGATAGAGAGCAAATACATTAGCAGGGTTGCCGTGTTTTCGGTTTTAGAGTCCTCAAATAAAGTGGCAGCCCTGTCAATGTATTTGCTCCCTATCTTTGCATAGAGAGTTTGTCTTGATGTAGACGTGGACTCTCAGGCTCAGGATAGCGTGGGATATCCCCTCCCTTCTGCCTCAACTTTGAGAGCTTTTTTTGTGCTTAGGAGTTGATTTTAGGGAAATCCAGTGGCACCATCGTGTTTTTCGCGAACTTTTACTGAAGAATCCATAGTCAAATCGCAAATTCCTCACACATGCAACATCTCCATTTACTCCGTATAATACTGCCGTGCTAAAGAAAAACGCCGTATGAACGTTCGAGAATTGCCAAATTTTCTTCGATAAAATGTTTATTTTTGATGCAAGCACTGGAAAAAAAAAACATTGGATCTAGCCCAAGACTCTTGAAAATATCGACAAGAAAAAGGACTCTTGGTTCAATCAGATTTAGGCTTGAATCAAAAGGAAATCCGCTCAAATTAAAAGGCTTGGCTCTTGATTTAAGCTTAAATCTGATGGAATCAAGAGTATTGTTCCTTGTCGATGTTTTTAAGAGTCTGGACTCTAGATCCAATGTGTTTTTTTTCCCAGTGAGTTATGCACTTTTTTCTTTGAAATTTTCAGGAACTTGTACTTGAGGTGAAATTGCGAATAAAATTTTACAAAAAATTGGAAGAAAAATATTTATATGTTCACCTGGAAATTTGGAAACGCCTGAAGGTTCATACGGCGTGAGACACTTTAATTGGATTACATTTTTCGATTGAGAACTATAATAACTGGCTCGTCCGTAAATACACTTATATGCTCAGGGAAGCAAATGGTAAATACGTTGTTTCTTCAGCAGTTCCGAATTCCAAGATGAGGTCCAATTTCAGCGACATACATGCGCTTTTAGAATGTATTTATGTCATGCTTTGATCATTTTTAGGACTTGGCTGAGACCTTTAAAGTTTTAAGGTCGTTTATCAATTACTTTTAAAAAAAGTCTAAAAGGGTATTTCAAAACGATGTTTTGCATATTTACCTCATCTGTTCATTCTCCCACGACACAGCAGTATGGGCCGAAAAAGATTGGCGACGAAAACTTCCAGGCTGGTTATAAGTAGAGATACATTCGTATAAATTGCCGTCTTCATGCAGGAAGGAACTATGTGAGAATGCATTAAATCAAAAAGGACTAAGGAGCGCGCAAAGTCCGTGTATATAGTTGGTTTTGATTAAATTCATTTTCACATAGTTCATTTCGGCATGCACGTGCCCAAATAAATAAAACGGTGTTGATAGGCTGATAAATCAAGGGACAATAAAGTGTAAATGGAGGGATAGAGGAGCACGAGTGGAGATAGCATTGGGGTGGCAAAAAGGCAGGAGAATGCCGAGAGAGAAACTTAAAAGATGTTGCCACACTGAAAAAATGGATTGCAAACATTTTTTGTAATTTAAAACGAAGTATGTCGCCAGACAGATATTTTAATGGCATTTTTCAGGCGAAAAATTTGTATTTTTCGGTAAATTGAAGTTAGGAGAATTAAGAAAGTAATTAAAGGTATCATCGATGATAAACTAACGTATCATAGAATTGAAAAAGAAGGTTCAAACGCATTATAAACTCACCTTATAAATTAAACGTAAAGCTCAATGTAATGATCAATTATTTTCATTGTAATAAGAAAATCCTTAACTTAAACATTTTACATTTGAAAATAATTGGGCCGAGTTTATCAAGAAGAAACCAATTCAGATTGAGTTGAAACTGAGGGAAAGAGGTTTGAAGTTGTATTCCTCCATAAGGCTCAATGTTGAACATGAATATGAACCTCTCTTTTCACGAATTAACGGTTTTTTTTTTTCGACTTCGAATTCTTGGCAGGAGAAAATAAACGACTAACGGAACTTAAAAACATCCAGAGCTTATTTTTTTCGAAAACGTGGGTTGGTTCCTTTCTGATAAACTGTCCAATTTGGCCACGACTGCGATCAATATTTTTATCTGGCTCGACTTCTGCAGTATTTCTTGTTGCTCCCCTGTTTATCGGCTGTAACCGGAAATACAGCGAAATTTTTCGGGGTGGTAGCTTCCCACAGGGAAAAAATACCCTTCCATGATCACAAGTTTTCTTGTCATATTTGATCCTTAAAGATCACTGTTATTCACTTAAGAATGCTATGATGCGTGCTTCTGGATTTTGTCGCCATTATAGAGGACTTCCTGGCCTTGAAACAAGATTATCATATCATCAGTTTCATGTTAATGAGGCGGTAAGCTTCCGGGTCGAAGTTGCAGATTCAAAACTCCTTCAATTCATCAGATATGCAATTTGATCTCCGGAGAGTTAAAATAGTTGCTTGAGAAGGATATCACTTGCATTGAAGGCGCAACGGCGTGGTGTCTAAGATAGGATCGCTAGGTTACGGGTCTTCAGATTCAAAACCCCTTCAATTTATCGGATATGCAATTTGATCTCCGGAGAGTTTAAATAGTTGCTATAGAAGGATATCACTTACATTGAAGGCGCAACGGCGTGGTATCTAAAATAGGATCGCTAGGTTTCGGGTCTTCAGATTCAAAACTCCTTCAATTTATCGGATATGCAATTTGATCTCCGGAGAGTTTAAATAGTTGCTCGGGAGGAATCACACATGCTTTTACGGCGCACCAGTGTGTGGTATCTGAAACAAGATCGCTAAGTTATTCAAGATGGATCGAAGTTTGTACTCTTTACATCATATACTTCGATTTCACTTTTCGTTAAACCTATAAAGTGAGGCATGTATTGTCAAAATGACTCTTCGCAACTTTCAGCCAACCGCAAGAAACCTTAAAATTTCTTTGAGCACAATAGGTTTTACGCTAAAGTTTTAATATAGCTCAGAGCTGATGCGATTGAATCTGAGAACTTTTTAAGTTGCAGTCAGTATTATTACGCACATTTCGTGGCGAGAAAAGTTGATTTGTACTGTTTGATCCTACCTTTTTTCATGATTAGAAATTCCACTAGGATTTGTAATGATGATTTACGTCTCTTTGAATGACACTTTTTTAAGGATTAATGTAAAAGGAGGAAAATTATGCAATCCTCATCATATACCTTTGAGTAAATTCATTTATTTTTTATCAGTATTAGTTCATGTTTGATACATTTTAATTTGGGGGGGGGGCGGAAAGTCATTTTTCTCTCCAGACACCCAAAATTTTATTTTTGCTAATTTCACTCTAATCATTTGGACAAGGCTCAAAGAGAATTGTTCATTGGTCATAATATTAGTTTCGGTAAAAAATGTCCTTTTGCCCTTTTAATCCTACATCAACGGAGAAAATTCCAAACGGCATGCAACGTTGCAAACCTCCTATCATACTTTCTCTTTTGAATAAAGAACTATCGAACGTCAATGGAGGGGTTTGGGAGACAAAGCGCATGAATGCAGTTTCCGATAAAATTAAAACATTGATGATTTCAACTGAAACCAGTCTTGAAATATACTCTTGAAAAGTTGAAGAATTTGCTCCAAAATTCCAATTTTTAAACATCAAAAAATCAGTTTAAACTTTCTTTCCGCCATATGGTTCTACATAATTTTGAAACTTCAAACACGTATTTCCCGATATAGTGAAAACTGCACTCATGCGCCTTATCTTCCAAGCCTCTCAATTGGATCACATTTTGCAACAAGGAGCCACTATCTCTGGTTCTCCTATAAAAGCACGTATCTTCATAGGGAAATCAATGGCACATATGTTGTTTCTAAAATGAACCAGAAATAGTGGTTCCTTATTGCAAACTGTAATCCAATTCGTCGTCTCTCTCACTAATAAACGTAACCACATTGCAATATTGCCAAATTTCCCCTCAAAAATTGCACTTTCACCTGGAGAATAATGGGTATTTCTAACTGCAAATTTCACTGATTTTTCCTCCGATCTCATGCGAAAATCAGAAAAATTCTGGACGAAAACTGCACAGGTACATTTTCGTAAAAAATCAAATTGTTTGAGTCGACTTTGCAACCTTGCAATAGAGTTACGTTCCTTCGTCAGGGAAGCGACGAATTCTTAACTTTCGTAACTTTTCTTATCCGTGTGAAGCGAAATCTTAAAAGCTTCGAGAAAGAATGCTATTCTGCTATTCTTTCAAAGATAGAGTAGAAGTGAAGATTTTTGAACACTGCAAATGAGTTAAGTCGTTTGAGCGTTTCACCGTCAAAAAGCCTCAAACATGATAAGGACCCTTGTAACGACAACAAGGCAGTTTTCTTCGTAGCCCCACCGTCCCTCCGTCTGGATCAAAGGTCCAATCAGGTCTTTTAAGGGCGCAATCTGGGAGCCGCGGAAAGACACACCGAAAAAAAATTCTCGGCGTTTTTACCAAGGTCCGTTGGTACCTTTACCATTTCACTTTTTTACCAATTATTGCGGTAATTTTACCAAGACAGACTGGTAAGCTTACCTAAAAATCGGTATTTTTACTGTTTTTTTTTCAGGTAAGAATACCACTTATATTGGTAATCAATTCCCGGTAACTTTGCCATTTTATCTCGGTAATTCTACCACAGTCGATAAAAAATATTGGCGTTTTTCAAGGTCCAGTAAAATTACCGAGAAAGTTCAATAATTTTACCGAGATTTCTCGGTTTCTATAAATTA
This sequence comes from Bemisia tabaci, assembly GCF_001854935.1. Taxonomy (NCBI): domain Eukaryota; kingdom Metazoa; phylum Arthropoda; class Insecta; order Hemiptera; family Aleyrodidae; genus Bemisia; species Bemisia tabaci. The sequence continues at coordinate 607,551 of NW_017554517.1, forward strand.
AATAAATTCATTCTATAAATGGTAGTTTTACCAAGAAAAAACTGGGATCAAATAGAACCCTGAATTCTTGGTAATTTTACCATTTTCTTAGTAAAAACACCGAGATTTTTTTTTCAGTGCGTCCCTCTGTCTGGATCAAAGGTCTAATCAGGTCTTTTAAGGGCGCAATCTGGGAGCCGCGGAAAGACACTCACCTAGAATCATAGTTTAAAAGGCTCATAGAACAAGTGAAGCCCTTCTCGAGGAGGGGGGGGGGTCTGAAAATGGGAATGGCGAACGTGACGGAACTGCGAAGGAGCCGCGGAGGGACAAAGGGAGCCGGAGTTTAAAAGCCCCGGAATAAATATCATGAGCTTAAGGAGAGATGCGACCCGGGAGAATTGCTCCATAATTCACGGCTCATGCGTCATGCCCAAGCGCTCTTTTTCACCCTAAGATGTGTTCTCCGCGCCCTCTGCCCCCCCCCTTCTCTTTATGGAACTTTCTCATCGGGCGATGGGGGACATTTTGCCTATACTCCCCCGTTGTCGGGTTTCACGCCATGGATGACGTCATTCAAAGTGTTCTGCCGTCCTCCCGAAAAACGTCGCATTCATCCAATATAATATGGACCGCGTTAAGCAGGAAGGAACCAAGACACGTCAGCTATTGCCGAATTTAATTCGGCAATTCAATTTTTTAACGTAAAAACGGTTGTGCGGATGTTTTTGCAAATTTCAGTGAATTTTCTGTATAGTGCGAAGTAAATTTCTTCAAATTTTAAAAGGAATCCGCACAAATATTCTCTTACAAAAAATTAAATTGCCCGGTTGGATTTTGCAAAAGCTGATTGATTCTGTATTCTTTCTGCTGAACGCGGTCCAAATGAGCTTAATCTCAGGAAGCTGAATAATAATGAACGAATGAATAATATGCGATCGAAAGGGCACAAGGGCACTTTGTGACGAGACTGAGATAATTAGTACCCTTCACTGAGGCAAATCGTCGAGCTAATAGTTGTTGGACGTGAGTTTTCGTTAAGTCAATTAAAAACCGTTTTAAAGGGACAGGACACCCATTTAACAGAGATATCGTTTAAACCAGAAAATTTTAAACTGATTCAACAAGAATTTCACTCATCGTGATTTTGGAGCCATTCTCTGCAAGATATAACTATACTCTATAGCTGAAGTTCGCAACAGGCTCATTGTGGCAAACTTGGCAAAACGTAGGCATTATGCCGCGTTTTTGGCAACCGGGAAGCTGCTCGGAGCGTTTTACAGGCAGAATTGTTCCGGTGAAGAATGGGAACACGTAAAGTTCACAACACGTTCGGCTTCGTCATGGAATTATGAGGGATGATGGCGTTTTCCACGAGGAGGATTGCAGCAATGTAATTGTTCACGCCGGAGCACGGTTGCTGTCGTGAAATATAGTGACACCCCTCTCACCCCCCCCCCCCCGCCTCCCCTCACCAACAGATGAACAGTCAGATCGGGAAGGAGATGGAAAACAAATTGCCCGGCTAATGTACACCTTGACTCCCCACTTCCAAACCGCGATAGAGCCGTGGAAATTGGAGTGGAAATCCTTTTTATTATGCGGGATCCTGTGAAATTACCTAGTTTAGATCATTTCTCAAGGCTAAATTAGAGTACCTTTATGGACAGAGTATGGCCATGTGCCGGTTTTTCATTGGTCGCGAGAAAATAGGCTGACACGATGTTCCCACGGTGGTAAATAAACAAACAAGATTTCTGTCATCAGCAAGCAAGTTTGAGGTTATGCACATCTTGCTACCTCCTATGATAAAGGCAAAAGGCGATTTAATAGTGTTTTCATATGTTTCTCATGTTTTATTCGTGGGTATGCTTGTTTTAATTGTTACTGCCATATAATTGAAATTTTTGTCAAATTTTAGCTTCTCATCAATGTTACGGTGAGTCGCCATCTTGTTTGTTTATTTACGTCCGTAAAAGCATCATGATGCCTAAAAATTCGTCGACCAATCAAAAAGCGGCACAGTTTTTCTGTAGCAAAAATATACGAATGGTCATACACTGTCTTTAAAGGTACTATCGGCTAAATCAGCGCAAATGTTCCCTGGCTCCCCATTAGTCACCCCGCTGTGATCCGTCGGAGGGGTAATTACCTTCTAAAACAACGAGAAAACCTTGTAAACTGGAAAACCTCGGACGAAAATCCATGATATTTCTTTGATACGACTATTCGTGCACCTAGGATGTCCGTGTTGCCTGCCCAAAAATTGAAGGCGCGCCGACTTCCCGTTTGGCAGAAACACGTCCAATTGTTCTTTAAACGCTCAGGGGCCATTCAAGTAATACGTAACGCACTTAGGGGGGGGGGGCTTGCATTACGGTGCGTTACAGAGGGAGGGGGTCAAGTCCAAGGTTGCGTAACAAATCCGAGCCGGGAGGAGAAAAAAAACTTTGAAAAAAAAAACCTGCAAAAAATTTAAAATCCCGCCCTGCTCGAATGAATCTTTTCGGAAAATTGCTGAGGGAGGGAGGGCCAGCGTTACGTAATTAAAAAGTTATGTGTAGGGCTGCGTTGCGGACTTACGGATGCGTTTCAAGGGGAGGGGGGTAAAAAAAATCAGGAAAAATGCGTTACGTAATACTTTAACTTTTTTTTTTTTGTAGGGGTAGCAGCGATCGCACCCTAAAGCTCAAAGTCTTCACCCTAAAGTACAATGATTCTCCCGTGCGAAAGAATCACGCCTTATGAGCATTAGGATGTTGCCATTTCCTATCAAAAAAGTTTTATTTTCGAAAAAAAGTTATGAGCATTTTTCAATGGAAATCTCAAACAGTTTAGATCAAATTGGGAACTTCTCTAAAAAAATTGGAGGGAAAATATTTGCAAATTTTCCCGATAATTTAAGATTTGTCAAAAGGAATTTGGCAACGTCTGAAGACTCTCACACGGCGTTTGTACTCAGTAAGGCAGAATGGGAGCGCTTTAAGTAGAGAAGCACCGATAAAAACCACTGGAAGAGCGAAAAAAGAACAAAAAAAGAGAATGGACAACCCGAGAGTTTAGAGAAGACAGTAAAAACACAGCGGGAGAAAAAAGTGGGAAAACTGAAAAAAAAGGGGGTCAGCAAGAGGAATAAAAAATTTCTACGGCTAAATTAATTATACGTAATAAATAATTAACATGTAATAATATCCACTCTAAGAGTATCTCGTAGTCCAAGTGCCTTTTCATTGGAAAAAGAGGGTCTATTTCTTCAAATAATGTTCTGTAAATAATTAATAATTCAAAATGAATCCGCTTACTCTCTGGGAGGGAAGCTAAGGAAAAAGTAATTAAAAGCTTGGCACTTTCCTTTGCGTGATCTGTGATCTCCTCGCAGATTAATTCGTTTAAAAAATGAGACTGCTTTGTCTCGTGGAGACATTATGTTTTAACTGACGGGAAAATATCGAATCTTGTTCGGTAAAGGCACCCATCGAAAAATATCGATGAGTTCATGCTTTATGGAACATCGAATCGTTGATATTTACATGGGATCTACAGTCTTAATTACGTTTACTTCCGCAAGTCAGCGCAGCGGCAACGCACCCCCACTTTTGGGAGGCGTGCTTTGCGATATATCGAACGATCTGTCGTTTAAACCTACGGAAAAAGATCGATAAACAGGGTGTTCGCAACGAACACTTTAATAATCGATTCTTTACCATAGGTTCAAATGGAGAAATATCGATAGTAATCGATCATTCGCGCCACCCCACCGGAGTTTTTCTGCTTTTCCGAGTAAGCCCTTAATTAATTAATGGAATTTCATTAACGCTTAATTGTGCGTAAACAGACTCTTGAGACGACGTTTCTCTCACGAAAGAACGTAACTATATTTCAATGTTGCCAAATTTCCTCTCGCGAATTGCATTTTTACAAGGAGAAGCTTGGGTATTTTTAATTTAAAATTTCACTGATTTTTCTTCAGATCTCATGCAAAAATCAGACAATTTTGAACAAAAATTGCGCCTGTAAATTCATGGAAAAAATTAAATTGTTCACGTCAATTTGGCAACTTTGAAATAGAGTTACGTTCCCTCGTCCGAGAAACAACGAAGATTGGTAAACAGAATTTTGCACTGTCATCAAAGTTTTTTTTTTTTTTTTTTTTTTTTTCCGTTAAATCTCCCGGAAGGCACCGAGAATTCCAAGAATGCAAAATTGACTCAAACAATTCGATTTTCTACAAGAATATAACTCCGCGATTTCCACCCAACATTTTTTTGATTTTTGCACGAGATCAGATGAAAAATCAGTCATATTTCAGTGGAGAATCTAGAGTTAAAATCGCAATTTCCGTGGGGAAATTTGGCAACATTTAAATGTACTTACGTCCTTTCGTGAGGGGAACGACGAAAAGAGCGAGAAAATATACCGGATTCTTTATGTAAAGACAGATGATATACTTTAATTTATTCGTTTTCATTTTATTTTATTTTTTGAGGAGGGGGCAACCCCACCCCGGTTGCCTAAGATTAAAATCCACTTTTTTGCATACAGCTTTGAGAGAACCTTTAATTTGGAAGTATTTATGTTAAAAGGAACTATGTGCATGGGATTTGTGTGCAACATAGTTCCTTTCAGCAATGGACCATCAGACATGATAGGAATTTAAGCATTCTGATTCATGTTCTCTAGTCAGAATTTCACTTAGAGCACGATTCCCACAACGAAAATTACTTAAACCAACTTCTAACGAAGATATTATCGTTTTTATTTCACATTGGTTACGAGGAATTTGAACTGCCCGCTGACAAGAAACTCAAAGCTCTACGCGAGTCAAATCGCGCACTACAACGGTTTCACCAAGCCTCTCAATCGAGGAATGTTCATTTCCCACCATGTGTTGTTCAAACTATAAGCAATTTGCTTTAGCTGAGCCAAAGCGTCAAGATTGAGGTTGTCAGATATTTATATCGCAGAGACTGTCACGATAGCGTTTAGCGCGCTATTTGAATCACGTAGAGCATTGAGTTTTCATGAGCGGGAGGTTTGAATTCACGCATCATGAATCATTAAATATTTTCGTTAGGAGTTGATTTCGGCAATTTTCGTTGTGCGAATCGTGTTCTACGAGAAATTTTAGTTAAGAAACATGTATCAGAATGCTGAAATTCGTACCTTGTCTAGTGGCCCATTCATTTTTGCCGTTGAAACTGTTCGGGCGGTAATCTGAGCCGACAATCGTGAACAATGTAAGCAGCTCCGGCGACGCGACAGGTTCATTGGAACTAATTCTATCATAATATTCCACGAAGCGATAGCTGCTAATGAACTGCATTACGTGGGACAATTAGATGTGATTGCACTTGCCGCAAAAAATAGCACAAAGGGCAACAGTCATGAGCGTTCAATTACGGCTACCATTTACATTGTAGCTTTTAAACGCTTGAATAGGGTATTAATTAATAAGAGCAGCTCCTTTCTGATAATACTCCTGTTGGGTTTTTTTTTATGTTTACTGTCGCACTGATGCTATAACGGCATATGAGCATTAAGAAGTTGCAACATTTCTTCACATATAACTCTGAAAATTTTAACGTTCTCTCAGATTTCTGAATCTACTTTTGAGGCTATGTTTATGTTTTGAACCAATCTATATCGATACAATCTCACCCGTTTGATGTATCGAGTACGATCTATTACATCGCATCTGTTACTTTTTTTTTGTGAACAAGATTTTAAGAGAATCTGCGTGTGCTTTTGTCGATCGATTCTCTTTATAAAACATTTATTTACGTATCGCGGGAGGTACAAACAGAGTACGTCCCACGTGCATGCACCTCATAAACCAAAAACTTTAAATATTTCGGAGCACGCATCATCATTTATAAGTGCGCACGATCTCTTCCGCGTGCGTTGGAAAAAAAAATCCCATGTTTATCAAGGCCAAAGTGGATTTCACCATTTGAGCGCGCGGTAACACACGCACCAAACAGTCCTCTTTCGCCGTAAACATCTCAAATATAATCACAAGAGAGGCCTACTCTGTCGTGCTAAGGAAGAACGCCGTATGAGCAATCGAGAGTTGCCAAATTTCTCCGAATAAAACATGTATTTTTGATGAAATTCATGCATATTTTTCCTTGAAATTTTCAGATATTTTAGATTAAATTGCGAATAAAATAGTCTGAAAAATTGGAAGAAAAATATTCACAATTTCCCCAATAAATTCGTATTTTATCAGAGGAAATTTGGCAACGCCTGAAGGAGTGAAGGTTCATACGGCGTTTTTCCTTAGCACGGCAGTGCTGCAGGTTGGACCGCGATAATTTAGCGGCATCGAGACCCCGAAACCAAAGCAGAAACAGAAGGGTGGAGGGCAGTGGCGTGACGTGCTTTGCGATATATCGATTGATTCGCCATTTAAACCTATGGAAAAAGATCGATTATCAGGGCGTTCGCAGCGAACACCTTAGTAATCGATTCTTTACCATAGCTTCAAATGGCGATGTATCGATAATCGATCCTTCACGCCACGCCACTGGTGGAGGGATGCTCTGGGCCGATGACATCACCGTGTGATGTTTTCTTGACAAATTAATGGGGAAGAGCTCTGACTGTTTCGCTTGAGTGATGCAACCCCACGCACTTCAGCGTGATCGTTGGTGGCACGGTTTTGAGTGCATGAGTATATCGATGGCTTTAACACTTAGAGAGAAAGGGCGCGCTCTCCTCAGCTGAGTTCACCACGTGCCAGCATTTGATCAAGCATGCTTGTCAGATATCTATAATTTCCTCATTTTACTAGAAATAAATGCCTAATGGAGAATTAGCATGCAAATTTTTTATTGCTTCATCTGAAAGTGCTTAAAGAGCTGATTTCACAGTATTTTTATAATTTTTTTCTGGTATGGGAAATAGTATAAAAATGGATTTAAAAGTGAGAAAATGCACCTTGTGACGTCATCTGGCGGCATTTTCCATTTAAACACACGTATTTTAGCAGATAAGATCATCTTGTCATATCTTCTCCAATAATTGTTCAATTCATGAACCAAGGGTATCCTCGTCTTCAGCTCATTCAATAGTTTCCACTTAGACACAAAATTCAGACACCTGCAAATTTTCTATTGGCAAAATTGGCTAATCTATTATTTTAAGTGGCATGACGAATATACATAGAGTACACAGAGTCGTAATAAAAATGGGAGAACTGGCACTATGTTCTGGTCGACGAGTTCCGAGCCCGGTGTGCGCCGAGCTTCGGTCACTTTTCCGATAGATTTTCGATCCAAAATGGCGATGTAGAATACGTAATATCCTCTTCGTTCACCTTAAATGGCCGCATCCCCGTGTATCGAAAACGATCGATTGCTTATCGAAAAAGTGACCCGGCGTGAAACAGGAGTCTCGGAAATCGGGACCTGGAAAATGTTTAAAAGTGACGCCAGCTCTCCCATTTACATTTACAACTCTATGCACCCTATGCGAGTATCCAATCATCGGTATATGAGCTACAGTGGCGTGGCGTGAATTGCGATGTATCGATTGTTATGCCATTTTAACCTATGGTAAAGAATCGATTATTAAGGTGTTCGCTGCGAACACCCTGTTTATCGATCCTTTTCCATAGGTTTAAATGGCATAACAATCGATATATCGCAAACTACGCCACGCCACTGATATGAGCTCGAAATGTTTCATGGATACGAGGGGTTTATGATCCGAAATTTCTCCAAAAGGCACGGTCCACGGTAAAAAATTCCTAGAAATCACGAAAAATGGCGTCATCGGGGTAAATTCTCCTGCCATGAGGGGGATGAACGAGCAGTTCCTGGACCCAAACCCGCCACTTACAATCATGTTATTGATCGCATTTAATTGAAAAGGATTAGACTTGAGAGTTTTATGAAAGACTTTTCTGCCGTGCTAAGGAAGAACGCCGTATGAACCTTCAGGCGTTGCCAAATCTCCTCAGAGAAATTTCGAATTTTCCGGAATATTTGTGAACTTTTTTTCCAATTTTTTTAAGAAATTTTGTTCGTAATTCGATCTAAAGTTTCTGAAAAATTCAACAAAAAGTATGCATAACTGTCTTCAGAAATTAATATTTTCTGAGAAGCAATTCGGCAACCTTTGGAATGCTCATACGGCGCTTTTCCCTGGCACGGCAGCTTTGGGATTCGCTTTAATTCGACTATACCCCTCTCCTCTAATAATTGAAATCAACTTATTTCTGTACGAGCTACATTCAAAGAACTGGTAATATGGAAATTGCTGTGATTCGCATTTCAATCAAATGTACAAACCGATAAAAAAAATCCGATTTAAATCTAAATTAATGTCGGAAACGGGCACATTACTGCTTTTTAATTTGTTCGTCTGCCCTTTACATTGTTTCAGCGAGAGCGGCAATGGACCTCTAATGGCATTAATTTTTTCGCTACTACTTCGGAAATTGCATTTTAAAAAATCGATAAGTGGCCGTTGGAGCACTGACCTACGATAATCCATTACAGAGAATGCAAGGTCGTTCAGTGGAGACATTAATTACCAGATTACGAATTCGATTCCTCATTATCATTTTCTCAGAGCGTCGATTAACATTATGATGTCTGCCTTTCAAAAGCATTGACCTCTCTCGTTACAAAGTAAAGGAGACGGCCAGTTATGAACGAGAAATTAATGAGAGAAGAAAGCAAAAGAGATCCTAATGAAAGATCAGAGACCCCTCGAGTATTACGTAAGACATTTTGGCAGACTTTTTGTCCCCCCCCCCTCCCTTCCGGCTTTGCACGGCACCTGCAGGGTACCGGTACCTCCCGGCCCCATTTTCAAGTACATAAGAATGGCCTGCCCCTCCTCCCTTAGTTTTTAGAAAATGGCGAAGGAAGTCGGAAAAATTTGTTTAAAAAAAATAAAGGAGGTTGAGACCCCCCCCCGCTCCCCCTCAATTGTCTTTGGGGGCGTTAAATTACGTAACGCACTTTTTCGGCATTTTCGACCCCCTCTTGTAACCTTTCTGTGACGTGGGTTTCTATTCATTAACGCGTAAAAACAAAATGAACTAACGCTCTTCTCAACCCCCTACCTCCCTGAAGCGTTACGTATTTTTGGACGGCCCCGTAAGTGACGCTTGAACGGCCCTTCAAAAGCAGTGGTTAGCCAGTAATAAAGATCATATTCGGTAGTGGTTCGATGTATCGTTTGGTTCAAAACAGTAGAATGTAACCTCGAACAAAAATTTTAGGTTTTAAGTAGGAAAAGCTGAAAGTGAGAAAATTCTTAACGATTTAACTTTAATCAAAAACCTATCTCAAAAAAACCGTTCCCTCAAATTACTCAGTTGGATTTTGAGGGTGTGTTACATGTTGAACCAATCCATCGATGCAATCTCACCTGTTAGATGTATCAATACAGATTCAATGCGGCGGAGACATAGCGTTGCTCTCCCTTTACGGGTATACTGTACTGCTGATGACGACAGTAGCCGAACTGCGATCAATTAATTCCATTAAGTGGCCTCGCAGCGAGAGGCGGGGAGGAACCGGGGTCGAAAGACCCCGGGGCTCGAACCCGATCGGATTCGGGCCTGCCGTGGCAGTGCGCCGCAGCGAATCGTAGGCGGGGCGTCCGTTTAAACACGGAGACACTGTAATTACCGCCCCGACCTCGGGAAACGGGAAGTCTGATGAAAATCGAGGAGTGTAGCGTTTAATATGGCTAAACGCTGCCCGACACTTTTTTATCCCTGGCTCCGGGATATAAATCATTTTAATTTGACACCGAACACGAAAATTAAGGGCTTCGTCAAACCGAACATCGGGGGCGGTGCTCCGGCCTGTCATAATTTCAAAATATCCCCTCTTGCCCCCCTCTCCCAACCCCCCTTACCCTGTCGCAATGAGGCGTTGCCGTGCCGTTACCGAGGGTATAATAGTTCATCAAGGTAATCCTAAAAATATAATATAAAATGAATATATATAATATTTGGCATTAGTAAATTTCGAATTTATACATTTATTGTAGATTTGAGATCAATTCCTAATATTTCTTACGTTTGGAATTTTGGGTCCCCATTAGGATTACCTGGGGAAAAAATGAAATTGCTTATTTAACAATGTTGTAGAAAAAAAAGAGGCGGAAATGTTTCAATGTAGATTTTACAAAAAAAAAAAAAAAAAAAAAAAAAAAAAAAAAAAAAAAAAAAAAAAAAAAAAAAANGTTTTTAAGTACTAGCCGTTCTGGCGCGCCCGTCACGCCTAGCCGGGGGCTGCGCCCCCTGGACCCCCGGTCACTCGCTACGCGAGTGACATTCGGCTCGCCTCGCGAGCCGATTTTGTAGTAGTTGCAAATATGTTATCACTATATTTTGAAGATTTCATAAAAAACATTATCAAATTTTCACTCCACAATTAACTTGTAGAATAATAATGGCAGGGCAAGAAATAGACTATATCTTAAAATGGACGGTTCCCACTTACAATTAGTAAAAACAGCCAACACCACGAGAAGGTGAGGAACCATCGTTAGCCACTTTTTTCTTTTTACTTTTCTGAAAAAATTTACTGAAATTTTAGTTGCGTTCCCTAAAAGGCAACACGGAGAAAAAAATTTGTGCATGGAACCCGAAGCTGAGATCATATGGATCTCTGAAGTTTTCGGATCACGCATCCGAAAAGTTAAGGTCCACCTGCCGAAGTTCGGGTCAGACAATTGAAGTAGTTTGGTATATACCGAGACAAACGCAGAAGAGATTCAAGAAAAACACAGCATAACAGAGAAAACAATTCAGAAAAACAACAAAGAGCATGAGCACGATAAAATAAAAACACCGAAGAAATTTAGGAAAAAAACAGTAGAGAACCAAGGAAATCACAGTAGAACAGAGAAAAAAATACAGTCGAATAAATAAAGAAAACTATTATTGAAGAAATTCTAATTATTCGGAAAGTAATTAGCTGGCGTAATCAATGCGTAGCTGCGTAGGAGCATGAGCGAGATTTATCATCAACTGACCGCTGGGGGCGCTGGCCGCTAGGTCCCTGGGTGGGCGAGAGACAAATGACAATACGTAAGCGGTGGTATGGTTCGATTGAGAGAGGAGTGGGGAACGGTCCGACGTAGGGGAAAGGTTCAGGCTGAACCGTTCAGCACAGCGCAGCGTCAGTCACCGGGTGGGGAAGAGAGGCGGGGAGGGGACACTTCCCCTCGAGTGAAATAGAAAAAGGCAGAATCCTTCGAAGTTTATATTAATGATATTTTTCAACAATTTAATTGTTAAATCAGCAATCAAATTTTACCATGCAATACACTGGAAGAAAAAACACATTGGATCTAGAGTCCAGACTCTTGAAAACATCGACAAGAAAAAATACTCTTGATTCAATCAGATTTAAGCTTAAATCAAAAGGAAATCCGCTCAAATTAAGAGGCTTGGTTCTTGATTCAAGCAAAAATCCGATTGAATCAAGAGTGGTTTTTCTTGTCGATGTTTTTTAGAGTCTGGACTCTAGATCCAATGTGTTTTTCTTCCAGTGTAATACTAATTATTTAGTTGGGAACAGGATTACTTTTTACTCTACAATTAAAAAAAAAAGCATCCTTCATCAGAGGTGAGCTTACAAAGTAAATAACATTAGTTAAAATCTTTACCCTGATGATTTTATTCAGGAGGGATTGTCTTTGATCCGTAGACGACGACAGCTGTTTTGGATTCTATTGCCCTACATTCAGGTCTGAGATTTTCCTACGATTACCGCATGTACTTAAGGTGTGAACTGTTATAAATAGAAAGGGACTATTCTGCATGCATACTCTATGCACATGCTTTTTTTTTTAGCTTAAATCGACGGCCAAAGTGCAGATTGCAACGATAAAGACTTCCCGTCGTACTTTATTTTTCCTTTAAAAAATTTACCGACGTATTTTTTGAAAACTTCTTAGACTTTTTTCTTCTCGATTAGCAGAATATTCTTTATAAGCTTCACGCTACAAAATTGGCTGTTTCTCCTCGAAAAAATGTGGTGAGAGAAGAAATTTTGAAGCCCCACAATAAATACTTTACTCCCTTTAGTCTTGATTTGATTAATTACAATTCTAGTAGAAACAAATCGAACTCCTATTGATTTTCCCGAAGAAGAATCATAGCTGATTTCAGGATTTAATATTGAAACTTAGCAGAACTTGATTTATAATATTGATTTTTGTCAGAGTAGTTTCGCTCTTTAGTCATCGAAAAACCTCCAATTATCTTAAAAATATTAAATAGTGCATTTCATTTGGGAATATTTTTATTAGTGTATTTACAGCCTCGTCTTCAGAGACTTTTCGTGTACTGCGTAATGCATGGACAAAACGATTTTACTTTCATTTTACAACACGGCATGGAAGTCGTCTACGTCCGCTTCAACCATCTCGAACTTGACATCTCTGAGTCCGGTCAAGTCTGACAAGGGTTCTGGGCAATCTAGTCAAGTTTCTGCCTTTTGGGTTAACACAGTGTGTCCTGCAAGTCCCACGAATGACTAAGCCCTAACAGAGAAAAAACAGTTGCGATTCAGATTTCTTAATCCATCAAAGTAAATTCCACATATCGGTACTACATAGTGACAAAAAATGAATTGTCAATGGAGATTTTGCATGTGTGTTGCGATTTGACTGTTGATTCTAATGTAAAAGTTCGCGAGAAACACGATGGTGCCACTGGTTTTCTCTGAAATCCACTCCCAAGCTCAAAAAAAGCTCTCAAGTTGAGGCCATAATGGAGGGGACATCCCACGTTATCCTGAGAGTCCACCAATACACCAAGACAAACTCTCCATGCAAAGAAGTAGGAGCAAATACAGTGACAGGGCTGCCACTTTATTTGGGGACTCTAAAACTGAAAACACGGCATCACTGCTAATGTATTTGCTCCTATCTTTGCATGGAGAGTTTGTCTTGGCGTAGAAGTGGACTCTCGGGATAGCGGATATCCCCTCCATTTTGGCCTCAACTTGAGAGCTTTTTTTGAGCTTGGGAGTTGATTTCAGAGAAAACCTGGCACCATCGTGTTTCTCACGAACTTTTACATAAGAATCAACAGTCAAATCGCAAATTCCTCACACATGCAACATCTCCATTCACTGGGAGATCGTGGAATTTTTTCTTCCATTTGTTCAGACAATTTTGTTCGCAATTTTGTCTAAAATGTCTGAAAATTTCAAGGAATCATACGGATAATCCTTCTCAAAAATACATTTTTTATCGGGGCCAGTTTGGCAACTCTCGAGGGTTTGTGCGGCGTTCTTCCATAGCACGGCAGTAATAGAGTGATTTCAAATACGCAGAATAAACTGATGAGGATTCCAGCTGAGTTTTAGCCGAAATTATTTAAACGTCATTAATTATTGGGTGCAAAGGAGCGTGAGAGGTGATACGGAGCGTTGCAAGATGAACCTCCTCTTTGCCTGGATGTTGGATGGTGTACTTTCGTGAGAAAACACGCGTTTTTACGAGGCAAACCGGTGGCGCAGCGTCTGCGGGTGGAAGAAGGATAAGATGGGTTTGACCTACCGAAACCTCCCTTCGATTCCGGGAATAATAATCCGGCCGATGGGAGATCAGATTCTCATCGATAGCAAACATTCCGACCGAATTTTGTATTTTTTTTCTTTCTTTTTTTTATGTACATATAATTCATTTAATATCTTACGGTCATTAATGTCATCGGAGAGATGATATCATACCTAATTTGTAGTCAGGTCGAAAAGATGTATTATCAAGCGCTGTTCCGTTTGGTGGATTGATTGAATTAGTTTATTTGTTTTTTTGTTTTCTTCAAACGTACATTTGGAGTCTACACGTTCTAGAATAGATTATCGTATTAGGTATATCACACCGATCTCGAAAATGCTCACTCAAAGAGACTTTCTGTCATATTTTGTTTATTTTTTTCCTTCAAGAGGAAAATCATTCAAAGCCATTTGAAATGAGTTTTACAGAGTACCACGCATTTTAGGAACNGGGGGGGGGGGGGGGGGGTTTGCTCCATCGTCTCGTCATGGTCATCGATTTTTACTCAATCAGCAATTCAGCACACCTGCTGGCGTTTACATCTAGTCTGCCATGCGAAGGAAGAACGGTGTATGAACATTCGAGAATTGCCAAATTTCCCTCGATAAAATATCTTACCTCAATATTTTTACGCATTTTCAGCATATTTACCCTTGGAATTTCCAGATATTATAGATTAAATTCCGTACAAAATTTCAAGAAAATTTTGGGGGAAAATATTTACACTTCTCTTGGTAAATTCGGTTTTTATCGAAGACAATTCGGCAACGTCTGAAGGCTAATACGCGTTTTTTCTCAGCACGGTAGTTCTGGGTATTTCTTCTTGTCCAACGGAACAAAATTTGACAACGTTGGAATGTTGGTAAAACGTTTTTACTCAGTGCGGCAGCATAAAATTTCATCCCTCCCGTCATCACTCACCCTCGATTAACCCTTGATAAAATAAACAGCAATTTTAAAGACTCTTCCTTCGCGCCCATCTCCGAGGACCGAATCGCATCAAAACTTACTCATGCACGAAAGGACAAAATCGTATCCGAATTAAATAAATTTTCCTCGCAATCAATCTCAAATTAGCGTCTTTGTCGCCGAGAATTTATCGATTCCCACTCCAAAAATCGCGGGGTTCGTGTCTCGATTTCTCGGTCATTAAGTCTTTTCTCCACTCGAGGTAGCAGAAGGAATATAAACCTCTCATCTTCTCTGGAAGTTGGACAAGGATCCATGTTTTTTTTTAGGCGGTGAGGTAACAAGCGTCGGGAGGAAAAAGAAGTTGTGTTTGAATTGATGGAGCATCTTTTGTGCTGGCTTTTGAGGGGCGGTGGGTGTGAAATTGGGTAAATGGGTACAATGGAGTGAGAGGATAACCAGGGGCCGATCGAGTGGGTTTAATTCGGTGCAATAATTGCAGTTTCATTCCTCGCCGGCGCGCGCTTCAAGGAGTCGCCGGCCGTTTATTGACTTTTTATTGGCTCGCCTCGGTCTGTGACCGCTATGGGTCATGTCTAGCGGACTGAATCCAGTAAAAAGGGACCAAATTTGGTTGGTTTGACATGGGGTGTACAAAACGCAGAGAAAAGTATAGTGAGTTTTGTTAGAATCGAGAAAAAGGACTAAAAATGTGGCTCGAACTGTATGTTACACTGAAAAAAAAGTATAGTAACATTTACTCTTAGTGTACTTGATTTTTTTACACAGTGATACTATTTGGTGATATCAACCAGAATTATAGTAGTGTTCCAATTCCGCACTTGAGGATATCGCGAATGAGCGAGTCAAGCTCTCGCAAATGGCGAGACCGTGCCGCAAAAAGTCGTTCGCGAATAAGCGAATTCGCGATAGGCAAGGGATAGCTGTATCCCTGTATGTCTAGCGGAGTGAATTCAGTAGAAAGGGACCAAATTCGGTTAGTCTGACATGGGGTGTACACAACGCAGAGAAAAGTATAGTGAGTTTTGTTAGAATCGAGAAAAAGGACTAAAATTGTGGCCCGAACTGTATGTTACACTGAAAAAAAGTAAAGTAACATTTGGATTCCATTCGCAATAAGGAACCACTATTTTTGGCCCATTTTAGAAATAACATACGTGCCATTGGTTTCCCTATGTAGATATGTGCTTTTATGTGAGAACCAGAGATAGTAGTTCCTTATTGCAAAATGTAATCCATTTACTCTTCGTATACCTGATTTTTTACACAGTGATACTATTTGGTGATAATAACCAGAATTATAGTAGTGTTCCAATTCCGCACTTGAGGATATCGCGAATAAGCGAGTCAAGCTCTCGCAAATGGCGAGACCGTGCCGCAAAAAGTCGTTCGCGATAGGCGAGTCCGCGATAGGCGAGTCCGCGATAGGCGAGTCCGCGATAGGCGAGTCCGCGATAGGCGAGTCCGCGATAGGCGAGTCCGCGATAGGCGAGTCCGCGATAGGCGAGGGATAACTGTATTCCCCAGAGCTCTGGTGATTCTTAGCAAAAAATGGTAAATGCTACCATAGAGTCTGGTATTTATTACCATACTCGTATCACTATGTCGAGGTATGGCAAAATCTGCCATATTTTTTTTTCAGTGTACAATAGGTGATAAAATAGTGCTGGGCCCACAATATTTTGCGGGGGAATCAATGCCAAAAAATTCCTAAAATTTCAATCAGACTAAAAAATTTTAGCTCCACTTTTCAGAGCCCCAATTTTTAATCGGGAGAAGCACTGAACTTTTGAATGCGGTATGAATTTGATAGATCGCTTGATGTGATCTTACTTACGTTTGTTACTTGCGCTTTTTTTGTTTCTATTTTTATTTTATTGTTATTATTGTTCGATACGTTACGTCACATCCGAGTTATCAGGATTCATTTACAAAAATAAGGAGGGGCGGTTTGATATGGAGGGATAAAGTAGTGTCCATACCTTCAACAATGACCTCATTGTTAAAGTTAAAAGCTCTTTAAATTTTAGTTGTAAGGAAACAATTCAACACCTCAAAACTGTGAAAATATTATCAAAATCCTCGACGATTCTTGTTCAATAATTATTCATTAGGTACAATTCAATAATTATTCATTTTGTACAAATTTTAGCATCGATTTCCAATGCATATACTCACACATCTGCCTGCACTCTACACTGTAAATAACGGTGCACTATGAGATGACAGCGAGCCACCCATTCGCCTGTTCAGAAAAAAATTGTCTTGCGGTCGATTGCTTGCCTCTTGTATTGCTCTTCAACTGAGGTTGTGAGTTATCAAGGAAAATTAACGCGGTATAAAGCGCCTTCAAATAAGATTGATGCAACTGAAGTTACGTGAGCATATTATCTACTCTCGCGGCTCGGCGCGGCGTAGTCTTGCGGTCGTCTTATTTTCAGTCCACCTCTGGAAATGTTCACAGTATCGAGAGAGAGAAAGAGATTTCTCACTCTCCCAAGTTTAAGGTAAATTCAATCTCTGTAAGTCACTCTTGCGGACAAAAATCTGATCTATGTGACCGTCCTCGGAAGCAAAATTCGTCATGGAAACTAAAATTGTGTTTTTGGAACCAGATCATGGTTGTTCTTCGAACATTTTGCTACAAAAAAAATGTCAAAGTAAAGATACTTTTCTTTTAAAATTTCTAAAATGTTTACGGAAGCGATGAATGCCCAACTAGTTTTTTTAAAATTGCTTACGAGTATATATTTAACAATACAAAAAATAGGTAAAATTTACGATGCGGTAAAATATACCTACATAATGTATAGCATGTGTATTTCCTACAAATTAGGTGCATAGAGAATAAAAATGCAACTTGTTTTTCGTTTTGCTATTAGGGCCATGCCTTATTCCGTGGTTCATTTCACATAAAATGTTTAACGTTGCAAATTGGGACCACATTCCCTCAAAATCAGACTGAATAATCATTCAAGCGTTAGAATTCATAAATTGACGGACAGTTAGTTCATAGAAGTGCGCTTTCCCGAGAAGCTAATTAAGCGCCCGTATAAACCTGAGAGAAATCCCAAAATTCCTGTCCAAGCACTACGGCCTCAACTGTGTCACCCGCCTGACTCCTCGTCGAGCTAATCGCATTTTATTGGCATTCACGCGATATCACACTTAATAATAAACACCCAACAAAGGAGATAATCACCGAACCTCAACGTTCAACAGTGGACCCTCGGCGGTGGACAATGGCAGTTGACTGTTGCTGTTGTCCGGGTGAAATTAGACGGTTTTTAACAAAACCGTGCGCAGAATGCCCGTGTAATAAGTTTAGGCCAGAGTGACCGGCTAAATGACGCCACGGGGTGCTAAGCGCGCGCTACGAACAGTGGGTCTTTCGGCGGGGATAACTTAGACCGAGCTGAAAATATTTTATCAGAAAACGTTTGTAGAACATTCATCCATACTTTGCTATCAGTGTCAATAAAAACAGGATCTGTAAAAAGGGGCTTTATGTTCCAAAAATTCAAATTGGGTTATTGGTACCATAGTATAGAGTAGGAAAAGGAAGCATAGAGAAAAAGCATAGAGTGGTACCTAATTTACCGGTTTTTACCGGTTACCACCTAGTTTTACCGGTACATCGTTTCTGAGAATAGAAAAAATGACCAAACCTGCCGAAATACAAGTGTTAACGTAGGAGACGCCGCCTGATGACGTCACAAGGTGACCTGGAAGAAATAACACATTGGATCTAGAGTCCAGACTCTTGAAAACATTGACAAGAAAAAATACTCTTGATTCAATCGGATTTTTGCTTGAATCCGCTTAAATTAAAAGGCTTGGTTCTTGATTTAAGCTAGATTCTGATCGAATCAAGAGTACTCTTTCTTGTCGATGTTTTTAAGAGTCTGGGCTCTAGATCCAATGTGTTTTTTTTTTTTTTTTTTTTTTTTTTTNTTTTTTTTTTTTTTTTTTTTTTTTTTTTTCCAGTGCACTCTTTCCAAAATGTAAAGTCTGAAGCTTTTTCTTCTTTTCCCCCACTTTTTTCTCCTCTCTTTTTCTTGTTTTATTCTTTATCCATATATTTCTTTTCTCAGTTTTCCTCTTTTCTTTTTTGCTTTATTTTTAAATTTTCTCTTTTTCTTGTCGATGTTTTTAAGAGTCTGGACTCTAGATCCAATGTGGTTTTTTTTCCAGGGTGGCACATTTTCTCACTTTTAAATCTATCTCCCTGCAATGTCCCATATTGAAGAAAACTTTAAGGAAAAAAATTGCGAATTCAGGGCTTTAAGCACCTTTATTGATAGATGAAGCAATACAATTTTTTCGTGCTAATCCTCTTTTGCAAAGCGATGAATGGCATGTGAATAAAAACGGTGATTGACCCACTGAGCGGCGCCGTCCCTGGGCGCGGCGAT
This sequence comes from Bemisia tabaci, assembly GCF_001854935.1. Classification (NCBI taxonomy): domain Eukaryota; kingdom Metazoa; phylum Arthropoda; class Insecta; order Hemiptera; family Aleyrodidae; genus Bemisia; species Bemisia tabaci. The sequence goes on from NW_017554517.1 coordinate 626,417, forward strand.
CATGGTCCCCCGCGCAGGACATGTGTGACAAGCCGCACTGCACGCCACTGCCCCGATCCGAAATCCCCGACTCCCGAATTCCCGAGTCAATTTAGCAGTATAATAAACTCCTCGATTCTTCACTCGACCCTTCCTCCTTCGTCTCTCTCTTAATTCCATTATTGACAACTTTATTAAACTTCACCCTCCCCGTCCTCCCCTCCCCTCCAGCCTCCCTTTCCCGCTCCATCGGGACCCTTGTCTCGACAGGGCTTGTCTTCTATCCCGATTCATATTTTTCAAATCGTATATTTGCGACGTGAGATGTTTACGTTCTGAGCTGGGAAGAATCGCCGATCGTACGGGAAAAAATGGATTGCTGATTTAACAATTAAATTGTTGCAACGCTGGAAAAAAACCGCTTGGACCCAGAGTCCGGACTCTTGAAAACAATGACAAGAAAAAATACTCTTGATTCAATCGGATTTTTGCTTAAATCAAGAACCCAGCTTCTTAAATTAATCGGATCTCCTTTTGATTCAAGTAAAAATCCGATTGAATCAAGAGTATTTTTTCTTGTCATTGTTTTCAAGAGTCTGGACTCTAGATAGATCCAAGCGGTTTTTTTCCAGTGCATAAATATGCCCGGCATGTTTCAAATGTACATTTTACAACAGTGGAAAGCTAATTTAACCACGGGAATAGTTCAGTGAACTTTTTTCAAATTGTAAAATATACATCGAAACATTTCGCATACTTTTTCAACTATACAAAATTGTTAAATCAGCAATCCATTTTTCCGTGCATTCCTGAAACATCGCAAGGCGGATGAGCCGAGTTTGTTCAAAATGCTAATGCAAGAGAGTCGGTGGCGATTCTAAAATCTTCAATCAATGGTTCAAAGGTGGTTCAAAAATGGTTCAAATGGTGAATCAAAGGTTAGGTCTAACGAACCAAGGCACAATTTGACGCCGCCAAAAACTTTGAACCATATGGAACAGGCAGACAGGCTCCATTTTGTGTGTGTGGTTTTCCAGCTGAATGTTCAGGTTTGTCAGACCTCCTTCAGATTTCCGTATATGCAACCGGGGCATCCATAGAGCACGAATAGTTGCATCAAGGAGTTGCGATGAACTTCCTACAACTATTACCGTCCCCAGCAACAACGTCGGCCGTCAATTTGATCAAGATTTTGCGATTTTCTTCCACGCATACTATTTTATTCCGAGAAAAGAAATCCTTATCACCATTATGCTTCAATTGGCTGAGACTTTTTTTTGTCAAAAATATTTGTACAATACTCCTCTACGCTCTAATATCAATAACTCAGTTTTGCGTTTCATGGGGATTGAGGTCCCAATTCTAGCAAAGAAAAAACAAGAGCCCTAAGATCGGGCCGAGTGGCAAACCCTACTTTCAAGAGTTGTCTCTGATTGGCTGATCCGTCTGGTGCCCACTTTCTGCCATTTGGAACCTTTACGGAAAATAACACGGGATTCATTTTTCATTGAAAATATCTCGGAAACAAGACAAAATTTATGCGTCGGAAGTTTCAGAAATTCATTCTCCATCTGAAGAGATTCGTGGGTAATGCCTACATGACACATCTTTCTCAAACACACTGAACAGTTCGAACTGGAATTCTTTTTTTTTAACGACACCAATTTATATATTTTAAGTTGAGAAAACAAAATTCCCGGTCGAGCTGGTCAGTGTGTTTGAGAAAAAAGTGTCATGTGTCGTCCGTCAATCTCTTCAGAAAAATCTGGAGAATCAATGTCTGAAACCTCCGAGGGTAAATTTTTCCTTGTTTTCGAGATATTTTCGACGGAAAATAAACCTCCTGTTATTTTCCATAAAAGCCCCAGAAAGTTGGCACCAGACGGATCAGCCAATTAGAGACGACTCGTAAATGGAGTGGGTGCCACTCGCCCCGCAATTCAACTTCGGGCTCTTGTCCCTCTAGTGGACAGTCCAGTGGCGATTTCAGTTGACAACACTGTCAATACTCCATTTAAATCCCTTAAAAATATCGCTTTTGGGCGAGGCAAGCTGCCTCGTCAAATATCGATTGTTTTACATGCATTCAAATGGAGGAATAACGGTGTTGCCAACTTGCTGGAATCGCCACTGAGACGGTCACCATTTCACAATATCGACCGGTGCCAAAATCTATCCTCGGGGGGAGGGGTGGATGCCCAATTCTCATTCCACTTCCGGCAGTTCCGGCTCCGATTTCAGTGCCCATACACTCACACTCGCACACCCTCGCCTTCATACGATGACTCCGACCGCAGGACCCGTGTATCGGAGACAACACCGCGTCTCGCGCTCGTTACCATGGTAACGATCTCGAAAAGCTTCCTCCTACAAGTTATGCAATTCACCGAGCACGCACCGCGCTCGGATCCGCCGTAATGGAGAACGCTTCCTCCTCCCCCCCCCCCCCCCCCCCGCCTTGTGATGTGCTCGTGGAGCCCTCTGCGCACTCTGTGATGTTTAGTCGGGCGAACTGGAAAACACTTGGATTTCGAACATTTTGAAAGAAACTATCACACGATTCAGAATCAACGGAGATTTCTTCATCAGAGTCCGTTGATTTCAATGGTAAAACCACGAATTCACGATTTATGGTTTAGAGCAGTGCATTTTCCTGCGACTCAGCCGCACAAGGTAAGAAAAATACACTGTTGCAAACCATAAAACGTGAATTCGTAGTTTTACCATTGAAATTAATTGATCAATTTAATTAAATATTTAAAGTTGAGTTAGATGAGAGTTCTGAAAACCCTTTTTTCATTAGTATTTTAATTTTTATTTTTTGTTGTAGCGTGAAGGCGCCAAATGAAACTGGAGCTATCGCGCATTAAAGTTTGCAGTTCAAAATCGTAGTTTAAAAAAAAGTCATTGAAACTCTAATTTGCTATGTACAGCACACAATCGTGAGACAGCCCAGGAAATTGGGTAGTTGTCGCCAGACCATCAAGGGTTAAAATATCATTTTTGATTTTGCTCACAATTTTGTCAGTTTTGTCAATGTTTTGCATGTTTTTTTTTCAAACTGCCCCCCCCCCTCCCCGGCACGGATTTGTTACTTAATGCTGGGCTTGCCCCCCCCCCCTTCCCCTCTCTGCCCCTCTACCGCATCGTAACGCTGGCTCATGAAGGAGTGTACTCATTGGTTGAAGACCGTAAGAATAACTGGGAATTATAAAGCGCCAGTGACGTCAGCGTTGACGCCGCGGACGAAGAGATCGTTTTCGGGAGTCTTTAACTCATGAGCCCTGTCCACAACGAGCTTGTCTCATACCCACGGCTCACGAATTAGCATATTTTAGCGCTCGGTTCGTTCGATTTAATGTCAAATCCCACTTCTCCACCACAAAAGGAATCAATCCCACGTTTACATTGATTCTCATTCAGCTTGCACGAGCGCACCCCATATTTCCCACACGTCTTTAGTTTCTTCTAGCATAAATCGTCACCTCCCGGCCAGAGTATCAGAGGCGCCATGCGACGTTTCAAAATTTCAGCCACCATTTTATTTTTTTACAAAGAAATCGTTGGTCGAATCTGTTTGGAAATTTCACAGAATTTTAGCGGCGGCACGAAGAAAATTCAGTGAAATTTTCGGACAGCTTCGTTAAACAATTTCTCTGTAAAAAAATAAAATGGTGGCGGAAATTTTTAAACGTCGCATGGCGCTTGTGATACCTCGGCCGAAAGGTGACGAAATGCGTCCAATTTAAAGACATTGAAGACTAATGCTAAAAACCATTTGCTTCGCTTTGTCCAACGTCATGCGAGAAAGGGTTGAATCGAGAAATCTCAACTTCCGACAGATCTATATCCAATGTGCGGCGCGGGCAGCTCGTCGACGGGGAAGCATATCCCTCCCGAAGTGGCTCGGCGGCG
>NW_017554517.1:630537-650809 GCF_001854935.1 Bemisia tabaci
CCCCCCCCCCCCCCCCCCCGAGCCCGTGGGACCGTTTAGCCGCCGCCTTCGGGCTGCCTTTGAAAGGCTCTCGTGTCGGGCGATGCCCCCGGGGTCTTGGTGAAGGCTCCTTGAGCTTTCATTACCTACCCCTTTTACCCTGGGTAATCGACAAATGGATTTATTTCTGCCGAACGGAACCAGAGACAGGTGGAAAAGAAGAGTCGTATTTGTTCGACGCAACAACTCACTGGAAAAAAAAACACATTGGATCTGGAGTCCAGACTCTTAAAAACATCGACAAGAAAAAATACTCTTGATTCAATCAGATTTAAGCTTAAATCAAGAACCAAGCCTCTTAATTTGAACAGATTTCCTTTTGATTTAAGCTTACATCTGCTTGAATCAAGAGTCCTTTATCTTCACGGAAAAAAATTAAATGTTGATTTAGCATTTATAATGTTAAAAAGATGTCCGACAAGTTTCAAATGCTGATTTTACATTTTAACAAATGCTAACGTAACTACGCCCGCTGCAAACCGAACAAATTAAAATGTTACGTTAGCATTTTTGTAATGTAAAATCAGCATTTGAAACTTGTCAGACATCTTTTTAACAGTGTAAATGCTGAATCAACATTTAATTTTTTTCCGTGAATTGTCAATGTTTTCAACGGTCTGGACTCTAGTTCCAATGTTTTTTTTTTTTTTCCAGTGTACTTTTGGTTATACTTCTTCTGAGATGAAATCGACAGCCCGAAATTGACTGAACAAGTCAAAGATTTGGGAAGTCAGATTACTAGTTCGGTTGTATTCATGCAGGCGCCAAAACCTGGGGTCACTTGAGCCTGCTGCACCTCTACTGAACCGATCTGAGGGTATTCTTATAAAGTAGGTCAAAAATTGTTTAAGTTAGCTAATAGATCAAGGACCGAACATAAATCACGAAGATCGATGGCAAGGATTTTGTCGGATCGATCTAGTTTAGAACGATCTGGTCCAATTTACTAAGAAGTGATGAAACTCACACCTTGATATCCTCTTCCGCAAAGCCTTCCTGTTGGCTGTATTCAGTCTGAACTAGACAAACACAAATCAAAGATCAAACACAGCACAGTGGATCGCGTAATCAGATAGGTCAGACATACATTTTTTTACTAAAACTGCAAATTTTGATGTTTATTTCGTCACGTTTTAAATTTTAAGGGGAGCCTCTACTATAAATTTTCACGAGGAAACCAATGAAATCACTTTCAGGACCTCAAAATTTTGTATAAACGGAGTTATAAGCCTTTCATGTTTCCAAATTTTGTCCGACCTCTCCCATCGACTCGATTCATTGTGCGTCGTTTGGCCTAAGTGGCGCCTTGACATCCCGTTCACCCGGAATTGGACACAAAAATCGAAAGGTGTTGTGAAAACGATGAAGGCCTCGAAACCGCGGGAGCCTTTTTTAAGGGACAATCCCTCTGTTCTCGCTGTCTGTAAAGGCACGAGGGATGGAATGACTTGACTTGGCAGCTGCTACGCCCATAACAATGACCCGTAATGATGTTTCGTGAAGACACATTATCTTCCCTCCTAAGACATCGCCACTCGTCACCTTTCGGCCAAAGTATCACAAGCGCCATGCGACGTTCAAAAATTTCCGCGGGCATTATATTTTTTTACGGATAAATTGTTCAACGAAGCTGCCCGAAAATTCCACTGAATTTTTTTGTGCTGCCGATGAAATTCAGTGAAATTTTAAAACAGATTCAACCAACAATTTTTTTGGTAAGGAAATTAAATGGCGGCGGAAATTTGTGATGCTTCAGCTGGGAGGTGACGACTTAGAACATATCCTATGTTTGCGCTGTTAAAGTAGATATGTTATCAGCTTTCAAGCCATACATTTGTGCCAAAAATGATACTCTAAAATGAAAATAAGGTAAAAAGAATTGTATCACCGTAAAAAATCCCAACCCGCGTATCTCGGCTTGCGGTGTCGCAAACTTTCTGCCATTTTTTTTTTTTTTTTTTACTCTTTTTTGGGATGGAAAAGTAATACACGGCAATTCTTAAAAATTGCGCCTTTATGTTTCTTTTTTGTACGAGGAAAACTCTATGAAAACTTCAAGGGATGATGTTTATTTTCCCAACTTAAAAAATAATAAAAGAGGAAGAAAGATTGTAAAACACCGCAAATGAGGTACATGAGGTACAATGAGGTACGCAATGTACGTCGTTTGGGTCTTTGGGAAATTTGCCGTCGTATCTAAGCAACAATAGAATTATTCCCGTGCGAAAATTTTTGAAAATAGTGAGCGTTTCAAAACAGTGTATTTGCGTGATGGTTGGTTGAGAGTGAGGCAGAGCAAACAAATTTGCTCTTGAATCTCTCTCTTCGTGAGCAAAGTGAGATATGTTTTATACTGTTCTGTCCTTATGCATTATACGACCGTACTTTTTTTTTTTTAATGTAGGTCCACTGGTCCATTCTCTCGAAACTTCATTCTTACACTGACATCTCCATTCGGTGAAACGACGCTGTGATTGATCCATCCTCTCCAATGGCGTGGCGTGCTCTGCGATTTATCGATTGATCTGCCATTTAAACCTATGGAAAGGATCGATTGACAGGGTGCTTGCAACGAACACCTCAATAATCGATTCTTTAACATAGCTTCAAATGGGGAAATATCGATAATCGATCATTCACGCCTCGCCACTGATCCTCTGCGTGGTGTCTAAAGGTTCATCGAGCGCTTCATTCTGCCGTGCTAGGAAAGAACGCCGTATGAGCCTTTAGAGGATGCCATATTTCCTTCGATAAAAAACGAATTTACCGGGAAAATTGCAAATATTTTTCCTCACTTTTCAGACAATCTTTTTCGCAATTTAATTTATAATATCTGGAAAGTCTAAGGAAAAATATGCACGACTTCCCTCAAAAATCCATGTTTTGTCCGGAGAAATTTGGCAACTCTCGAATGTTCATACGACGTTCTTCCTTAGCTCGGCAGCATTGGAAAAAGACACGAAAGGAAACCTGTTTGGTCGCTGGTGTGAAAATGCGAAATTAGTGTGCATCTCCGCGGGTGGGATGTAAATGGAACCCTAGGCTGCCAGGTTGTACCATTAAAGTTGGACATTTTACATGGGTTCGATCGGGGGAAAACTGCACGATCTGGCAAGAGTGACGAGGCCATCACTCTTGGTGTATAATGAAGTGGTGCAGGCACGAGCACGGATCTTGATGTGTCAAAGCTTCGGACGCAAATCGATCAACGGCTCGTTGTGAGAGAATCAATTTCACGCGGGGCACCTAATGAAAGCGAGGAAAGGTCAATACCGAAAACGAGGGTCTCTGTCATTCGCACCGGGGTTGTCGCGGAGTGGATTTTGGATTCACACACTCACATACACCTGCCCACCCTATCTATCCTCTATGCTGCTGTGATAGCGAAGAGAGCAGGAAGTGTAAAATTTTCGAGATCGAGTTTTTTAAAATTCGGCCAAACTCTTTTAAAGTGAACCAAAACTTTCTGACCATAACTTTCACCGATTTTTCCTCTGATCTTAGGCAAAAATCAGACAAATGGACCACTAGACAAGGTACGAATTTAAGCGATCTGATACATGTGTCTTAACCAGAACTCCGCGTGGAAAACGATTCACACAACGAAAATTACGGAAACCAACTCCTAACGAAGATATTAACGTTTTTATTTCACATTGGTTACTAGGAATTTGAACTGCCCGCTCACAAGAAACTCAAAACTCTACATGAGTCAAATCGCCCACTACAACGGTTTCAGCGAGCTTCTCAATCGAGCAATGTTCATTTCCCATCATGTGTTGTTCAAACTATTAGCAATTTGCTATAACTGAGCCAAAGCGTCAAGATTAAGGTTGCCAGATTTTTATATCGCAGAGACTGTCATGATAACGTTTAGCGCGCGATGTGAATCACGTAGAGCATTGTGTTTTCATGAGCGGGTTTTTTGAATTCACGCATTAAGAATCATTAAGTATCTTCGTAAGGAGTTAATTTCGGTAATTTTCGTTGTGTGCATCGTGTTTTACGTAAAATTTTGGTTGAGAAACATGTATCAGAATGCTGAAATTCGTACCTTATCTAGTGGTCCATTTTGGACAAAAATTGCAAACACCCGAAAAGAAATTGAATTCGATTTAACATTCTGGCTGTAAAGAAAAAGTGTGCGAGAACTTATAAAATGCTGAATTACCCGCTACAGCAGTTATACTTCATTACATCCAGATTGTTAAATCAACTTCACTTTTTTTTCGGTGCAGATATATCCCGTAAAAAATTTAATTGTATGAGTCAATTGTGCAACCTCGGAATGGAGGTACGTTTCTTCGTCAGTGAAACGGATTGTTACTGTATTTTTACGCTCTCGCGGGCTCACATGGAAATCGACTTACAAGGTTTCTTAAAGGGCTTAGGGGTTGGGCGATAGTGGAACGATTAGGGCGAAGAAGAAAAGTTGCCGATAATGGTTTTGTTCGTTCGATGCAAGTAAAATAATCGATTGGTATCAAAACGGGCTACCTCACGTAGAATCGATAATTTAAATGGATTTAAATGAAGGGAAATTAACATTATCATAATGCAAGACTCATCACTACGTAATCCATACAACTTTCAAGGGCTCATACGGAAATTGACTTGGGTTGTTTCGTCAGCGAAGGGACGAACTTTAGGAGATTTGTTAAAGGGGTAAGAGGGAGGGATGGAGGGGCAAAGGGACGGAGAAGGGAGAAGAGGATGGCAGCGCAAAGGGAATAGACGCGAGGAGAAATGGCGCGCGAAAGATCCTCTCAACCCGGGTGGGTTTCCGGGGGGATTTAAAAGGGTTGATTGGATGATTAGAGCTTGTTTGCTCCGCGTATTAAATGGGATATCCCTCCCGAGTGGAGGGATTAATCCCATTTTATCAGCACCGTTCAATTTACCAGTTTATTTTCAAATTAAACTCCGTGTACCTTTTGTAAACACAATATCGCTTAAATAAGAACCCCGCGCCCCTCCCCCGACCCTTCAACGTCCCGAAATAGGTTCATTCCGATCGCAACCCTTTCGATAACGCGGTTGTCGTTCCGTGGAAAAATAGCCTTTTTTCGTAGGATCCAAAATCCGAATACGTATTCATCTGGGACTGTCCAGGGGGAAAGGACCTTAGTCTTAGTGCACCATAAAAACCATTGAATTCTTGATTCCTTGGGTATAGGACATTTTGTGCGATTATGTTGCAAGAAAAGTGGCCTAAAGGGTGCACGAAAAAAAGGACGAGAATACAACTGTTCAAGAAAAATGGAAAGTCCATTTGCTTGATATGGGCAGACCATTATTGCCGTGATAGCGAAGAGAGCAAATTTTCGAAATCGAGTTTCCTTCAAAATTCGTCTGATCTCTTTCAGATGAAATCACTGAAATGGCTAAAACAGCAAAATTCATCTTATTTTCATGATACCGTGAACGAGAAATGAGAGAAACCCAAAAAATGACGTAGCTTCAAACAAAACAGCAGTAAGCGACATTATTCGGCCAGAGAGCGAAAGAAAACAGTGCTTTCAATAAAATGCTGCCCTCTTCTGTCGATCTCTAACTTGAAAATGTGTTTGATTTGTGTCTAAAACGCAACCACAATGCATGCAGAAGATAGCACTTACGGCTGTCTTGCCTAACAGTAGCCTAACATGAAAATGAATAATACCGTTTTTAGATAATTAAAATTAAATCGGTCGAGTTTCAATCATCCAAACGATTTCTAAGAGTCTTTCCGATGATTTTGGTGGCAATTTTACAAAGAACGCAGGCTTCTTTCAATAAAATTTTCCGCTCAGATGCCTCTGAGCTCATTTTTTCAAAACTTCTGTTTTATTTATAAGGCTCTCTTCGCTATCGCGGCAAATTACTTTACACTTAACTTAAACTGTATATCCAGCCAGAAAAGAGGCGCGCCTTCAAGTTCCTCGCATGCAACACGGTTATCCGGGGCGTAGCAATAGTAGCATTATTGCACTGATTCGAGTTTTACGTCCAATATGTCCAGCCATTCAAGACCTCCTCAGAATAAAATACTAGAAAAAATGTTATTTACTATTGCCTTTCTATAAATTCAAAAGCCACAAAAAGGGAATACTTAAAAATGGAAACTTTAGTTTTCCTTTTTCCTATTTTTCCTCTTTCTACAATCAATACCAACGGATATGTTCAACAAATATAGTGCGACACTTTGTCCTAAAATGAGGATAAGACACATTTGAAATTGATGCCAGATGCCAAAATCTCGAGGCGCTATAAGCGCTGTCTCCACTCGTCAAAATGGAAGCTCAAAGTGGATCGGTTTAAACGATAAGTGGCTAAAAGTCGGGACTTGATGCGATTGATGAGTGTTGCATCTCAAAATAGAGCGGCATGACTCTTTTTTGATCAACAATCGCGAACAGATCGTATTTTTCGGTTCATTTTGAGCTTCCATTTTGACGCCATTTTGACGAGTGGGCACTGGGCTATAGACAAAACTTGATCTACTTTTTAAAACCACGATTTACTGAGAATATATTTTCAAAGCTACCTGCATCGATAATTATCATTTGGACATATTTATGCTAAGCGGAACTATGTGCGAATGAATTTAAATCAATAAGACATACGTGCATACGTTTCACGTGTGCGTTGCATAGTGCCTTTTAATTTTATTAATTCGCACATAATTCCTTTCAGAATAAGTGCGTCCACTTAATACTAGATATCGTCCAATAGTTTGAAGAAGACCCCCATCCGGTCTCAATGAAAAACGAAGAGTGTATTCTATTGTCTTTTCGTTTGATTTCCTTTTTTATTTATACTTTACGGCACAATATGACATGGGTGCACGAAAAGCTCCGGCCAATGGAAGTGTCGTGTTTCGTCGTTTAAGCATTGTGTACGCAAAGGCTTAGCGGGGCTAATTTAAAGTGCTGAGTCGAGCACCAACGGCGATCGACCGACATCTCGCAAACAGTTCGAGATATTTTACAGTGATCATACAGCAAAGTGATGTTTATATCGAAGTTCGACCCATCACAGGCTTTTACATAAATGCTATTTCGAAAGTATCGATTTAGTCTCGATGGATATCGGAACACAAAACTCAACTATCGCTAGTTGTGAGAACTATCTCTCAACGAAATCGTTCGGTGTTAAAACGGTATCTCAACTATCGTCAGTTGTGAGAACTATCTCTCAACGAAATCGTTCGGTGTTAAAACGGTATCACTGGAAAAAAAAAACACATTGGATCTAGAGTCCAGGCTCTTAAAAACTTCGACACGAAAAAATACTCTTGATTCAATCAGATTTGAGCTTAAATCAAGAACCAAGCCCCTTAATTTGAGCGGATTTCCTTTTAATTTAAGCTTAAATCTGATTGAATCAAGGGTCCTTTTTCTTGTCAATGTTTTCAAGAGTCTGGACTCTATTTATATCTATTATATCTATTTTTGTCTTATTTTTGGCGAGGATCACCTTCTCAAGCTTACTGGTAAACCAGTCAAAACTTTAAAAAATACACTAAATATAGATACTCAAGGGAGTGTTCGATACATTTTAATCCGTTTAGTAGCGTTTTCTCATCCGAAATCTTTATTTTCTGATATATTTATTAGGACTTACTTCAGGTTTTTCGTTCTACACACCATGTTCTACGTGAAATTCTGATGAGGAAATATACAGTTTAAGGCTGAAATTCCTACCTTATATATTGCCGCGCTAAGGAAGAACGCCGTATGAACCTTCAAGCGTTGCCAAATTTCCTTTGATAAAACACGTATTTCCTGGCAAACTTATGAATATTTTCCTTCCAACTTTTTAGATAATTTTGTTCGCAATTTCATCAAAAGTTCCTGAAAATGTCGAGTAAAAATATTCATAACATTCCTCAAAAATAAACATTTTATCGGAGGAAATTTGGCAACTCTCGAATATTCATACGGCGTTCTTCCCTTGCACGGCAGCATCCAGTGGTTCATCGTGACAGGACCGAAAAAAAAGTGGAGTTGATTTGACATTCCGGAAGTAAAAAAACTTTCGAAGAAATGAAAGGCATTTTTTTTTTTCAAATTTACAGTCTTTGAAAATGAGTTGTTTGTGTGATGTCGCGGAGCAAAGTGCCCTACTTTTGGGCCTCGTAATCCCTTGAATTTCGAGTTTAGTCCAAAGATCTTTTAGGAACTTAAATTAATGACCCAGGTGATGTGCTTGATGCCCACTTTTAAAGAATTAAAGGCATTTTTCAAAATTTACGGTCCCTCAAAATGAGCTTTCCGTGTGATTTTGCTGAAAATGGACCTTTAACCCAATTTGACCCTAGCCCCCCCAAATTTTAGCGTACCCCAAAATCGTTGGACGTGCATAAGGAGACCATAAATATGGTGTTCTGTGAGAATTTTGAATGAAATCGAACAGATAGACTCTGAGATATCGTTGTAGACAGATTTGGGGGACGTCGGACGGACGGACACACATTTTTTCAAGTATGGTTATTTTGACTCCTGGGACCTTAAAACGTCTAGAAATGATGAAATTTCAACTTTTTTTTTTTTTTTTCTTGGAGGATGACAATACTTCCTCTCTACCCTAGGGGAGCGAGAAAGTAAAAAAAAGTGTGCGAGAACTCACGAAACGCTGAATTAACCGTCACAGCAGTTACTTTAGTAATGTCAAAATGTAAAACTAATTGCTGTGGCGGGTAATTTAGCATTTTGTGACTTCCCGCTCACTTTTTTTTACATCCAGAATGTTAAATCAACTTCAGTTTTTTCGGTGTAGAAATTAACATTAGGATGGCTAAAGCGAGGAAAGTGCGAAACTAAGTATCTCCGTTTGCGACGTCGCAGACTTCATTTTATACTTGACTTTTCCTTTGCACTGAGACAAAAAGTTCGGTAAATCCGAACTAGTTTGGTTCATATGGAACCAAGATTTTGTTCGGTACACACGACCGAATTATTTGGTCTGCTCAGCCGAACTTTTCGGTCCACTGAACCGAACTGTAAGAATTTACTATGGTTCGGTTGCACAAACCGAACAATTCGGTTGAACAGACCGAAAAATTCGGTTGTGTGTACCGAACAAAATCGTGGTTCCATATGATCCAAACTAGTTCGGATTTACCGAACTTTTTTTCTCAGTGTGGAAAACTAGTGAACATAATTTCTTGAAAATTTTCTTGATTATGCCTCTCTATGATAGCAGAATATTGTGTCTAAAGGATGTGTCCCATTAAGGAGGGTATTTTGGCCCTAACTTTGGTCGAAAATTGAAACAGCTTAGAATAATGTCATGTATGGTCAAATCGACTCGTAATCATCTACCCTGTGAGAACTTGTCCTTATTTGAGGTGTTTTTGAAAGGTTTTTGCCTTCAAACAATTGCTCATTTTCGGTCCTAAATTAGATTGTTCATGTATCAGCACAAGCGACTGCCACTTTCTCCTTTAAATATGTTGTAATAGGTGTACGAAAGATTAACATATTCGAATATGAAAGTGGTAGTCGCTTGTACTCATACAATACATAAACAATCTAATTTGGGACTGAAAATGAGCGATTATTCGAGAAAACTGCAAAACTTCACTACTCTGCGCTGGTAAATCAGGCAATAACCTTTCAAAAACACCTCAAATAATGACAATTTCTCACAGGGTAGATGATTAAGAGTCGATTTGACCATACGTATGACATTATTCTAAGCTGTTTCAATTTTTGACCAAAGTTAGGGCCAAAATACCCTTCTTAATGGGACACATCCTTTCAAGCTACAAGATTGCCCTGGTTTTCTTTGAGAAAAAAAAAATAGTGGTGGAAATTTTGAAAACACCAATGAAGATACGTGGTATCGCGTTTTGGCCATCGAGAAGCTTTAACGTAATTCAACCCTCATCCCTCTAAATGCCTGATGACCCTCTTCGAAGTGCGACCCCTGCACAACGCAACAAACGCCGTGCGAAAGGAAGGGGTGCGATTTTGGGTCCGCCATTTTGAATCGAGGCCCATCGCCCTATTTAGTTGGTAAATAACGCTCAGCAATTTAAACGAGATTGAGTGAGTGAATGGGCGTCGCATTTACGGTTGGGGAGGGGGAGGGTTGTTCTTTTCCAATCGACGGCGCACGGTCCTTAATCTAATTATCTTCCGCCGATTATGTGCGGCCGGCGACTTGTTGGTCTAAGTTAATAGGCGCGCCCGTTTTCGTCCCTGTTAAGGTCAAAAGGGCTACATTTCGCCAGAGGAAGCTATGTACTAAGTATTTTTGGTTCATTTTAGAAACAACACATGAGGACTCATATGTAACAATAGCGTATGTCGAGCTTTCACATTGTGAGAAAATCGCGTTTGAAGTTTTTGAAGCTTTGCATTTTTCCGCCCGTAGAACCGAGAGGATTCTTATAAAAATTTTCATGAAGAGAAACTCTTCCTGTAAAAATCACACGTTTTACGATCTATGTAAGTAAAAAATTGAAGGAGTAACAGAACTTTGAAAAAAATGTGACATCCGCTATTTTTACTGAAAACATTTTTTCATGCATGAAACAAAGTCTTCAGGAAGGGTAAGGCTAGGTGAAACGATTGAAATGAACCAAAAGTAAGTCAATGCTGAGTCATTTAATAAAATTGAACAAAAAACTAAACCGTTTGTAACTTCTAGAACAAAAATAAGGGACAAATTATAAAATCAGTTAAAAAATCAACAATTCTGGTGAAACGGTCCCGATGCGTACTATAATTTGAGAGTCAGCTATAGCGGCTATAGCTAACCATGGTCGGTGCGCGGGCAGTTACCGCAAGTGCATTCGAATTTCTAGCTAGCATGTCCTGGCGCACCGGCGGGGGAGAACAGTGGATTCTCACATCCGCTGTTTTTAGAAATAACATGGTTTTTGTTACATTTTCGATTGAAAATTTCTGGTAGTTGCCGTGTAAAATTACAAATTGTAAAAAGAAATTTGGCAAAGTGGAAATTTGTTCACGTCCTTTTGTTTAGAAAACGACGAACTGTGCCATTGGGTGGTCTCTTGGACTTATTTAAATTAAAAGTAACTATCTCCATTATGACGTTGAACACTGTCCTGCATTTATGCTTTTGGGTCTCAGGGTCCAAGTTACAATATTGAGGAGCTAAAAGGACGAACGGGAAAAGTGCAGTTTTTGCCGTTTCAAGAGATACATGTTTAGAATCTCTAAATTACTTGGAACTTTACGGTGGGAAGAAAGTTGAAACACACTTTGTGATGCTTAAAAATTGGAAGTTAGCAGTGAATTTTTCTTAGAATATACTTTAGGATTAGTTGTAGATGGAATCATTAATATTTCAATTATTTCGAAAACTGCACCTATCCCAGTTTCCTTCCAAGCCCTTCAATTAAGTTAAAAGATAATTCAGAAAAATAGGATAATTTGTAAGTGATGTGAAGAAGAATGGGTCATAACCGACAATAAAACTCCTTCAACTAACTTTCGTTTAGGGGGTCCACGCTATCGCGTAGCAAATATTGTATTCAAGGAGATTGAAGGCGTTTATCAATTCTTTAGAAACGCATGCATCATTTCTGTAATTTTTTAGAGTGCTTGCAGGTACGGTCCGTGTGTCTCTTATTGAAATTCCACGTTGAAAACCAGCACTTCGTCGGTCTTCGAATTAAAATCATATAAAATGCATTCTTGATAAAATTACAGCAACCTGCTCAGCGTAGATTTGCTAACCCGCCTTGTAGGCGACTGTTGCAAGCTTATTGACGCTTCGTCTTCATCGATTTGCGAGTTTTTAATTCTTTCTCACGTCTTTCCTACAGTCTCTAGTGCAAGCAAATGTCCAAACATGCGGAAGGCGTCAAGTTAACATCATCTAGGGTTGTAATGTAAATGGGAGAGCTGGCGCCATGTTCTGGTCGACGAATCACGAGCCCGGTGTGCGCCAAGCTCCGGTCACTTTTCCAATACATTTTTCATCCAAAATGGCGACTTAGAATGCGTATGAATTCCTATCCTCAGTGGAAAACAAAGATAATGTAAAAACAGCCCGAAACAGAAACGACATTCGAAAACGCAGGAAAATGCGGAAACAAGACTAAAATACAAAATACAAAGGCAGGACGTTGGGTCTCAGTTCAATTCTAATTTCACCATGTCGTCACCTTCCAGGCAAAGTATCACAAGCGCCATGCGACGTTTAAAAATTTCCGCCGCCATTTTATTTTTTTACTGAGAAATTGTTGGTTGAATCTGTTTGGAAATTTCACTAAATTTTATCGTCAGCACGAAGAAAATTCAGTGAAATTTTCGGACAGCTTCGTTGAACAATTTCTCTGTAAAAAAATAAAATGGCGGCGGAAATTTTTAAACGTCGCATGGCGCTTGTGATACTTTGCCTGGAAGGTGACGATGTAACGCCGTTTGCTGGTTTTCATTTTTATTTTAATTTCCTTTTTAATTTTAGTATTTTGTATTTTAGCCTTGTTTTCGCATTTTCCTGTGTTTTCGATTGTCCTTTCCTATCCTCATTGTTCACATCAGATAGCCGGGTTCCCGTTTATCGAAAACAATCGATTAAGTATCGAAAAAGTGAGCCAGCGAGACACAGGGGGCTCGGAATACGGGACTTGGAAAGTGCTTCAAAATCTCCCATTTACATTGACTCCATGTACTCTATGGTTAAGGGTTAACATGAAAGAGGGGCGTTTTTAACACTGCCAACGGCAGGGTGCATTTCCAAAGTTATGGAAGAGAGCTTCTGCTTTAAAGAAAAAACTTTGAGGTATACAGCAAGTTAAAATCGGCAATTTTAGATTTAATGGCGGATGCACGTCGAGGCTTTTTGAAAAGTTTGCGGGGAGAACATCTGTTTTTAACGCAGCGTAAATTAAAAATCCCGTAATGTTGAATTTTTTCCGCGGCCTCTTTTTAAAACAAATCTCGCAATTTCGAGAACCCATTAATCCAAAGAATCGCGGCATTTGCGTGCGTGAAGAGTTTTTCTGCGACGTTCATACGCACAGGCTGCAAAATGGATCGAGTTCATCAAAAAGGAACCAACCTACATGAAGTTAAAACTTAGGTGGAAAAGCGGTTTGAAGTTTTGATCCTGCATTAGGTTTAATGTAGAAAATCAACTTTAACCTCTTCTTTCACAAACTAATTCCTTTTTTTCAACTTCGTTGGCAGGAGAAAACGAACGAGGGGAGGAACTCAGAAACATTCTTAACTCAATTTTTGACGTCACGGGTGTACCGGATCCATTCCCGCGTAAAAATGACCTTTTTGAGAATATAAATTTTGGAACGTTTTCAAGTTGATTTTTGGGGATTTCCAGTGCTCAAAAAGACCCGGAAAAATTCCTGTGACATAAGGACTCTCAGTTCTTTCGATCCAAGCAATATTAAAAAAATTGTGAACAGGCCCGTTCATCTCAATACTGCCGTGCTGAGAAAGAACGCGCACCGTTTTAACCTTCAGACGTAGCCCAAGAGCCTCGCCAAGTTTCGCCCCTTTTTTTTATACCCGAGTTGGTCAACCGGACGGTGCTCCAATGAAAGCCTATGGTAAGGCAAACTTCCATGCAAAGTTTCAACTTGAAGTGACCCCTGGTTTAGGCTGTACAGCGTTGCCAATTTTCCCGTTTCATGTGCTAAAATCAAGGATATTGGACTATTAGTCCGGTGCATAAGTAGACTAGTACACCCAAGTTGGTCAACGGGACAGGGCTCAAACGAAAGCTTATGGTAAGGCAAACTTCCGGGAAAAGTTTCAACTTGAAGTGAAACCTCGTTTAGGCTGTACAGCGTCGCCAATTTTTCATTTTTATGCGCTAAACTCAAGAAATACTGAATCGTCATGGTTCAACAGACTATTATACCCGAGTTGGTCAACGAGACAAGGCTCAAACGAAAGCTCATGGTAAGGCAAACTTCCAGGAAAAGTTTCAACTTGAAGTGAAACCTTGTTTAGGCTGTACAGCGTCGCCAATTTTTCATTTTTATGCGCTAAACTCACGAAATACTGAATCATCATGGTTCAACAGACTATTATACCCGAGTTGGTCAACGAGACACGGCTCAAACGAAAGCTCATGGTAAGGCAAACTTCCAGGAAAAGTTTCAACTTGAAGTGAAACCTCGTTTAGGCTGTACAGCGTTGCCAATTTTCCATTTTTATGCGCTGAACTCAAGAAATACTGAATCGTCATGGTTCAACAGACTAGTATACCCGAGTTGGTCAACGAGACAAGGCTCAAACGAAAGCTTTTGGTAAGGCAAACTTCCGGGAAAAGTTTCAACTTGAAGTGAAACCTCGTTTAGGCTGTACAGCGTCGCCAATTTTTCATTTTTATGCGCTAAACTCCCGAAATACTGAATCGTCATGGTTCAACAGGCTATTATACCCGAGTTGGTCAACGAGACAAGGCTCAAACGAAAGCTTATGGTAAGGCAAACTTCCGGGAAAAGTTTCAACTTGAAGTGAAACCTCGTTTAGGCTGTACAGCGTTGCCAATTTTCCATTTTCATGTGCCAAAATGAAGGAATTCGGGACTAATAGTCCAATACATCATAATTAAACAGACTAGTGCATCGGTCTACGAGCTGAATACTACCCTGAGATCGAATAGAAGGGTAACTAAAGGCCATCGTGAACTTTTTGAAGCAGTGTTGCCAATTTATTATTAATTTTTTTAACATAAAATTAGGGTTTTTCCGAGATTTTTGGCGGAAAACGTACCTTCATGGGCTACAACTTTGATGAGTATGGGCTAAACATTACGACTCGATAATAAATGAACGCTACAGACGGAGAAAATTGAATTCCGAACGCAATGTTGCCAAGTATATTTTAATTTCTTACAAAAATTAAAGATTTTCTCACGTGAATGCTTCGATAAACGTAATTTCCAAGGCATTCATGTCATTCTGATGACTGAATATCACCATGGCATAGTACATGATTTCTGTTCAAGGCAAAAATGGAAAGTTCAGAGTAACGTGGCCAAATTGTGTGCATTTATTTTACGACGAGACGTCGATATTTTTGAGCTTTTCGTGCGAATAATCGTGCTTTCAGGTTCCTACACCATAAAAGGTAGGCAAACTATTACCATTCAATAATATCGGATTGATTTTTAAAAGAGAAGACGAATTTTTAAGTCTATATTACCATTTTAAGGCATTTTTACGATAAAATGATGAGTTTTTCAGCTCCAATTTGAAGATATTTTTGAGAGACAAAACGTGATTTTAGTGGTTTTCTCTTTTTGGGAGGCGTCTCGTCGTAAAATAAATGCACACAATTTTGCAACGTTACTCTGAACTTTCCATTTTTGCCTGGAACAGAAATCATGTACAATGCCATGGTGATATTCAGTCATCAGAATGACATGAATGCCTTGGAAATTACGTTTATCGAAGCATTCACGTGAGAAAATCTTTAATTTTTGTAAGAAATTAAAATATACTTGGCAACATTGCGTTCGGAATTCAATTTTCTCCGTCTGTAGCGTTCATTTACTATCGAGTCGTAATGTTTAGCCCATACTCATCAAAGTTGTAGCCCATGAAGGTACGTTTTCCGCCAAAAATCTCGGAAAAACCCTAATTTTATGTTAAAAAAATTAATAATAAATTGGCACCACTGCTTCAAAAAGTTCACGATGACCTTTAGTTACCCTTCTATTCGATCTCAGGGTAGTATTCAGCTCGTAGACCGATGCACTAGTCTGTTTAATTATGATGCATTGGACTATTAGTCCCGAATTCCTTCATTTTGGCACATGAAAATGGAAAATTGGCAACGCTGTACAGCCTAAACGAGGTTTCACTTCAAGTTGAAACTTTTCCCGGAAGTTTGCCTTACCATGAGCTTTCGTTTGAGCCTTGTCTCGTTGACCAACTCGGGTATAATAGTCTGTTGAACCATGACGATTCAGTATTTCGTGAGTTTAGCGCATAAAAATGGAAAATTGGCAACGCTGTACAGCCTAAACGAGGTTTCACTTCAAGTTGAAACTTTTCCTGGAAGTTTGCCTTACCATGAGCTTTCGTTTGAGCCCTGTCCCGTTGACCAACTTGGGTGTACTAGTCTACTTATGCACCGGACTAATAGTCCAATATCCTTGATTTTAGCACATGAAACGGGAAAATTGGCAACGCTGTACAGCCTAAACCAGGGGTCACTTCAAGTTGAAACTTTGCATGGAAGTTTGCCTTACCATAGGCTTTCATTTGAGCACCGTCCGGTTGACCAACTCGGGTATAAAAAAAAGGGGCGAAAAAACACCACTTTTTGGCGAGGCTCTTTCCTTTCATCAAACAAGAATTTATTGATAAACTTATGAGTACTTTCCTTCCAATTTTACAGATAATTTTGTTCTCAGTTTCCTATTGAGATCCTGAAAATTTCAAAGGAAAAAGTTCATAATTTTTTAAAAAAAATAAACAAATTTTTCGGGGAAATTTGAAACTGTCCGATACGGCGTTTTTCCTAGAGTCCCTTAATACTGAGAGTCAAGACACTGTGAATCCGTTTCTGATTGGTTCCCGTATTTTAGGCCTTCACAGTGTCACACACGGGAATAAAGATTACATTTTCATCGATTGCAAAGATTATATTCTGGAATGGACCAGGCAATTACGGGTTTGGCAAGGAACAAACGGAATGAGAGAAGGAACGGAGAAAGGAATTTGAGAATGGGCCGATCAAAGATTACGAAAAACATTCAATTTCTGTGATCTTTATTCCCGTTTGTGACTCCACGAGGGGGTGTTGTCTTGACTCTCAGTATAAAGGGACTCTAGTTTTTCCTTGGCACGGCAGAATACATATGTATTTTTATAACTTTCACATCAAAAGGGAATGGAAAATTTGCATCCGTATTCACACGAGTTATTCCACGATTTTTTCCTCTTGCTCGGAGGAAAAATGGGCGGAATTTTTGCGCTGACGTGTTGATCTGTTATTGTTGAAAAACACTCGGAAAAGGTACTGGGCACTCTAATGTGATCGCCGCATGAACATTCGAATGTTGCCAAATTTCCTGTGAGAATAAATGTATTTTGGAAAAAATTATGCGTATTTTTCCCTGCAATTATCAGACATTTGTTATTAAATTGCGACCAAAATGCGAGTCAATAAACCTTGCGTTTTTTATTTAATATTCTGAAAGTACCAGATGAGTGGATTACTTGGTGGTGATTTATTGCGCGTATTTTGGAGCTGAAATCCCGGACAAGTCCGCTTTTAAAAAGCTTGAAGACTCGAGAAAATTTCAAACGCGCCAAAATGGCAGGGAAGTGATGGAAAAGACGCACTACGGCAGTCATATCGCTATCTTCTCTCATTTTCCCATGACGTTTCTTAAAAAGAAACATGCATTTATTGCTTACTATAACTACAGGTAAAATGAATAAGCTTAAATTCTTTGATTTTGAAGATATACTCTTGACACTCCCATCGTTTTTTAATACGAGGAGTAGAAAAACATCTCGCCGTGCGACAAGCGCACCATGCGCCATGCAACAAGCGCCATGCGACGTCTAAAAATTTTCGCCTCCATTTTATTTTATTACAGGGAAATTGTTGGTTGAATCTGTTTAAAAGGTGCACTGAATTTATTCGGCAGCACAAAGAAAATTCAGTGACATTTTCAAACAGCTTCGTTGAACAATCTCTCCGTAAAAAAATAAAATGGTGGCAGAAATTTATAAACGTAGCATGGCGCTTGTGGAACTTTGGCCGGCAGGTGACGGTTTATAAAGAGCTTAAAGGTAACTCTTGCCTAACCGAGTAACAAAGATCGCCTAAGTTGCGATTTGATCGGAGAATGTACCGTGATTTTATCAAAGACGATCTATCGCAATATTATCTAACAAAAAATCGTGATAAATTGAAATGAAATTCGGATTGTGTCGAAAGCAATTTTATAGAGATAAAATGGCGACAAGATTGAGGATAATCGCTCACATGTTGATGATCCTATCAATTTTATCACCAAAAAATCGTAAAAAAATCGCAAATTAATTTCAAAATAGCTCGAATTTTCCGTTGAAGAATGTTACGTGGGTAATGGAAAATTTGAACGGAAAAATTGTATTACTTCATCAGAGAGTGCTTTTCACGAGCTGCGTTCACAGTATTTTTCATAATTTATCATTATGGGAAATTGTAAAAACAATATTTTTGAAAGTGAAAAAATAGCCATTTAGTGGCGTGTCATGAGGTGGCATTACCCATTTAAATACATGCATTTTAGCAGATCAGGTCATTTCGACATATATCTTCTGAAAATTTTTCATTCATGAACTGAAGGTATCCTCGTGTTCAGTTCACTCAGTAGTTTCCACTTAAACAAGAAATTCATCAAATTTCAGACACCTGCAAATTCTCTTGGATGTTAGGTAGAGCAGCCCCTCGGGGTCAGGCTTCTTGGATGTCAGATGGGGCAGCCCCTCGGGGTCAGGCTTCTTGGATGCCAGGTGGGGCAGCCCCTCGGGGTCAGGCTTCTTGGATGCCAGGTGGGGCAGCTCCTAGGGGTTAGGCTTCTTGGATGCCAGGTGGAGCACTGGAGCAGCCCCTCGGGGTTAGGCTTCTTGGATGCCAGGTGAGCCACCTCTTGGGGTTTGGCACCTTGTATGACAGGTGGGGCACCACCGCGGATCGCGTTTCTTGGAAGCCAGGTGGGAGGTCGAGGTGCACTGAGGTACAGTGCTTAAAAACCATCTGCAAAAGCATATATCATTGCCTCAAAACGTCATGTATTTGTAAGGCACTAACGTATGCCTTTCAGCCCCCTTTCCTGAAAAAAAACTTTCATAACATGTTCAGAGATGTCAAAATCACGAGAGCAAAAAATCATTGTTCATCAAACCTCGGTCTCCCGTACGGAGTTCAGAGTTAAAAAATGGGCAATTTCCAAGAAATATTTTCAAAAATTTTTTCTCATCAAGTCGACGCAAATTTTTGCGATCCGTCAAGGCACCTTTCAAATTGGTCGCTGGTTGGCGGAGATTTCTGAACGTAGCATCTCTGCGTGGAGAGTATTACGTTCTGAATCTAAAGGGAATTGCTTCGAGATTTTATATTTTTGCCGGGGAATTCGACTGGATATACAGGGTGATCCAAAGGTAAACCTTAAAACTGCAGGAGAGAGCCCTGTGGGTAAAAATAAAACTATTTTTCCTCTAAAATTTTTTCCAAAGGTGCTCTGTAAGGGGGTTTCAGCCCTCCCCCAGAGTTCTGGAATATGCATCGTTTTTCCTGCATTTTTGCAACAGTATCGCACTGAATCTGATTTAAATCCTGTCGTGTTAAGGAAAAACGCCGCATGAACATTCTAGAGTTGCCAAACTTCCTCCGATAAAATGTGGATTTTTTAAGAGGGTTCTGAATATTTTTTCTTGAATTTTCCAATAATTTAGATATAAATACGAATACAATTCTCTGAAAAAACGGAAGTAAATTATTCCCAGGTCTCTCGGAAAATTCGTACATTATCATAGGGAATTTGGCAATGTCTGAATGTTCATACGGCGTTCTTCCTCAGCACGGCAGAATGGACCACTAGACAAGGTACGAATTTGAGCAATCTGATACATGTTTCTTAACCAGAATTTCACGTAAAACACGAGTCGCGCAACGAAAATTACTGAAACCAACTCCTAACGGAGATATTAACATTTTTATTTCACATTGGTTACGAGGAATTTGAACTGCCCGCTCACAAGAAACTCAAAACTCTACGTGAGTCAAATCACGCACTATACAACGGTTTCAGCAAGCTTCTCAATCGAGCAATGTTCATTTCCCACCATGTATTTTTCAAACTATAAGTAATTTGCTATAGCTGAGCTAAAGCGTCAAGATTGAGGTTGCCAGATTTTTTTATCGCAGAGACGTTCATGATAACGTTTAGCGCGCGATGTGAATCACGTAGAGCATTGAGTTTTCATGAGCGGGTGGTTTCAATTCAAGCGCCAAGAATCATTAAATATCTTCGGAGGGAGTTGATTTCGGTAATTTTCGTAGTGCGCATCGTGTTTTACGTGAAATTTTGGTGAAGAAACATGTATCATAATGCTGAAATTCGTACTTTGTCTAGTGGTCCATTGCTATGCACCCATACTTTGATACGATGAATTCATCAGTGATGTTGGAAAATTCGAAATCTGCTTTGTTAAAAGTGGGGTTTCGGAGAGTCCGCAAAACACCATCTCCATTGGCCTAAGAACCAAGTTTTTGGCCTTTTTAACGCTAGACAACCC
>NW_017554517.1:659059-685295 GCF_001854935.1 Bemisia tabaci
CCCTCCAGAGAAATCTCCTAGCTACGCCCCTGGCCAGGCGTGATATAATCTCGTCTGATGCGGAAAACGTCGATTTGCGTCGGCGATACAAGGAGAGCGGGAACAAAACCGTCATCTGATCTAGTTTTTAAAAAAATTGTATATATATGTAGAGTTAGTTACTTAGTTAACGACGATCAGCAACCAGGCTATTTGCGTCGGAAACTTTAAATTCTTAAATTTAATTGCTTGAAAAGTTTTAAAACATATATATATCAGTTGCGATGGATACAATATATTTTAACGACCAGTGCATAATGGATCGAGTCAATCAGAGAGGTCGGACATAAAATTTTTGACTTAAACTGCAAATTTTGATGTTTATTTCGTCACATTTTAGGTTTCAAGGGGTGCTTTTGGAAGAAAATTTTACGAGGTAACCGATAAAACCACTTTTAGCACCTCAAATTTTAGTATAAACGGAGTCATAAGTGTTTAAAGTTTCCAAATTTTGTTCCGACCTCTGCTATTGGTTCGATCCAGTATGCGGTGGTGATTTTTGAAAGTCGGCAACACTGTTTTTGCTCCTTTTGAATGCCTTAAAAATATCGATTTTATGTGAGAAAAACTGCTTTATCAAGGATCGATTGTTTTACGTATATTTAAATGGAGGATTTGCCAGCTTTCAAAAATCGCCACTGTTAGAGACCTCACACAGAAGATCCAAGCGATGTGATCGTGTAAGGTTCAAGTTAAGTTCGGAGGTCAACGTTATTTTTCGCCTGGCTCGAGTGCCTGTCTGGGGAAAGTATGTACATGTCGGTAATTTTGGAGGGTATGGGTTCCATGGATCTCTTAGAGCCCAAAAGGGTAGCCGACATTTAAACTCAAATTATCCAGTACAATTTTTTTATAACAATAGAGAATTACCACCAAAAAATTTAATTGCTTCATCCAAGTGTACTTAACGAGCTAAGTTCGCAATGGAGTAAAATGGATTTAAAAGTACAAAAATGTGCTGCTTTTTGACGTATTAAGGCGGCATCACCCATTACATTGTTGATAATTGTTCAATTTATAAACCAAGAATATCATCGTACTTAGTTCAAGTATCAGTTTCTCTTTGAACATAAAATTTATCAAATTTCAGACACCTGCAAGTTATCCATTGTTACGACCCGCCGTCGTAAGTAGGTATTTGTCTCAGTGATTGAACTAAGTTACGTATTTTTGCAGAAGAACGCTCATTTACATACATTCTTGGCCATCATGGTTTGATACTGGAATCTGAAGATAGGCAGCGGCATTTTCATAGTGTCTGGCGCGTAGGAAATTTGGCTGCCATTTTAACTGCCGTGCTAAGGAAGAACGCCGGATGAGCCCTCAGAGGTTGCCATATTTCATTAGGTAAAATACTTTACTGGGAAAATTGTGGATATTTTTCTGGAAATTTTTCAGACAATTTTTTTTTGAAATTTAATCTAAAATATGTGCAAACTTCAACCAAAAATAAACATAGCTCTCCTTGAAAATAAATGTTTTATCCGGAGATATTTGGCAACTCTCGAATGTTCATACGGCGTTCTTCCTTTGCACGACAGTTAAGCCCTAAGAGCTCCATGATTTGACAGAACAGAACTCTAATGATGGCTAATGAGCGAGTACCTGAGCAAAAAATGAAATAAAATTTGCCTAATTACGACTTATAAGTGTCGGGGTGATCACCAAACCAGGCGAGTTTTTGCAAATCAGGTTATTTATTTTATTTATTTATTACGCAATTTCTGAACCGATGGCAGAACTCTTAGGTCATGACTCATGAGTCATCATTAGGCGAATCTCAGCGTTGACTTCCAAATAAATACACTATACTTTCTTTTTACACTATAGGGAAAAAAGTACTGTGGGGTCTCTAAAATTGACTACATTCTGCAATGAGGAGCTTTGATTTCTGGCTCCAGGATAAAACACGCCTATCTGCCTGGGGAAGCTTATGGCGTCTACGTTTTTTTTCTAAAATAAGTTATAGAAGTTGTAGTTCCTAATTGCAAAATGTGGTCAAAATATGCTTTCTCCTTGAACAAAGACAATATATATTAGTTCGTAAAATTTGAATTAGTTCGATTAGGCACATACATATACAATATTAAAACAATAAATTGATCGATTTAAGCCAGCCTCCTCTCTACTTTATTTCATCCTTGAGAAAACCGCTCCTTTGCGGTATACCGCACGTCGACTAGTGAATAAATACATGGCTACAGTGTAACTAGGAAAACAACCGCGATATTGCAATGTCTCGTAAATTCCTCCTCATATTTTATATTTTAAAAGGATATCTTGTGACTTTTTTACTCAAAATTTTTTCGAAGATTATTTTTGAAAGGACAAAGAGCACCTCCATACAATGACAACCGCTCGTCTTTAAAAAAGTAAAATATGACCGAAAAACTGCAACGTTGCAACCTTAGGTGCGTGTTTTTCTAGTTATATGTGTACTATTGGTATATTGATGGCTAAAGTGTGAAACCACGTATCTCGATAGCGGTGTTTTAAAATTTCTGCTACATTTTTGTCCAGAGGAAGATCTAAACAACTGCACAGCTTGAAAATTATTCAAACGGTAAGTTGGAATATTTAAGCCAACGTGCGTTAAAAATCAGCACAAAGCTGGAAATCTCAATACAGAGGGAAAAAGCTCATATGAGCACAATTTTCCCTCAAAGAAATACGCTGTTTGGTGCAACACTAGTAACGACCATTCACAAAGGCAACCGCAGACGCGTTTCGGGTCGAATTGGACCCATCCTCAGTGCACCTCGTTTTTAACGCACGTTAGCTAAAAAATCCCAACTAGTCCAGGCGCCTGGTAAGTCTACCTGGAATTTTGGGTACACAGCGATTTTTTTGGCTCTCTTTATGTTTTTTGGGTCGCTGAATCCGAATCTGAAGTGTCCTACCGCGTATCTGGTGAGCATTTTCCGCCATTTTGAAAAAACGGCCTAAAAAGGTCTTTTTGCGGTTTTTTTATATAGCGGCTACGCATGAGAAAAAGTCCCGGATTTAGTTAATGTTTTGAATAGCTGACATAATTTGGAAGAAAATGGTGTATACATATGCTAGGTTTGCTCAAAAATTGAGGAACCTCGGATCTCGGAACTTTGGAACGCCTCGGAACTTAGCTGACCGCGGCGAGCTGGATCGCGCGTTGACGGGTGCGCCGCGAAAACGTGAATGGGCGTGATGTTCACGATCTTGTATCTTCCTCAATTTTTAAGCAAACCTAGCATATGTATACACCATTTTCTTCCAAATTATGTCAGCTATTCAAAATATTAACTAAATCCGGGACTTTTTCTCATTCGTAGCCGCTATATCAAAAAACCGCAAAAAAAAAGGCCTTTTTAGGCCATTTTTTTCAAAATGGCGGAAAATGCTCACCAGATACGCGGTAGGAAACTTCAGATTCGGATTCAGCGACCCAATAATTTTTTTGCTTACCTAAAGTAAGCCAAAAAAAATCGCTGTGTACCCAAAATTCCAGGTAGCCTCATTTTTAGCTACCAGGCGCCTGGACTAAACTTACTGTCTTACAGCCAATGCGTCTACCGCAATCAGTTTGTGTTCTTCTCTTCAGTTTAGACCATAAAACCTTCATAAAACCAGAACCAGAGTGCAGAAATCTTTTAGAAAACATGACGATGGCTGAAGTCAAAAAATGTGTCTCACCATCGTACCGTTTCACCGATGCTTTATTTTTTCAAAGACTAATCAAAATATTTTCTGTAAAATTCTATTAAGGTTTCAGAATGAAAGAGGAAAATGCATGACAAATTTAAAGGTAAACTGTCGGGTAGACAACAGAGAAGAGTGCATCAGCCAGCAATGACAGCACTCTAAGGTTTAGCGCACTGAAAAGCGCTCCAGAAAAAACACTTCAGTCTCTGATTTTCTCAAAATCCATTATCAACCAAACTGTAACCTTGTTCCATCTTTACTCTTTTTTCAATTTTAAATGTCACTCAACGGGTTGATGAATTGGACTCCTTGATTATTTCGACAAATTTCGTATTAATATGCACATTGACTATATGCAGATTTTAAAAATAACGCAGTGCAACTACCTGCATTCAAAGTCTTTGTGGGCCTAGAAGGAGCATAAAAAAATTTTCGATTGATAGAATTTAGGAGCAGGCTCTTTTTTCCCTTTTTTTAAAACTTATTGTCCTTTTGTGCTTTTCATCGGCACTTTTTTACACACTTGCTTGAGGCCTGAGGCCCATTCAGGGATGTCACTTAACTTCTCTGACGTCATGTTTCCATTGCGATTTAAAACACATGAACCAGATGCGAACAGATGTGAACAGATGCGAGGGCATGCACAGGTGCATTGACGCAAAAATCATGATTTTTCGGTGCTAGGAAATTTGTCCTAAAAAGTGTTTTCCTACCCCAAATTTTCCTACTGCTTTTTTCCTACTCGGTTTTTGTCCCATTACAGTGAGTCCTACGAGTGAGATGTCCAACTTTCTTTTTTCGGTATTTGTCCTAATTTGAATAGATACTTTAATATGAGTAGAGCAGACTGCAGTGAGAAAAGTTCGCGACCTAACTTCGCACACTTATGTTGGTTTCTAGGAGACACCCGACACCGCCACTACATATATATTCATCCATATTTTCTAGATATACCTAAAGTTAAATGTGAGTTAGGACAAATACTCCTCCTTGGAAATAAAACGGTAGGATATAATACTCGTAGAACGTATTGTAATGGGACAAAAAACGAGTAGGATAGAAGTATTAGGTACACTTATTTGTAGTAGGAACATTTTTAAGAACAATGACTTGCCACCGATTTCTCATGATTTCTCATATTTGTGACAGACTTACGGAACAAGTACAAGTCAATTCGTATACTACATGCGAAATATTACGCCTGAAATATTACTAGACCTGCGAAAATATGCATATAAAATTTTACCGGAAAAGAAACTACCTACAAGAATAATTGTAGCATTTAAGAATTTTGACGATCTTACATTCAACTACAAATTTATGCGAAAACGTTGTTGGGTTCATTCACCTGAATCTACTAGGTGAAATTAGAATCGACACGTCGGAGGTGAGTGAAACTTATATGCCTCCCTGAACGGAGCTTGCATACTACTTGCAGGACCGGATTAAGGGGGTGGCCACATGGGCCGCGGCCCATGGCGGCAAATCTAGGTGGCGGCAAATTTTACAATTTTTTTTAAATGTAGGTATAAAAAAATTTGATTTTGAAAAAAAAAATTAAAAACGAGAAAAGGCTACAAAATCTCTCAATTCCTGAGAGTATAGTAATTTCTAATTTTGTCGTCTTTCGGCGATACAAGAGACAGCACATTTAATTAATCGAGTTAAGAGAGATACCAAACCGGCAATTTGACCAGGACTGGCGCGACTGAAAGAGAAATGATGACGAGGACTTGAGATGAAAAGGAGAAGCCCTCGGCGCGGCAATCGGCATGTAACACATATTAGCGCCTACAAGACTGCACGAATACTTCACGCATTACATCAAACATAGTGCGGTCATTGCGGTCAGCGTGAAACGGGTAGCGCCTACAAGAATGCATGAATACTTCACGGATTGCGCCAACACAATGCAGTCAGCGTGAAACGCACAGCGCCTACAAGACTGCGTGAATACTTCATGCATTGCGCTTAACATGCTGCGGTCGGCGCGGCGCGGTGGCGGAAGTTAAAATCATTAAACCAAATTTTGTGTTTGTTCTTTCATAATTTTTTCGATCATTTCTTTTGAATTGAAGACCTTGTCCGTTAGAGATAGGTACACGAAACTTGACTTTCGCGCAAAGTTCCGTAACCTTTTGCTAGTAGTGTTGACAGGGCTTTCCCAAAAAAATGTGTTCAACACGAGTAAACGCATCTTATGCACCCCTCCCCCGCCGGGACGTTCACTTGATGGTTTTTATTGATGTTTCAAAACGAATGAGAAGGGGGCGACAAAATACAGGCGGCCCATGAGCGGCAAGTAGGAAAATCCAGCCCTGACTACTTGGAAACTGAAACCCTCCAATTGTACTCGTCTGTGTACGCCTTGTCCAGTATGGAAGCAACTAAGTTTGGTCATAGCATTCGGGAAAACTTGCCGATTATTGCTTGTTCAAAATCGCTCATAATGAAATCTGGGCTTTGATAATTTGGAA
Source organism: Bemisia tabaci (assembly GCF_001854935.1). Taxonomy (NCBI): domain Eukaryota; kingdom Metazoa; phylum Arthropoda; class Insecta; order Hemiptera; family Aleyrodidae; genus Bemisia; species Bemisia tabaci. The sequence continues at coordinate 665,254 of NW_017554517.1, forward strand.
CTATTTCAGATACTTTTTCATGAATTTTCTGACAGACCAATAAGAAACATTTTTCATCTTTCTCCGTTGATAAAGCATACACAAACGGAAATGCATCGTATTGTTACCCGTGATCCCGTGCACAGTAAAAATGTGGGTAAAAAATATAAGGGCTGTTCTGAAAGTTCTGTCCATGCAGGTCAAATGGACCCCGTTTAGCAGAGAGGAAATAAGCCGCATCAGCTATTGCCAGATTTAACTTGTCAATTTAGTGTTTTACAAGAGAACATTTGTGCGGATTCCCTTTAAAATGTTAAGTAATTTGCTTTGCACTAAGCAGAAAATTCACAAGACCCACGTAACCATTTTCATGTTAAAAATAAATTGTCCAATTGGCCGGTGTGGCTTGATTTCTTTCTACTTAATGCGGTCCAAATAATCGAGGGCGAAATGTCCCGTGTGTGAAATGTAGTATACGAATCAGGGCCGGATTTACCAACTTGCCGCCCCTTCTCATTCGTTTTGAAACATCAATGAAACCATCAAGTGAACGTGCCGGAGGGAGAGGGGTGCATAAAACGCGTTTACTCGTGTTTGACACATTTTTTGCGAAAGCCCTGTCAACACTACTGGCAAAAGTTTACGGAACTTTGCGCGAAAGTTAAGTTCCGTAAACCTATCTCTTTGTGGACAAGGCCTTCCATTTATAAACATTGAACTAAAAAATTAAGAAAGGACAAACATAAATGTGCTTTAATAATTTTAACTTCCGCCACTGCTCTGCGCTGATCGCACTGTATTTGGCGCAATGCGGGAAGTATTCCTGCAGTCTTGTAGGCGCTATGCGTTTTGCGCCAACCGCTCCTGACCGCGCTGTGTTTGGCGCAATGGATGAAGTATTCATGCAGTCTTGTAGGCGCTAGTATGTGTTACATGCGACCGCCGCGCCGAGGGCTTGTCCTTTTCATCTCAAGTCCTCGTCATCATTCCTCTCTGCGCTGAGCTCCAGGCCAAATTGCGTGTTTAGTCCCTCTCTTAACTCGACCAATTAAAGATGCTGTGTCTTGTATCACCGAAAAACAACAAAATTAGAAATTGCTATACTCTCAGGAAAGAAAGATTTTGTCCCCTTTTCTCATTGATAATTTTTTTTTCTGAACCCCATTTTTTTTTATACCTACATTTCAAAAAAATTTCAAAATTTGCCACCCCCTAAATTTGCCGCCATGGGCCCATGTGGCCACCCCCTTAATCCGGCTCTGATGCGAATTGATGCACCCCGTTGCTTGCTGCTCTTTGTGAAAATAAAATAGGAGCGGAAATATTTGAAACTCCGCAATGGGCATACGGTGTGCCGAGAGAGCGAAGACAGCAGAAAGTGTCAAATATCCGAAATCGAGTTTCCATCAAAATTCGTTTAATCTATTTCAGATAAAGTCTTTGAAATGGCTAAAATAGCAAAAGTCATTTTATTTTTAAGAAAACGAGACATATGATAAAGCCGTAAGTGTGCGAAAGATGACATAGTTTCAGGCCAAACAGCAGTAGGTGACATTATTCTTCCAGAGAGCCAACGAAACAGCTTTTAAGTAAAATCCCGTCCCTTTTCTGCCAATTTCTAACCTGAAAATTGTGTGTCCGAAACGCAACCAAGAAAGCATGTAGAATTGTAGAACATAGCGCTCACAGCTGTTTTGCCTAACACTGACCTGGCACGAAAATGAAAAATACCCTCTTTATGAAATTGAAATAAAATAGGACGATTCTAATAAATCAACCAAACGGTATCTAAGAGTCTTACGGATGATCAGTGGCAATTTGACACAGAACGGAGGCTTCGTTTAATAACATTTTCCGGTCAGACGCTACTAAGCCCGTTTTCTCAAAACTTCATCGTTGCACTTACTGCGCTCTTCGCTATCATGGAAGGTCTTTCATTTGGACCAGTGATACTGGTATACTGCCGTGGTAAGGAAGAACGCCGTATGAACATTCGAGAGTTGCCAAATTTCCTTCATTAAAATGTTTAGTTTTGAGGAGAGGCATGAATATTTTTCCTTGACATTTTCAGGGACTCCAGGTGAAATTGGAAACAAAATAATCTGTAAAACTGGAAGGAAAAGATTCATAAGTTTACCAGGAAATTACTGTTTCATCAAAGGAAATTTGGCAACGCCTGAAGGTTCATACGGCGTTTTTTTCTGAGCACGGCAGTAAATACGTCCATTTTCTCTGTCGGGCAGACGAATTTTCCGGCTGGAAACGCCACACGATAACCCGGATGAATGCCGCGAGGATGACCTTAAAACTTAGTTAAAATGTATCTATCTCGGCTTGGACGACAATAGTCGTTATCTATTTCTTGCTTCCTCTTCAGTATGAATCAAGTTTCGTCGCGATGCAAGTGAAAAATGTTCCAACAATTAGGCGTCAGCGTGCTGCTTTTCATGTCATTCGTCATTCGTGGTAAGGCGTGAAAGAGTCGCTGAACCTTGTGTTTTTTATTTCATATTCTGAAAGTACTAAGTGAATACTGACTTGCTAAGGAATGACGCCGTATGAGCCTTCAGGCGAAGTCCCTTCGACAAATCACTAATTTTCAAGAAAATTTGTAAATCAGGTTCGAAACCCACCTTGGAGTTTCAGGAGCCATGTGGCGCACCAAGCTCGATTTTTAGGGGCCATAGAAGATTTTTTTAGGGGCCAAATTCAGTTTTTGCCTATGTATCACGGCGCATTTAGTGACAAGTTACACGCAAGATGCTTTAGTTACAGAACTAATAGCTGTACTTGGGGTAAATTTCGAAAAATCACCAAACAGAAAAACAATGCGTTTTTTTTTTTTTGGGGGGGGGGCAATTTTTACGGGCCACGATGGCGCAAAGACTTCATTTTTTGGGCGCCATGACTGATTTTTTAGGCGCATTTGGCGCGTTGGTGCCTGTGAGTTTCGCACACTGGTGTGAATATTTTTCTTCCATTCCCTCAGATAATTTTGTCGGTAATTTGATCTGAAAATTTTTAAAATTTCAAGGAAACATATTAAAAATTTTCCTCAAAAATAAACATTTTAAGGAAATTTTGCACCTCACGGATGTTTATACGGCGTTTTTCCTTAGCACGGCAGAATAGATTACCGCCGTGCCAAGGAAGACGCCGTATGAGCATTCGAATGTTCAAGAATTTCCTCCCGGAAAAGTTTCATTTTTAAGGAACGTTATGAATGTTTTACCTTGAAATTGGCGGACTTTAATTGAGGACACCGCACCAAGAACAGCTTATAACTTGAAACCGCATTTTGAGAAAAACGCATTTAAAGTTTTGTTTTTGATATACTGCGCAGAATTTTCTATGCAGGTACCCTGTTTTGGTGTTTTTGGGTAGCCTAACATTTCTATTGAAGGATGCCGGGTAGATTTCGCGATACATTTTGGGTTTACACTCTAATATATTTAATTTAAAAAAGCGGTTTATAGGCCATTATCACACCCAACCGTCATTTTGGTGGCAATATGAAGTATAAATCATTTTAATCACGCATGATTAACGCAAAATGAAAGAATATCGATAGAAAGGGGTAACTACCACCTTATAGGCCCTTAAGTTTATAGGCCCGCTTATAGGTAGTTCTTGCACCCATCGATCCAGTGGCCTGACTTAAGTGGGGAAAAAAAGGTTTTTCGACCTCGAGCCGTTACCCATCTATATTCTATCGCTACCACAGCATAGTCCAGGGTACTTAGAATCCGAAAAGCAGATGGGCGTAGTAACGACCTATACGCCTATAGGCTGTTCTTGGTGCAATGTCCTCAATTATAATCCTCCGTCGCATTCCTAAGGCGCAATGATACAACTATTTGAACTCTCCGGAATGCGTGAGGTATCACGCCGCATTTGAAGGCGTTTTCAAAACAGCCAAGTTCCGATATCCGGATTATTGTTTTGCAAAGTTCCTATTATTATGCTTTATTTCTTACCATTTGTTTGTTTTCAATCCTCGTATAAAAACCAACCATTTGCTAAATACAATTCTAGCTGGAGCGCACTTCAGCAATGCTTTCACCACTGCAAAAATGTCAAAGGAAATCGACAAAGCCAGCGTGTATAAGGCTACTTTGATTGTAATCTTCCGTCGTATTTCTAAGGCGCAATGATACAACTATTTGAACTCTCCGGAATGCGTGAGGTATCACGCCGCATTTGAAGGCGTTTTCAAAACAGCCAACTTCCGCTATCCGGATTATCGTTTTGCATCGTTCGAATTCTTTTGTTATATTCCCTACCACTTGTTTATTTTTAATCCTCGTATAAAAACCACCCATTTGCTAAATACAATTCTAGCCTTCCCTTAAGTTTATAGGCCCGCTAATAGGTCGTTCTTGCACCCATCGATCCAGTGGCCTGACTTAACACGGAAAAAAAAGGTTTTCCGACCTCGAGCAATACCTATATATATTCTTTCGCTACCACAGCATAGTCCAGGGTACTTAGAATCCGAAAAGCAGATGGGCGTAATAACGACCTCTACGCCTATAGGCTGTTCTTGGCGCGGTGTCCTCAATGGATCAAATTACGAAAAAAATCTTCCGGGAATCCGGAAGAGAAATATTCGCAAATTTTCCCGAAAATTCGTGATTTGTTGAAGAAAATTTGGCAATGCCTGATGGTTCATATGTCGTTCTTCCTTAGCACGGCAGATTATGTGGTGATTTAAAATATGTGTGCAAGTGGAAAGATGGGGTGTGTTCGTGGTGAGCTGGATAAGAAACAATGTAAAAGTGTAATATGTATAGTTCCTTTTGAGAAAATGGAAAAGCGGGATTTGACATTAAATCATGAGGAACTTAGCGCTAACTCGTGAGCCGTGGATATGTGACAAGAGCGTTATGGATAGGGCTCATGAGTTAAAGCCGAGCAAGAACAATAATGGAGACGCCTTCGTTGCCGCTGACGTCACTGGCGCTTTACAATCCCGCTTCATTCATATGGCCCTCAACTAACGAGCACCCTCCCCCCCCCCCCCCCCNCATCTGTCCACTTGCACAGTTCCATTTAGAGTCCCTTTATACCCAGAGTTATGACATCTCAATTATCAGCTGGCCTGGGCTGACCATGGTGTCACAAAAGTGTGCACTCAAACGAACGATATTGGAATCCTGCGATGTCTGCCATCCAAAAACAACAATATCAACAAAACTGATCAAAACCTAACCAAAGAAATTGCAATAAAATAAAATTAGATTGATTTGTGGATAATTTCTCAATTTTTTTTCATTTTGGTTCGATGAAAATAACAATTCACTCTTGATAAGTCACAATTTGGTTATTTTTTAATTAGTCTTGTTCAAATTCGAGCCACCGCCATCTTGGTGCACTCATTTGTGACTCCATGAGCGAGATCTAACCAGAATTGGATTTTTTTTTTGGTCACTTCCAGTTGTCTCTGAGCCCAGCCAAACCCGACCAGAATTGAGATGTCGTAACTCTGGGTATAAAGGGACTCAAGTTCCATTTAGCATAAATAATACGTCTATCTGAGAATCTCCATGCAGGAAGTTGCAGGGAGGGTTCGATGGACTTGGACTTCAACTTCACACGGCCAATTAAACGCCATCCCAAACCCACGAAGCCGACCGCCACGAGCCAGCAATCGCCGATCAACTTCCACACTGCCGACGCTGTCCCGAAAGGATACCCTCCGTTAAGATTCCATGGACACTTCCATTTGTCGCCCGAAAATTCGCCCATGATTAAAAACGACCATGGGACAGGTGCGGATCCCATTTATTCTTGCAAGTTGGCTATGATGACACCTATAAAACTATCGATGCACTGTTAAAAATCCCGGCGCGAAATTCACGCTTACTCAGTTGCTATTTTGACCACCTGTTACTCTGAGTGCATGGATCCGGCGCGAATTTTGCGCTCTGGCCGGAGTGAAAATCTGACGGGCAAATGTAAAACGGAACTGCCGCAGCATGGACTTGAACCCGAGTCGCGGCGGTGAGAGACAAGAGCGTTACCGCATAGCCACTCGACGGTCATATCGGATAACACTGAATTCACGCTACTTGAGGGAGCTAAACTAATTCATCCGTTATTGGTGATATTCACGCTCTGATCTATTCACTCAGAGTGCGGCGAGAATTTCGTTCTGGATTTTTTTTTTTCACGCCGTCTATTCACTCAGAGTAAATCATTGATTTTTAACAGCGTGACTGTTGTCTGCGAAGAATCGATGACTAAGAAACAATTTGACAACATTTTACAATTAGAAACTATAATATCGGGCTCATTCGTAAAAACACATATCGACGGTGAAAGTCGGCAATCACATAACTCGGTTTGCGACGTCGCAGACTTCCTGTCATACTTTATTCTTTAAATGGAAAACTACTCAACGGCAATTCTTTAAATCTGTCATGATTTTTCTTCTCAATGCGAAGAAAATTCTGCAAAAACTTCAAGAAATAATATCAATTTGTTCTCCTTTAAAAAAAATGACGTAGAGGCGGAGATTTTCAGACACCGCAAACGAGTTACTTATGTGATTGCCGACTTTCACCGTCGATATGTTTGTGAGGAAACTTATGGCACATACTTCGTTTTTAAACTGAGCCAGAAATTATAGTTCTCAATTGCAAAATGTAGTCCAATTCCGCTTATCTAAAAACTAACTGGACGTATTTCTGTCAAACGGAACTAAGCGCCAATTTGAGTTCCTTTTGAGGAATTTAGAATGCCGGATAGCGCGCTCTGTCAAACGGAACTAAGCGCCATGCGCCATGGAAAAGCATTGCGAGTATAGGACGGAATGAACCCGACGCGACGCCCGATTCCGCCCTCTATCTTCCTCCCCCTATGGCGCTTAGTTCCGTTTGACAGAAATACGTCCAACTATTTTATGGGACGAAGGAATACCCCAGAAAGTAGGATAGAGTCTTAAGGCACCTATAAAACTATCGGTGACTAGGGGAAAATTCGACAACATTTTGCAATTAGGAACTACAATCTCTGACTCATTTGTAAAAACACATACGTTTGTAGAGAAACTAATGGTAGTAATAGTATACATACTTTGTTTTTTAATTGAGCCAGAAGTTATAGTTCTCAATTGCAAATTGTAGTCCGATTCCGCTTTTATAAAAATTAACGATTTTATGGGACGAAGGAAAAACCCAAAGAGTGCAAGAGAGTCTTAATGTACCTATAAAACTATAAATGACTGTCTGCGGGGAATCGATAGGAATCGATATGAACTACGAACACGCAGAATGCGTGCTGAAGAGTGGATTCCAGACTTTTTTGATGTGCTCATCGTGATTTTCTAGTAAATGGAGATGTTGCATGTGTGAGGAATTTGCGATTTGACTGTTGATGCTTTTGTAAAAGTTCGCGAGAAACACGATGGTGCCACTGGTTTTCTCTGAAATCAACTCCCAGGCACCAAAAAAGCTCTCAAGTCGAGGCCAAAATGGAGGAGATATCCCACGCTATCCTGAGAGTCCACCTCTACATTAAGACAAACTCTCCATGTAGAGACAGGGAGCAAATACATTAGCAGTGATGCCGTGTTTTCAGTTTTGGAGTCCCCAAATAAAGTGGCAGCCCTTTCAATGTATTTGGTCCCTATCTTTGCATGAAGAGTTTTTTTTTATGAAGATGGGGACTCTCAGGATAGCGTAGAATATCCCCTCCATTTTGGCCTCAACTTGAGAGCTTTTTTTTGAGCTTGAGAGTTGATTTCAGAGAAAACCAGTGGCACCATCGTGTTTCTCGCGAGCTTTTACATAAGAATCAACAGTCAAATCGCAAATTCCTCACACATGCAACATCTCCATCCACCCGTATGAAGTTCATTCAGTTGGCTATATTTCTTGCGAACAAGAGACCCATTGGCAACCCTGTTTGATCATTTTCAGTCCAGATCGGTGAGTCTCGGAGAGGAGAAAACCGGGCAACTATGACGGGAGGCCCGCTCAACGGAACGGCGTATCGTTTCGCTCAGTGTCATTTTCATTGGGGCAATCAGAGTGATGTTGGCAGTGAACATACTGTCGATGGCCATCCGTTAGTATCCTGTAATCCTCTCACTTTATTTTTCAAACCATCATAAGCTGATTATCTAAATTGATGGACAAAGCGAAAGATAACAAAGACAAAGGGATGGACGTGGGATTAAGCGATCCTATTTGAATCAGTGAGTTCGAAAACACACCAACTCAGAAAAAAAAAATGTTCAGGGAACACATGCGCAGCGGGCGAAGAAGTTAGTTCAAGAAAAGCCTTTTTGGTGCCAAAGGACAAGTACTTAGAGACTTTGTAAAGAACCAAGTTGAAATCAATACACCATGTTTGATGACAGAGAATTAAGCGCTTAAAAATTTCAGAGTTTGTGTGTTCCCGTTCTCACCGACTTTAAGATACTGATTTTTCATAGTCTGCCCAGAAAAATCTATATTTTTCGACCTGAATAACGCTTGAAAATTTATATAACTTGTTGGTACAAGGTATACTGAACCGAAAAAAGAAAACCGCAAAATCGGATGGTCACCCGTTTCCCTTGAAATGGCCAAAAATTGGTATTTCCAATGAAATAATTCGATTTTTCCTTTTCCTCGTCGCTGTTTCAAGCACTTCCGATTGCAATTTCAAAACCTTTTGCGAGCAGATGCTTCTATCCATGAGTGTTACTAAACCGTAAAAAAGTGAAAATCGAAAAAAACCCGAGTTGGTGTGTTTTCGAAGTCACCAATTCATTTGTGGAAGTGGGCGGTTGCAATGGACAAAGGAAGTGATTGATTGATTCGTCAGGGTGTCTGACGTGGTCGAACTGGCATGCGATACATCGCATCGATTTTATAAAAAATCTCGGCAGATTTTGAATTTTTAGCAAAAAAAGAACAACAGGCCCTGCGCAAGAGCCTACAGAATCAGCCTACACAAAAATATTTGCGAAATTCTGAGAAATGAAAGCAAAAAATATGTTAGGGAAAAAACCTCGCATTTGATACAGTTATCGCTTTCTGTATCGAATGCAAGGTTTTTTTCCAAACATATTTTTTGCTTTCATTTCTCTGAATTTCGCAATTTTTTTGGTTTGGCTCGTGCCTATTGTCCTTTTTTTGGCTAAAATTTCAAAATCTGCCGAGACTTTTGATATAAACGATGTGATTCATCTCATGCCAGTGTGACCACAATTGGAACCGAATCACCTAAAATAACGGTAACTCACGAAAGACCCTATAGTTAGTCCATATTTCCAAAATCTGAATAGAGCGCGCTGGCGCTCGTGTAGGCACTAACTCCAATGGATAGCCTCAGAAATAATTAAAAAGTGTTAAATTTAATTTAACAAATTAGGACGGTAGGAAAAACTGGGACAAAGAATACAAATTTAGGGAGTCAGAGAGCTTAAAGTAATGACTGAAATTTTTTCTACATACGTTGATTCGAAATTTCAATAAGAAGTCAACGAGAAGGTATTTTTAACCGACGTTGTTTATTACAACGATATTTATTCATTGAAAATTATGAAAATAACTACATCATGAGACTTCTAACCCCATACTAATTTTCCAAAAATATGTATGCAACTATTACTTCACTTTAAAAATGAAAATTTGGAATGAAAGACGAATTCAAGGAGCATGCAGTAGCTCCAAATTTTCGGGAGGGGGGAGGGCTCCGCCAAGAAGGAATTTTGTGGCCTCTCCCGATAAAAGAGGGTAGAAGGATTCAAGAGAGACCATAAAGGGATCTGCGAGATTTCTTAAGAAAGTTGGAGATGGGGCCCCAAAAATCTGCCAGAAGGGGCCTCTGCGAGGCCAATGTGCCCAAATTTTAAGGGACCATTAATCATCCTCATTAATCATCCCCATTAATCAGCCCGCTTCATTAGGAAACAGGAGTGACATTTTTTTCAAACATTTGCGGAATTTTTCCAGGGGGTTTTATACTGCCGTGCTGAGGAAGAACGCCGTATGAACCTTCAGGCGTTGCCAAATTTCCTTTGACGAAACGCAAATTTCCTGGTAAACTTATGAATATTTCCCTCCCAATTTTTGAGATAATTTTGTTCGCAATTTCACCTAAAGATTCTGAAAATTTAAAGGAAAAACATTGATAACTTTCCTCGAAAATAAACTTTTTATCGAAGGAAATTTGGCAACTCTCGAATGTTCATACGGCGTTCTTCCTTAGCACGGCAGTGTACTCCTATATAATACAATTTTTCAAGAATCTCATTGGTTTCAGGACATTTTGTCAACGATTTTTTATTCGCGCACCTTTTTTGTCCAGTAGTTTACGCCCACACATGAAATAAGCAACGGTGACTTGGTCCAAGCGTTATATTTTAGTCGGTATGTAAAATTATATTGACAATATGGAAATGAGAAATTGAGAGAAAAGGAGGTGTTGATATGGTTGCTCATTTTCTAGATGAAATGTTATTACTTTCTCCTTTTGAATCATCTTTTTAAATTGTCATTGGTGAATATTTGGTTTTATTTCTATCCTTAAAATATTGAATGTACAATATACCTCATATATGTATAGGTACTTTTTTATTTTTTTTATTTTTTCTTTACGAAATTATTACTTCATTTTGAAAACATTTATATTTTTAAAACGTGACAAATATTTGTAAAACCTTTTCCAAGCGACATTAATCTCAATGAGCCGCAGTTGTGTCGACAGAAACTGCAAAAATGAATAAAAGAGGGGAAAAAACCAAGAAGCACGCAATCTTTAGTTTTAACCCATTTGTACATCGATCTTTTAGAGTCAAATACGTCAAATTTTGAGCGTTTCGTTGCGCGTACAGCGTACACCTCGCTGCAGCACAATAAAAGCACAAAATGTAAAAGAAAAATTAAAGTGCTTTGAAAATCATTAAATTCGACACGGAACCACCAATATTTAAAAAAACACACATTATATTATTATTCTCCTTTGATAAATTGATACATATTTTCTTACCATCAATTCAAATGAGAATAATCAATGCAGAGTGTGCTAACATTTCAAAATCATGAGTTAAAAAACGCTAAATATTAAAGCCTACCAGAGCGGAGCGGCGTGCTGATAGCGCGAGGCGCGAGAGGCTCACTGGTGCCCACAAACCTAAGTGGATACTTCACGCATTGCACAATGCTTGAAGTATCCACTTAGGTTTGTAGGCGCCAATGCGCGTTTCGCGCTGACGTATCATACGAAATTGAACGTATTAAAAATGACAGGCATCCTTTAAAAGTACAGATCTTTCCTCGCAAAATAAATCAAGATACCTGTCGTACACAGGAAAAATCTAAGAGCCTTTAGCTAAGGCAAATCAAGATGTTTATCCGGTCCAGGTATAACAAGGTGGGAATTTCTTGAAGGATAATTAAGTCCTGTTACACCAAAGAGGTGTAGAGAGTTTTAGTGAATTTTGTCTCATGGAATTGACGCTCCCCCATTTTTACCAAAACTCTCAACTATATTATTCTTCGTTATTGGACCAAACAGACCAAACAAAACAACAAGCAAATCCTCATTCTTCCAAGACATTATATATTTTCATCCAAAAACGTCGTGAGCAATAAATTGTCGTTTGTATTTACATGTGGGCCAATTAACTTTGGGTCTCAAGTGGCACGTGGACCAAAACTCCCGTAAATTACTGGAAAAAACAGGTGCGCGGACAAAAAATCGTTGACGAAATGTCCTATAACCATCTCATTGAAAGTGCTACATCACCTCACGCATCAGAACGATTTGTAGAAAAATTAAATCCGAAAAAATAATCATTTCCCTCGTGTTTCTAGATACTCAATGGAAGTGCATTGTGTTCATCATAACACCAAGTACGATTCTGTTGACACAGCTCTTGGGCAGGCGGATGGCATATGTGTCGTGGCATTTTTCTTAAAGGTATTTAATAATTTCTACATGAAGATTGTATAAGGATTGGTTTGTCTGTCATTTGTAATTCTTCAATGACCTTTCCGCATGGAATGCCTAAAGGGCCATAATAAGAATTACAGTGGCGTGGCGTGAATGATCGATTATCGATATTTTCCTGTTTGAAGCTACGATAAAGAATCAATTATTAAGGTGTTCGTTGCAAACACCCTGTTTATCGATCTTTTCCCATAGGTTCAAATGTCAGGTCAATCGATATATCGCAAAGCACGCCACGCCACTGCTAAGAAAAACGACTAATGAGCACTCGAATGTTGCCCAATTTCATCTCAAAAACATATACACTTGAGAGGAAAATTGTCTATATTGAACCTCGGACCTCGCAAACACTGAAGATCAAGTTTTGAACAAATCTCTCTGAAAAATCGGTAGAAAAGCATTTCCAAATGTTCCAGATTGTGCGGTCTGTCAAAGGAAATTTGGCAACGTATGAAGGCTCACACGACGTTCAGTGGCGTGGCGTGAATGATCGATTATCGATATTCCTCCATTTAAACGTATGGTAAAAGATCGATTATCAAGGTGTTTGCTGCGAACACCGTGTTTATCAATCCTTTTCCATATGTTTGAATGACACAGCAATCGATGTATCGCAAAGCACGCCACGCCACTGACGGCGTTCTCCCTCAAGACGGCAGTAAAGCGATGCCGCTCCGTATGACTAAAACTACACCTGCATTCTGGCAAAAATTCTCGCGGAGGCTACGCATTCCTAGGAAAACCCCCCTATTCCTATGTATTTTCTTTTTCATTTTTTAAACTTCACGAAAAATTTTACTCATGATTTCATCTGGATAACTCGAGTAAACATATTCAAATTAATTCATGGAAGTTAAGGTGATTCGATGGACGCCATATTTTGTGTCAGAACGGCATGCGATGTATCGCATCAATTGGTTCCATTTTTTCAGCTACTCGTAATTTTTCTCCAATTTTGAGATCGCAATTCTGTTGTCAGGAAACTTAAGCACTCACTTATCAATTTTAACAAAGAAATTCAACGTAAGAAGGGCGTGGTTTTTTAGAGAGAAAATATCGCATTCGGGTGCAGTTTCGACATCAGTATCGAATGCGATGTTTTCTCTCTAAAAAACCACGCCCTTATTACGTTGAATTTCTTTGTTAAAATTGGTAAGTGAGTGCTTAAGTCTCCTGACAACAGAATGGTGATCTCAAAATTGGAGAAAAATGACGAGTAGCTGAAAAAATGGAACCAATTGATGCGATATATCGCATGCCGTTCTGACACAAAGTATGGCGTCCATCGAATCACCTTAAGTGATTGTCGAATGCCAAAAATAAGTGTTAAAACTCCGTACGGTTTATGATAAGCAGTGTTACGAAATGTGCTGTTGGGCGTGATACCACTATTCGACCTCCTAGGAGCTCGGCGTGCCTATTCAATCAATTGAAGGCGTTTTTTATGGCGTCGCGCCGCTTCACGCGAAGTTCAAATTCACATTATTTTGAGAGGGAATCATCAGGGAGTGTTAAGGAAAGTATTTCCCTAGGAATTGTCTGCGGCTGCAGAGGATGTTTCTTAAGAGTGAATCCGTCCAAATCGTGCCAAAAGTTTAAACATTTCTAGGGTTCAGAGATTGTAAAAATGGTTCTATTGGTTTCCTCGAGAAACATTCTTCCAGAGACACCCCTTAAAATTTAAAGTGTGACGAATTAAACATCAATATTTGCAGTTTTAGTCAATAATGTCCTGTGTGCGCCGCAGGGTTGTCCAGACGTTGCAAAATTTCCTTCGATAAAATACGGATTTTAAGGAAATCTGTTAAAATGTTTCCTCCTGATTTCCAGCACATTTTATTTGCAATCAGATCAAAGTTATCTGAACGGTTCAAGAGAACACATTTATAAATCTCTCCAAAAATGAACCTTTTATCGGAGAAAACTTGGCAACTCTCGAATTTTCATACGGCGTTTCTGCCCAGATGACCCATTGGATTCTTGGATTTTCTGCAAACATAGTACACTGGAAAAAAACACATAGGATCTAGAGTCCAGACTCTTAAAAACATCGACAAGAAAAAATATTCTTGATTCAATTAGATTTAAGCTTAAATCAAGAACCAAGTCTCTTAATTTGAGCGGATTTCCTTTTGATTCAAGCTTAAATCTGATCGAATCATGAGTCTTTTTTCTTGTCAATGTTTTCATGAGTCTGGACTCTAGATCCAATGTGTTTTTTTTCCAGTGTATCTACGAGTATCTGATGTATGCCCGACAGGCATCGCCGAAGAAGAGCGCGGATAGTAATCTCTTCAATCTGATCGTGCGACACCTGAGCAGGATCCGAGAAGACGGTTCGGAGGACTTTGCAGAGCCGAATATCCTCTCGGTGTTCAAACCGTACGCCACTCCGAACGGCTGGCACACCTACATCGGCTCCCTCACCACTCCGCCGTACACCGAGAGTGTTCGCTGGATCGCTTACCCCGGGGCACCGGTTCAAGTCACCGATCAACAGGTCAGTTCTGCCGTGCTAACAACGATCTAGAAACTAACGATAGGGGGATCCTATGCTATGCCAACAGTGAAATCGTAACACTACATGAACGACAGTTAGATTAGGACGACGACAGTCGTTTTCTGCGGCTTCTAACGGGACTTTTACCGAATGCGGACCAAAGACTATAGCCCTGGATAGACGATCAAATTCCCGAACCAATTCCGATCAAAGTAGCATCAAACTGTCGGGAGTCATCAGTCTTAAGCTCATTAATTTGCTTCATTTTAAAATGAAAACTTGGCAGAAATGTTTCCTGTGGCAGGAAATGATGAATGGTGGCACTCCGTTCTGATCTTACTTTGAACAAAAAAGTGCGGCCCGTCAAAATTTGATGGTAGATGGTGACCACCAGTCATCAGCATGTCTACTTTGATCGGAATCGGTTCGGAATTTGATCGTCTATGCAGGGCTATAGGGGGATCCTGTGCTATGCCAACAGTGAAATCGTAACACAACATGAGCGACAGTTAGATTAGGACGACGACAGTCGTTTTCTGCGGCTTCTTGCGGGACTGTTACTGAATGCGGACCAAAGACATAAAGACGGAGCGCTAAAAGCAAAAAATGGAGCTACTTTTCAACCACCTCTACTATTGGCTAGAGGATTGGCGGCGAATTCGGGACAAGTTTGAAATTCAAATTTAGGGCGGGAACTGAATAAAATTGCGTAAACAAAGTATTCTAGGTTGATTTTTGCTAGGGTCCCTTTATACTGAGAGTCAAGACAATGTAAATCCATTTCTGATTGGTTCCCGTATTTTAGGCCTTCAATGTGTCACAAACGGGAATAAAGATTACATTTTCACCAATTGCAAAGATTATATTCTGGAATGGACCAGGGAATTACGGGTTCGGCAAGGAACAAACGGAATGAGAGAAGGAACGGAGAAAGGAATTTGAGAATGGGCCGATCAAAGATTACAAAATCGTTCAATTTCTGTAATCTTTATTCCCGTTTGTGACTCCATGAGGGGGTGTTGTCTTGACTCTCAGTATAAAGGGACTCTAGTTTTTGCCCCAATTCACTTACCCTCGGATACTTTTTTAACTTTACCACTGGCGTGGTGGTAGTGGTCGCAATTCATTCCTTTTAATTTGCTACACAAAAAAAATATCAATGATGCTTCCGACGATGTATGGAAACCATTTTGAGTCACCCGCTTGCTTCTCGGTATATAAATCTGCTGATTCTTCGAAACGTTCTGTTTGTCTGCAGGTGGGACTGTTCCGCCACTTGAAAGACAATCACGGTGCTATGATCGGTTCAAATTTTCGAGAGATTCAACCTTTGAATGGAAGGACGATCTCGATGGCTCAAGAGACTCAACAGTGATATTGATAGAGGCACAAAGTGGGAAGTTTTCCTCGAACTATATTTCAAATGTGCAATAAACTTGAGTGAATTTTTCCCGTGAATTTATATAATCCATGACGCGTTCTTCCTCTGACTTTTCGAGGATATTACTGACTGTGGTCGCCCAGAATCAGTATTCCTGACTCTTCTGCCTTCGAGAAGGGTCTAAGACCTTGAAAAAACACACTGAAAGAAAAATATCGGTGTATTTACTAAGGAAAGGGTAAAATTACCAAGAATCCAGGGTTCTTTTTGATCTCAGTTTTTTCTTGGTAAAATTACCATTTATGGAATTGGTAATTTTCCGAGAAATCTCGGTAAAATTATTGAACTTTCTCGGTAATTTTACGGGACCTTGGTAAACACGCCAATATTTTTTATCGACTGTGGTAGAATTACCGAGATAAAATGGCAAAGTTACCGGGAATTGATTACCAATAAAAGTGGTATTTTTACCTAAAAAAACAGTAGAAATACCGGTTTTTAGATAAGCTTATACCAGTCTGTCTTGATAAAATTACCAATAATTAGTAAAAAAAATTGAGATGGTAAAGGTACCAACGGACCTTGGTAAAAACGTGGAGAATTTTTTTTCACTGCAATACTGATCATAATATGTATGAAATTCAGGATGTGAGGGTAAGCATGATGCAAATAAATGAAATGAAATTAAGAATATTTACTCTTGCCTGTAGGGGTGCTCATCAGTTACCAATCTTAAGTTATTCCATATGAATTGCTAGGTTCACAACCTTATCCTCAGTGACATAAAATCCGAGGTATCGTCGCGATTTTGCGAAAGTCGTCAAGCTTTTAAAAATAAATATTCTAATTCAAAAATCAACCAGTGCAAAATTAAAATCAAAAGATACCTAAATGAAATTCGACGACGACGAAGAAGACGATTTCTAAGAGTCTTTCGGATAATTGGTAGCAATTTGACAAAAAACGGAGGCTTCTTTCGATTTTTCCGCTCCGAAGTCACTGAGCCCATTTTCTCAAAACTTCATTTTTGCGCTTACGGCTTCCTTCGCGATCACGATAGACTAGGTGATGACAGTGGTCCTCCAAAAAGTATACTGTTGGACGGTGATTTCATAATTGTTGTCGATCCGATGGGGGAGGCTTGTCAGGGTGTTCTTCTGCAACGTGTGCGCGCATGTTTGACGGTCTTGAGAAAGTCTGGCAGCAATACTGCCGTGCCAAGGAAGAACGCCGTATGAACATTCGAGAGTTGCCAAATTCCTTCGATAAAATGTTTATTTTGGAGGGAAGTTATGACTATTTTTCCTTTAAATTTTCAGAATCTTTAGGTAAGATTGCGGACGAAATTTTCTGAAAAATTGGGAGGGAAATATTTATAAGTTTACCAGGAAATTCGCGTTTTATCGCGGGGAATTTGGCAACGCCTGGAGGTTCATATGGCGTTTTTCCTTAGCACGGCAGCATAAAGACAAGTCGCTTATCCCTCGTGAGTTTTCATGTGTGCTCTAAGCCTGGAGGCGCTTCCATAGCTTTTGGTGCATCCCTCGTGAGTGCAAGGATACGGTTTTGGCGGTTTTGGTGCTTGAAAAAGAGGAGATAAAGAATGATAATATTTGAACACACATTAAGAGACATATGGGCAGTTGGAAGTTTTACACGGAAAAAAATCAGGGTAGGGTTCGGCACTACCTATGGGTAGTTTTAAGGTCGGTAGTCCTGAGGAACAGAACATGTATTCGTCAACGCTACCTCTCGCTGTTCGTAGCGCCTACCCGCCGCTTGACTGCAACACACACGGCAAGCTTGTCTCCACAAGTAGAATTTCTCTTGCGGAAGGCTAGAATGTCCGGGATGCGTATGCGCCGTGGACTGCTCAACTACGTCATCGTATTCGCCTCGGACGAGGAAAGGAAACATGGCTGCCCCGCGTTGCGTTGCCCAGTCCGGCACTTTACTTAAAGTAATAGTTTAATACTATGAGAAAAGAATCAACACCCAAAAACTCAGATTTTTCCTTGACATAAGCAAGCTGGCCAGGTTGGCCTAGTGGTTAGCGTGTCTGACTCTAGACCCATAGATCCCGGGTTCGAATCCCGGTGGTGGCGACAAATTTTCACCGAACTGACGAGTGAATCTGCAGAAACAGATTCTACTCGACCTTAATCCCTGAAAATTTGAAAGCCGGAGCTATGGAGCATGAATGTTCTAAAAGTCTCCCTGATGCCCGTTGACAATCAAATAATTTCTTTGTAAAAACTCGTGTCTATAGCTAGCTATGGCTTCCTGAGCAACAAAAAAAACAGGAAGAAAAGCCAAATAAACTGCAAGAAAAATTTTAAAAAATAAAAAATTAAAAAAAAAATAAAAATAATTGAAAAAACTATATTGTGCGCAGTGAAATTATGCTCTACGGGTATAATCAGATTTTTTCGCACATTTTGGCAACTTTGCATCAAGTAGGCTTTAGCCCTGCCGGATCTATCCTTGGAGCCTTCTGTTTCTGTGCCTACGCGCTGCCAGATCTGTTTCTGAACGTCACGGGCCATCTAGCGTGGAACGCAAGCGCGAGGTAGGCTTCAGCACTACCTTGGCTTACGACTGCGAAATCAGGTACCGCGCGGTATTGTTGAAGGGCAGAAACTAGTCCTCAACCCTAACTCATTTTTTTCCGTGTAGTGAAATGTGTCATAAGAGGCCGTCCGTAAATTACGCAACGCTATACATTTGCGGTTTTTTTACACCCCTCTACCCCCCCTGTATCGCTCCGTAACGCTTTGTTAGCCCGCCTCCCCCTGTAAAATTCCGTAACGCTTCCTCGGATCCCTCCTTCCAACATTTTGATAAAAAATAATCTAAATATCGTTTTACATTTACTGAACCGATTTGCGTTTCTATTCAGTGCGGAAAAGTGACAGTTTCGCAGAGAAAATTCTCTAGATTCTTTAAAACTTCTAAACACGAGCGACGAAAAATTCTACAGGAAATCGAAAACAAATTATCGATCGAAAATAAATCGAGAAATATTCGTGCTGTCCGTAGACGCGGGAAGCTTTCAGAAGCGTGCGTTATTAAACTGCGCAGATTCCGCTATAAGGAGTGGATTTCAGACTTTTATGACACGCTCAACGTGATTATCTTGCGATAATCTTGCGAAAAAGAAAGAAAAAAAAGAATCCTTGCGATATCTTGCGAAAAAGAAAGAAAGAAAAAAAGAATCTTTGCAATATCTTGCGAAAAAGAAGGGGAAAAAAGAATCTTTGCGATATCTTGCGAGAAAGAAAGAAAAAAAAGAATCTTTGCGACATCTTGCAAAAAGGAAGAATTAAAAAGAATTTTTGCGATAATTCGCGAAAAATAAAGGGAAAAAAGGGGGGAAAGAAAAATAGAAAAGAAGGGAGAAGAGGAGAAAAAGAAAGGAAAAAAAGAAAAAGAAAAAAAGAAGAAGAAAAGAGAGAAAAAGAAACGAAAAAGATCTGAAATGCACTTACCCTGGACCTGGACGTGCCCTGTCGATTCTTGATGATACTGCAATCTTTGTTTCGAGCTGAAACCTTGACCGCATTGAGAGCATGTATGTCCTTGCTTTTTCAAGTTGTGATATTTCATGTGCCTCTGTAGCTTTATCTCGGAGTCGTAAGACTTGTCGCATCCGGGTTCCTTGCACTCGTAAGTTCCTCCATCTTCACCTCCGTCACTCCCTTAACAATACAGGCCAATGGAGATATCGCATGTGTGAGGAATTTGCGATTTGACTGTTGATTGTAGTGTAAAAGTTCGAGAGAAACACAATGGTCCCACTGGTTTTCTCTGAAATCAATTCCCAAGCTCAAAAAAAAGCTCTCAATTTGAGGCCAAAATGGCCGGGGATATCCCACGCTACCCTGAGAGTCCACCTCTGCATCAAGACGAACTCTCCATGCAAAGATAGGGAGAAAATACATTAGCAGGGTTGCCGTGTTTTCAGTTTTAGAGTCATCCCCAAATAAAGTGGCAACCCTGTCAATGTATTTGCTCCCTATCTTTGCATGGAGAGTTTGTTTTGATCTAGAGGTGTCTCTCAGGGTAAGGTGGGATATCCCCTCCATTTTGGCCTCAATTTGAGAGCTTTTTTTTTTGAGCTTGGGAGATGATTTCAGAGAAAACCAGTGGCACCATCGTGTTTCTCGCGAACTTTTACTAAAGAATCAACAGTCAAATCGCAAAGTCCTCACACATGCAACATCTCCATTTCAGTTT
>NW_017554517.1:685510-767859 GCF_001854935.1 Bemisia tabaci
ACCAATTTTAACAAAGAAATTCAACGTAATAAAGGCGTGGTTTTTTCAGAGAGAAAACATCGCATTCGATACTGATATCGAAACTGCACTCGAATGCGATATTTTCTCTCTGAAAAAACCACGCCTTTATTACGTTGAATTTCTTTGTTAAAATTGGTGAGTGCTTTAGACTCCTGACAACAGAAGTGCGATCTCAAAATAGGAGAAAAATGACGAGTAGCTGAAAATATGGAACCAATTGATGCGATACATCGCATGCCGTTCTGACACAAAATATGGCGTCCATCGAATCACCTTAAGAAGCCAAACCTTCATGCTCACAGTTTTTTGTTTCACCTACTTAACTCTGTGCATAGGTAAATGGAATTTCAGGTCGCTCCTTCAATATTGCTTTTACAGTTTCATTAGGTAAACAATTTTTTTTCTTCTTTTTCTTTTCAATCCTGAATAATATCTTGACAGAGGATAGTTGTAAAAAACTTACCCGCTTGACTGCTGCTGCCTTTTCTTTTATCTTTGCCTCTGCCTTTGCGGGGCCTTCCGCCTGGTTCCTCACCTAACATATTAGCAGAACATCAATGGAAACGAAAACTTGTGCAATGGTATGAAAGTTTGTCCCTACACCACGACGAACTTTTTTTCCTATTTTTTTTCAACTCGTCTCTCTTAGACACTTCAATTTTTCCTAAAATTACGTCAACTGATCTCTATTTTTTGAGCGTTCACCACGTTAGCAGTGTAGGCTCTTTCCCGTCGTTTTGCAGCGGGTATGTTACTAATGGATCCATTGGTAAAGGCCCGCACTGCTCCATGGGAATCGGCGTCATTTTGCGTGGCGGGAAGCAATACCTAGTTCCACCGTTTTATTTATGTACCATTTCTACCTTTTTTCTCCTATTTTGTCCACTTCATGTAATGCCTGTAGGCTTGTTTTTGAGAAATTAATATCTTTACGTTTCAAAACTCTGCAACGTACTTTTATTTAATGACTCTTTCAAAGATCGTTCAAATTTTTTGTCGTCGTAGTTCTAGAAAAAATTTTGGGTACAAGTACCCCTTTGCTATAATGACCCCTATATTTTACTCTATGATGACAAGACATTTCTTGTACATATGATATATGTATGTTTCCTAAGTTACGCTCCACGTTTAGTTCAACAGCGTCTTGCAGCGCTCTCTTCCGTCCGCGCAAAACCACTTTTACATATTGACGAGGTGCTGCGGTGAACGCTCCCCAACGTCTTAACGTTGGAACCGTCGTCTTGTTCCCCTTCCTAAGATTTTGAAAAATCCTGATTTTTTTTATTTTTTTTTTTTTTTTGATGAGTGCGTTTTTGTAATAACGATAGTGCGTTCATTATTCCAGTAGATTTCCTCTTCACAGGCAGAAATAAAAATGATGAAAAAAATGAAAAAATGAAAAAATGAAAAAATGAAAAAATGAAAAAATGAAAAAATGAAAAAATGAAAAAATGAAAAAATGAAAAAATGAAAATTTCAAGTTGTGGTAAAGAATCGATTATTAAGGTGTTCGTTGCGGGCACTTTGTCTACCGACCCTTTTCCATGGGTTTAAATGGCAGATCAATCGATACATCGCAAAGCGCGCCACGCCACTGATGACTTAGGTTTCCTGAGCGGATCTGGTATAGTTTCGAAGTGAAAGGAGGACGTACATTTTACTCATCAAAATGTCACCAAATGGTTTATTCGTCAATCCTTCTTTTT
Source organism: Bemisia tabaci (assembly GCF_001854935.1). NCBI lineage: Eukaryota > Metazoa > Arthropoda > Insecta > Hemiptera > Aleyrodidae > Bemisia > Bemisia tabaci. Next base: position 687,238 of record NW_017554517.1, read on the forward strand.
GTCTCAGTAGCGGTGCAAGGTGGAACTTAATTCACCCCTTGATCTCGAATTCAGGTTGGAACGAGCGTTTGAAATATGGTAAGGATTCCAACATCAAACGAAGACCGCAGGGCAGTCGTGGAAAATGGAGACATGTCTCTGTTCACGGAGAAATAAACTTCGTGCGTGGGACCCGAAGTTTAGGTCATATGGATCTCTGAAGTTTTCGGATTGAGCATCCGAACACTTTAGGTCCAACTGCTGAGGTTTGGATCACACATCTGAAACTTCAGTTCTTACATCTGAAGTACTTCGGTTTTCACATTCGAAAAACTTTGGTTCTCACAACCGAAAAACTTTGGTTCTCTTGTAAGAACTGAAGTTTCAGATGTGTGATCTGAACCTGGACAGCTAGAACTAAATGCTCAATCCGAAAACTTCAGAGATCCATATGACCTAAACTTCGGGTCCCATGCACGCACGAGGTTTTTTTTCTCCGTGTTCGCAAAAATGTCCGGAAGCCATTCATGGTGAGCACAGAAGCGGGCTGATTGTTGACATTGATAGACAAAACGATAGACAAAGAAGACAATCGATATATCGCAAAGTACGCGGGGTGAACTCACCTGGAGCTGGGTGCTTCTCTTCCAAATGACGCAGCAAGGAGCTTGGCGAATAGAAGGATTTGCCGCAATCGGGAACCCGGCAGTTTAACTGTCCTTCGCGAGCCATTTTGTGGTGTTTTAAGTGCCGTTGAAGTGTATAACGATGCTTAAAAGATGATTTGCAACCTGGCTCAGTGCACGGATGGCGCGTTTGCTTCTGACCAGCCGACCCTTCATCTTCTCCTTCGGGTTTAAATTAAAAATGTTAAAAATACTCTCAGAATATCAACTGCAGTTTTTCAACTTGAAGAATGTTTGAAAGAAATGTTGAAAAACTCCAAAAAAAAGTAGTCGTTTTTTAGAGACTTTGTCACCTACCGACCGAAGTATCACAAGCGCCTTAAAACGTTTGAAACTTTCCGCCGCCATTTTATTTTTGTACGGAGAAATTGTTCGACAATCCTGTTCTAAAATTTCATTGAATTTTCTTTGTGCTGCCGATGAAATTCAGTGAAATTTCCGAACAAATTCAACCAACAATTTCTCTGTAAAAAAATAAAATGTCGGCGGAATTTTTTAAACGTCACATGGCTCTTGTGATACTTTGGCCGGAAGGTGACGACTAAGTTTTCAAAGAGTTAAACACTAATAAAAACACTAAAAAATGATACTGAAACTGATGAGGTCTAAACAGATCCTAATCGATGAACTGCCGTGCTAGGAAATAGTACAAACTGTCCAAAAATAAAAGTTCAAAGTACAAAAATGTCCTAAGTCAAAAAAGTCCACATCTAAAACATGTCCAAATATCTGGAATGTCCAGCAGTAGTATTATAGCCAAAAACAAAAATGCCAATATGTGACATAATTTTACGAAGCGGCAAAATAGTGAGCTTGGAGGCTTTCCACAGAAATATCCATGGAGATAATGAAGAAGCAGTGATACAGAGTTTTCCTAATCTATTCTCGGTAAAGTTATTTTTTATTCGGGAATTTTTTATTGGGGCTATTTTACCGCGACTGGACATTTCAGACACTTGGACATTTTTTTCTCATGGCCATTTTTTTACTCTGGACATTTATTTTTGGACATTTTGTCCCATCACCCCGTGCCACGGAAGGTCGCCGTATGAGCGCAGCGTTCAAACGCTACCAATTTTCCTCTGTTAAAATACGAATTTTCAAGGCAATCTGAGAATATTTTTTCTCCAATTTTTCAGAGAATTTTATTCGCAATCAGATCTAATTTATCTGAAAATTTTAAGAGAAAATATTCATATCTATCCTTATTAAAACACTTTATAGAAGGAAATTTGGCGACTATCGAATGTTCATACGGCGTTTTTCCTCAGCACGGCAGTATAGGTCTCTTGCCATTACGTCAGGTTAGTATGCCAATCAGTTGCGTGGCGTGCTTTGCCATGTATCGATTGATACGCCAATCAAACCTATGAAAAAATCGATTATCAGGGTGTTCGCAGCGAGCACGTTAGTAATCGATTCTTTACCATAGCTTCAAATGGCGAGATATCGATAATCGATCATTTACGCCACGCCACTGATTCCAATGCATCTGCCTGAGCTGAAGACTTGTGCTAAATTTTCTCATTATTACCGTAAATTGTATTGATATCTTGGTTCTAATTGGATTACATTTTTCAATAAGGAACCACTATCTCTGACTCTTCCATAAAAGCACCTTTCTACATAGGGAAACAAATGGCATATATGTTGTATCTAAAATGAGCCAAAGATAGTGGTTCCTTATTGCAAAATGAGGTCCAATGGAGATGTTGCATGTGTGAGGAATTTGCGATTTGACTGTTGATTCTTATGTAAAAGTTTGCGAGAAACACGATGGTGCCACTGGTTTTCTCTGAAATCATCTCCCAAGCTCAAAAAAAGCTCTCAAGTTGAGGCCAAAATGGAGGGGATATCCCACGCTATCCTGAAAGTCCAACTCTACATCAAAACAAACTCTCCATGCAAAGATAGGGAGCAAATACATTAGCAGGGTTGCCATTTTTTTAGTTTTAGATTCTCCAAATAAAGTAGCAGTCCTGTGTATGTATTTGCACCCTATCTTTGCATGGAGAGTTTGTCTAAATGTAGAGGTGGACTCTCAGGATAGCGTGGGATCCCCTCCATTTGGCCTCAACTTGAGAGCTTTTTTTGAGCTTGGGAGTTGATTTCAGAGAAAACCAGTGGCACCATCGTGTTTCTCGCGAACAATTACAGAAGAATCAACAGTCAAATCGCAAATTCCTCACACATGCAACATCTCCATTGGCGCACACAAAATCTCCTATAATCTTGAGATCTCTCATAAATTATTCAATTTTCACATGGTACGTGCCGTACCTGAACCAGTCTGCTCTGGTTGGTTTTCATCATATGGTTCATCGTACGGTAGGTCATCCACGCCGAATTCTTCATCCTGAACTAGATTCGGATCTACAGGGCCTGAATAGTGTTGAGGTGTTGGCGGCAGCGAGTCACTGCCATGAAAGGGTTGAGGAGTTCCATACGGTACGTCATCGACACTGAAACCTTCATCCCTGACAAGGAAAGGATTCACAGGAGCTGAATAGTGTTGAGGCGTCGGGGGCAGCGAGGAATCCAGGAACGAACTTCCACCGTGGGCAGAATATGGGGGGACCGGAGGGTATCCAGGAGGTGAAGGATGTCGAGGAGATGAAGGATGCCGAGGAGATGAAGGATGCCGAGGAGATGAAGGATGTCGAGGAGATGAAGGATATGGAGGAGATGATCCCGAACCTTGTGTTGGATACTGGGACAAGAATGATTCCACACCGAACGAAGGATCGTGAAGAAGTGCAGGATTCACGGGGGCTGACGGATTTTCAGGAGTTGGAGGAAGCGAGGGAATCTCAAAGCCTGAAGGACTCACAGCTGCAGCTCCTGAGCCAGCATAGTCATAACCTGAGCCGCTGCCACCAGTATAACCATAACCTGAGCCGCTGCCACCTGCGTAACCATAACCTGAGCCGCTACCGCTAGCATAACCTGAGCCGCTGCCACCAGCATAACCATAACCTGAGCTGCTGCCACTAGCATAACCTGAGCCGCTGCCACTAGCATAACCTGAGCCGCTGCCACCAGCATAACCTGAGCCGCTGCCACCAGCATAACCTGAGCCGCTCGCCCTATGCAGCTGATGTCTTCTGATGAGGAACTCGGCGAGGGCTACTCGTGCGCAGCTGAGGAAGGTCCTGGGTGTTTGATATAGTTCTGCCAAAACGCAAGTCGGGAATTTGATGGTGCATTCGAAAAATGGCTCTCCGGGAACCCTGCGACACTTGGCCTTTTCCCACCCGCTGCAACCTTCGTTCATCCCGGCCATGTCCAGTTGGACGAAGGCCTCATGGCAGGTCTGGGCAGCCGCCCTTTTGATCGCGCCTGGAGTCCCCGGTGTGATACCGTTGCACTGACCAGTTGCGATATCGAAAGCTTGGATGAGGGGGCTCAAGTGTGGCGGTGGTGTTGTCATCTGTTCATCGATGGAAGAAGGGAATTACTAGAGTCCCTTTATTCTGAGAGTCAAGACAACATCCCCTCATGGAGTCACAAACGGGAATAAAGATTACACAAATTGAACGTTTTTCGTAATCTGTGATCGGCCCATTCTCAAATTCCTTTCTCCGTTCTTTCTCTCATTCCGTTTGTTCCTTGCCGAACCCGTGATTCCCTGGTCCATTCCAGATTATAATCTTTGCAATCGGTGAAAATGTAATTTTTATTCCCGTTTTTGACACTGTGAAGGCCTGAAATACGGGAACCAATCAGAAATGGATTCACATTGTCTTGACTCTCAGTCTACTGGGACTCTAGGAATTACATAGTTGAATGGGTCACCTGTAGGATTCTAGAATACTGGATGATCCAGGGTTAAACGTCTAGACTGGAGGAACGTGTCTAATGAATCAAAATAAGACTTTTTGTCGTCAAGGTACACTCTACTACAGGTATGGACAAATGGAATTTTAGAAAGTCGTCAAAACGCGTAGATTTGACAGCATCGAGAGTACGACTGCGAAGACATACGCGGCAAATGGACGGTACGACTTCATACGTCACTCGATCGCCGATTTTCTCAGCGCTGCCACTTCGGCACCCCGTTTGTCCATACCTGTAGTAGAGTGTACCTTGTTTTGTCGTATACATTTTTTCCGGAAGTGCCCCCAGTTGGAGCTACGTCCCCCCCCCCAAAAAAAAAAAAAAATTCGGAAAGAAAATCGTTTCTCCTGAATTTTGGCAACGGCTGTGAACCAAATCTCATGCAAATGTGTACTCCCATGTATTGTGCCCTGAATTCATGACTGATCTAAAAAAAATCTAAATTTCACTTTACGACAAAAAAGTCTTATTTTGACCCATAGAACACACAACTGAAGTCTGGCCGTTTAACTTCGGATCACCCTGTATACAGGGAGTAAAAGGAGGGTTACATAATTTTGTAAACGCTGTAATTTCGCTGGCTCCTATTTACTAAATGCGATTCTTTTGGTTTTCCGATTGCCACTTGTTTGTTTGTTTCATTTTATCTACATACTTTGGCTGCGAGAGCCGTCCCTAACTTCAGTTATCCAGTAAAAACGTATTATTTCGAGAGATGATTCCACTCTAATTGGTCGTTTCAGTTTTTTGGTTAAATGTCTCAATATATTTAATCTATTAACCGTACAATACAGAACTTTTTAATTCATTTTGATTATTCTTTTCATTTTAATTGAATGGTTTACTCACCGCTTCTCCCGTGTGGCAGAGGAACAACAAAACCAACGCAATCAAAAGGTGATAGAAGGCCTTCATCCTGGTTGAACGCTCAATCCTAACCAGACACCTGAAAGTGCAACTCAGCTTTAGAAACCTTCTTATAAATCAGAAAAAAAGGAAGATTAGGTGGTTGTGATGACTGACAGGTTGGAAACTTAAAATAGTCTCCTTTTGCGCAGTACCTCACTTTTCAGACACACTCACACACGTGCACCTAGGTGCAAGATGACATTCGCTTCTACTGTTAAGAAAAAACGAGCATTCGAGCATATGAGCATTCAAATGGTGCCAAATTTCCTCTCAGAGAATATGCATTTTTGAAAAATATTGAATAATCTCTCTTGAAATTTTCAGAAATTTTAGATCAAATTAGGAACAAAATCCTCTGAAAAATTGAAAGAAGAATATTTGAAAATTTTCAACAAAAAAAAATCCTGATTTGCCAACGTCTGAAGGCTCATGCGGCGTTCTTCCTTAGCACTGCAGTCTAGCAGAGTGTCTCTGCCTGTCAGCTTGGGACACAGCTACACCGAAAAAAAACGTATTGTCTCAAGGTTGCAGGATTTTTTTTTAGCGGGAGAATCCTTGTTAAATTTTCGACATTTTATCAATTTTAGCTTTTCAACGTCTTTCTTTTTGTGTGCTCTTTCTACGTCTAGCAGAAAATGGGAAAAAATACGTCAAACTTTTAGTCGGTCGCAGGTTTTTTTTTTTTTTTTTTTTTTTTTTTTTTTTTTTTTCCAAGGGAGAAGTTAAAAATGTAGCCCCTGCACTGAAAAAAAAAGTAGCTTGGATCAAGCATGATAATTCTTGAATTTGCCGCCAAGAATTTTCTTTATCTTGCTTTAAGTTGACTTTTTCTTGATTTAAGAAAAATAATGCTTGGGTTAAGCAAAAAAGTAGCTTATATTAACCAGCAAAATTCTTGATTTAAGAAGAAATACTTCTTGGCGGCAAATTTAAGATGTTTTTTTTTTCCAGTGTGGTGGGGCGTACTCGGGATCCTTTTCAACTTTCCAAACGGATAAAATGCATTTATTGTCTCCAAAGACTATTCAATGACAATGTTTTAACTCGGTTTTATCCTCAATTTTGCCACTATTTTCACTCACGATATTCGCGAGTACATGTATAAAAGTCGCTCTCACAGCGCTCTGTGGCGTTCTGCAAAGCAAAACCGCCACAAAACTCGGTTCTCCCACAACCCATCAGGAATTTGACTCTCCCTCATCTCATCCAAAACCCTCGCGAGTAAAATATTTGCGAGTGAATCTCGTAATAACCCTGCTTTGCGTCGATTATCCTTTTTTTTAGCAAGGGTGTAATATTTTGGAATACATATGTAAAAGATATGCAAGGAAAAAAATAATGTTTTCAAGACACTTTTAAGTGTTTCCAGAATGGGGCCGAAATTCATTACCTTCCACCTTCTCTCCAGTTATAAATAATTAACTTTAAAATATAAAACCATTGGAGTGATGCATAGAGCACAGTGGCGTGGCGTGCTTTGCGATATATCGATTGTTCTGCCATTTAAACCTATAGTAAAGAATCAATTATTAAGGTGTTCGCTGCGAACACCCTGATTATCGATCCTTTTCCATACGTTTAAATGGCATAACAATCGATATATCGCAAAACACGCCACGCCACTGATAAAGCACATAACGCCTTTGGCGCAAAGGGCCCTGGAAGGTTGGACCGCAAAGCAATCAGGGACAAAGCCTCTCGTTTAAAATCTTTTCTGAACGCCTCAGATAAGCGCTTCACGAATCGTCTGATATTGCCCTTCATAAATTAATTTACTTATTTTATTTTATTGTACAGATAGCCAAAGTTTCCAAGATGCACATTAAAATGTACGTAATTTACATGACGTTGCATGCATGCACGCATACATAACACATTTTCTGAAGGGAAATTCTTACAGAAAAACCGCCACTGCGACTGCGAAATCACTTGAAAAATTATTTTCGTACATGAGTCTCTAATTTTAGCTTGTCCTTAAATTTCTTGCATAGCGTGGAGGCAGCTATGTTAAATCAAGATGTAACCGCATTTCCTCCAGAAGCGGGTCCAGCAACTTGGCAACATCGGATTCCTATTTAAACCTATGCTAAATAATCGATTCCTGTCGTAGCACCTTGCCCCTCCAAGAATCCATACATTTCCATAGGTTTAAATGGAGAAAAGACAATGGTACCAATTTCCTGGACCAATGATTTTCTCCTTCCCATTTTCCACAAATTTTATGATCTCATTTTCTTCCGAGGAACTTAACTTCGTGGGAATTTTCCATTGCACAAACATAGTTCCCAAAACAGTGAGTCCTCTCCCAGACTAACACAGCCTGCATATTATCTTTGAAAGAGTTCATTTCACTCATGATTTGATGTGTATAACCTAAGGATTCACCTAAGTTACTAAATTTTTTTTCAATGCAAAAAATATCACCCAAAAAACTACACGGTTAACAATACGTCGATACGTACTGTAGAAAAATATGCTGTTGCTGTTGGGCATGATACCACTATTCGACCTCCTAGGAGCTCGGTGTGCCTATTCAATTCATTGAAGGCGTTTTGAGGCCTTCGCATTGCCTCACTCCAAATTCTAATGAACTCTCGCGGTAACAAGCAGATTCACATTTGATTCTGTTCCTTCTTCAAAGACTTTTTCGCATAAAATGCCTATACTGCCGTGTGATGGAAAAACGTTGTATGAGTATTCGAACGTTGCCGAATTACCTCTCAGAAAATATTTATTTTTGAGGAAAGTTGTAATTTAACTAGAATATTTACTTCAGAATTACGTCGGAATTTCCAGACACTCCAGAGATCAAAGAGCGTGTGAACTTCTTCAAAAATTGGAAGAAAAATAATTCCGAATTTTCATGAAAATTCGTGATTTGTCAGAGAAAATTTGGCAACGTCTGGAGGCTCATCTAGCTGTCTTCCTCAGCACGGCAGTTGCTCTTCCATTTTTGTACATGGATTCAAGCTCAGACAGAGAGAAATGGGTCAGAGCTTCGTCACACAGTTGAGCAAGTCAATGATAAGACGGAAATGATATGGAGACTTTAAAGCCTTCGTTTATTAATATGAAACAAATAAATTTAAAAACGGATCCATTAGTTCTCTCGTGGAAGTCCCGTCAAAAGTCTCCCAAAAAAAATTTGTAATGTGAACGACGTCATAAACCGAATTTTTCAAAGCGCGATTTCTCGGTCAATATTGGACGGAGAAAGTTGCTGTTTGGGCAAAACTTCATATTTTCAGCTCATCTACAGTAATCTAGCATCAAACCTCGATTCTGTGACCAGCGCAACTGACCCATTGTACGCAGTTCCCTCTACATAGCATAAAAAAGCCCAAGTGAGCGGAAGCCGTATTTATGCTAAAAGAGACCATGTGCAAGTAAAGCACACGAAAAGAAATATCTGCATGGAATTCACGAGCATCATATTTCTTTTAATTTAATTCATTTCCACATGGATCATAGATCAGTTTTCATAATTACGTCCTATTTAGCCTTTTCCTCAAATAAAACGAGGTTTATATAAGGGATGAAAATTAATAACAATAGTTTCTATATGCTATTCGTTTTCAGATTTGATTCCTAGCCAAAATACGAGTAAAAACCACTTATATTATTTACAATGTTGCCGTTTTGAGTGGAAATTACCAAAACATTGTACACGTATAACAGCATATAGAAAAATATTATATTAAATTTACAAGGGCCAAAGTGGTTCACGTTGTCAACGTCCAAAGCTTGTGTCAGATTTGGATCAAATCAAATCAATCATCATTATCATTATCATTATCATTATCAATGCGTCAGTTGGGTTTCAACTCATTTGCTTTCGGTGCGTTGCAATCTTAGCAGGGTAGAGGGTAGGATTCGAATTGTTCATAGAAATGTTCACTTTCCGTCAACTATTTTCCTTCGTGCCTACTCTCTCTTCTTCTAGTCGGCTTAATTCTTCTGTATGGAAGGAAAGATAGCTGTTGATATCCTACAGGTTAATTTTACTTTTTATATGCTACCTGAAATTGAATTTAAATCACATGTTTCACCACTAATTCTCAATAATAATATAATTTAATTTAATATAAATGAATAAGATGCGTGTGCACCGGAGATCAGAGATTTTATTCTTTTAAGGTAGACAAAAGTTCATACGAGAGAAAACATATGGTTAACAAACATGGCTGTGAAATGGTTGTTGAAAAGCATTTCCAATTACTTTAACTAATAATGGAGATGCTGCATGTGTGAGGAATTTGCGATTTGACTGCTGATTTTTATGTAAAAGTTCGCGAGAAACACGATGGTGTCCCTGGTTTTTTCTGAAATCAACTCCCAAGCGCAAAATAAGCTCTCAAGTTGAGGCCAAAATGGAGGGGATATCCCACGCTATCCTGAGAGTCCACCTCTACAACATGACAAACTCTCCATGCGCTGCCACTTTAATTGAGGACTCCAAAACTGAAATCACGGCAACCCTGATCCTGATGACTTCGACTGAATCTTTTTACCATCCTTTAGAGTCTTGCAAATTCCTTTTAATCGCCTGAGCAATGCTGCTGTGCTGAGTAAAAACGCCGTAAAAGCATTCAAATGCCGTTGAGAAATGTGCTGTTGGGCGTGATACCACTATTCGACCTCCTATGCGCTCGGTGTGCCTATTCAACTCATTGAAGGCGTTTTTTTTTTGCCGTCGCATCGCTTCACGCTTAACTCCTATCAACTATATCGTCATAACATGCAGATTCATATTTGATTCTACTTCTTCTTCGATGACCTTATCGCAAAAGATGTTTTCCGTGCTTAGGAATGACGCCATACAAGCATTTCAATGTTGCCAAAATCCTCTCGGAAAATATTTATTTTTAAGGAAAATCATAATCGTTTTCCTCGACATTTTCAGACTTCTCAGGTCAAATTACGAACGAAATCCTTTGCAAAATCGGAGAAGGAAATATTATAAATTTTTCTAAAAATTTGTGATTTGTCGAAGGAAGTTTAGCAACGGATGATGGGTTGTACGGCGTTAGAACTTAGAACTGCAGAATGGTGATGCCATCTTTTAGGAGCATGCCTCAGTAGTGCCAGTCAGGGGAGGTCTCTGAAAAACTGGGGCTCTGCAAGTTCATTGTAGATGATTGTGAGGATGATCCTGAGAATGAATGTGGGGTTGATTTTTGGGTTGATTTTGGGGATAATTTTGGGGATAATTTTGGGGATGATTTTGGGGATGATTTTGGAGATGATTTTGGAGATGATTTTGAGAATGATTGTAAGAATGATTTTGAGAGTGATTTTGAGAGTGATTTTGAGATTGATTTTGAGATTGATTTTAAGAATGATTTTGAGGATGATCCGGACGAACTTGCGGAGGAATCCGAAAAACAAGATGCTCTTGACAGACCATTCCCCGGTTCATTCGAGCCATTATTTCTCGACCGCACATCAATGTCTGTTGGGTATTTGCACTTTTTGCTCCGCTTGAAACTAACGCTGAATTGATCGACTTTCACCGAGTCTCCAACTAAACAAGCGTTGAATTTAGATTCGAAACGAAGCTGAAACATTTGAAAATATACATTAATAGACCACTCGAAAGAAGACAAGATTCTAGTCGTATTTTATATGTATGAAAAGTACTACAACGCACGTTGAAAGTATCGACGGTGTAAGTCATAAACCATGTATCTCGCTTTACAAAGTTGCAGACTTCCTGTCATACTTTACTTTTTTTTTTTTTTTTTTTTTTTTTTTTTTTTTGGGAATACTACTCAATGGCAATTCTCAAAATCTGCCGTGATTTCTCTACCTGGGACCTTGACCTTAAACCTCGGAACTGGGCAATTTTTAATTTTCGATCAATCCGTAGTAAATAATCGATTAAGCAATTAATTAACATTTTAAGAAGCGATTAATTAATCCAATCGAAAAACATTCGTTTAATCAATTGATTAATTGCTCATCTACAGATTGCAAGCGGTTCAGTTCATTCTTGTTCCAATAAGAGGCCAACTAAAACGCCTTCAATTTCACAGAGGCAACCCGCGCATCCGAAGAGCACGAATAATTGCATTAAGGCGCTTCTAGCAACCTTGCGTCAACTTTGCGTTATTGTACTCGACTGTAAACCACGTATTTCGCTTTGCAACTTTTCAGAATTCCTGTCATACTTCATTTTTTAATAGAAAACAATTAAAAAACTGTACCTATATTTGGTGAAAATGTTAATTAATTGTTTAATCGATTATTTACTACGTATTGATCGAAAATTAAAAATGTCCCAGTTCCCAGGTCAAATTCCTAAATGGCAGCTCAAACATCTCCAAAAATATCAGATCGAAGCCCAAATGGACCGCGTTTAACAGAAAAGAACCAAGCCACATCAGCTATTGCCAAATTTAACTGGGCAATTTAATTTTTTATGAGAGAACGATGGTGCGGATTCCTTGGGAAATTTTGAGGAATTTGCTTTGTACTATAGAGAAAATTCACCGAAATTTGCAATAAAATGCGCAAACCCGTTTTCATGTGAAAAATTATATCGCTCAATTAAATTTGGCAATAAATGATGTGGCTTGGTTCCATTCTGTTTAACGCAGTCCAAACGCACTGTTATTTTCGGGAAACACTGGATTTCAGGAGAAATCGTGGAGACAATTATGACGAAATATACTCAATCATCATCGACGATGTTCAATACAAATAATTTTTTTTATTATAAAATTCAGCACAAATTCTGATTTACACCTGGAAACCCTGATGGGAGCTCAAGGGTACAAGTCGATATTTTGAAAATTTACCGCCTCAAAATATGCATATTTATCGATCAAATAGTCGATTAATTTTGATTCGATTTGATTATTAATCGAGTGATGAATTTTCGATTTTCTTAAAAATTCGATAAAACGATAAATCATTTCAGTAATCTCAAAACTCCACTGCTGTTCTCACCATGAACGGCTTCAAGACATTTATGCGAACAGACGCATGTCTCCATTTTCCCCGACTGCGACTGCCGCGCTGCCTTAGTTTGATGCTGGAGTCCTTCGACCAGATTTCAATCCCTCGCTCCGACCTGAATTCGAGATCAAGGGGTGAACTAAGTTCCACCTTGTACAACTGCTAAAACATAAAAAAGTATTAACGAATGAACGATTCGGTGACGTCCTCATTTTACATCAAAATTATACAAACCCCGATCGAAACTTATTCATTGAGATACCCATTTCATCAGTGACGTGGCGTGCTTCGCGATATATCGATTGATCTGTCATTTAAATCTATGGAAAAGGTTCGATAACCAGAGTGTTCGCAATGAACACTTTAATAGTCGATCATCTACCACAACTTCAAATGGGGAAATCTCGATAATCGATCATTCACGCCTCACCACTGTTCATCATCTCACTCTTGATTTCAAAATTCCACATTCACATCCCGACAAAAATTGTTCTCTTGCGTGAAGTTTACCTACGCCATAGTATCGTTTTTGAAGCGAGAAGCTGAAAAATGCATATGTTACGGGTAATCTAGTCAAACCGGGTAATGTCGACATTACCCGGGTAATGGCGGCAATAATTGACATTACCCAGGCCGTTTTGGTTAGGTTAGGTTAGGTTAGGTTAGGTTAGGTCCAGCCGGTCCCGTCTGCGGCCCTCCCTGACGACTGAGGGGTGGGATGGCGGGTATTGTAACATAACCTAACCTAACCTAACCTAACCTAACCTAACCTAACCTAACCTAACCTAACCTAACCTAACCTAACCTAACCAAAACGGCCTGGGTAATGTCAATTATATTGCCGACATCACCCGGGTAATGTCGACATTACCCGGTTTGACTAGATTACCCGTAACACATATTTTATGGGCAGATTTTTCTGATACGCTCATCGTGAATTTTGAGCCATTATCCGCAAGAAACGACAGTTCTTTTTGCTCTAGCTGAAGTCTGCAATAGGCCCATTCTTTTTGAATAGGATTTTAGAGAACTTGTTGCGCACGGTTGTTCGATAGAACGATGTTGGATACGAACCTTCAAGGACAGCAATCCAGCTTGAGAAGTCTCAAACAAGTACATGAAAGAAACACAGCCCTTTGGTCCGCGTTCCTCGTCAAGGGGACTCAAGCCGTGGAAATTGACGCTCCATGACTCGCTGCTCAGAGATCCCGAGTCTTCCTCCTGCATTAGTCTGCTTACCAAGTAACCACCGATGCCGCTTTCTGAAAAACGCAATCTAAATGACAAGCTTTTAACAATCACCGGTCAGTGGCGTGGCGTGAATGATCGATTATCGATATTTCGCCATTTGAGCAATGGTAAAGAATCGATTATTAGTACCGCAGGTTTAAATGGTATATCAATCGATATATCGCAAAGCACGCCACGCCACTGTCACCGGTGGTATACAACCCGCTTGGCATCAAGTGGTCGCGAAAACATTTTCAAGATGCTTCTTGCTCCTGCCGAAATTAACTCCTACAGCAAGGGTGATGCGAGGAAAATTTTTTAAAAAAATAGCCCCTCCCAGACTGAATTTGAAGCAGTTTTAGCATACAATTTGTGCGTTATTTGAAAGTTGAAAATTGGCGGATACTTCTTCCTTAAGGGGTTTTTTCTGACCTTCGTACGACGAAATTATGATACATTTTATTTTGGCGTATGGACTACTTATTTCTATGGAGTTGAGTAACCTTTGGTTTTGTAAACTTTGGTTTTATAGTCGTATCTTAAAAGCATTTTAGTAAATTTTTAGGACCACTTTTTTCTCGCCCTCTTTTTCCTCCTTACCTTCTTTTTTCCTTCTTTCTTTCTTTCTTTCTTTTTTTTTTTGGCCCGAGGGGGGAGGGGGGCACGCCACCATGCCCCCATCCCCTCCTGGATTCTCCACTGCAACGAAATAAGAAGATTTATTGGACGTATTTCTATCAGACGGAACTATGTGCATTAAGACATGAGCCCTGATACCCATGAGAATACATGCATAACAGGGCTCACTTCATAATGCACATAGTTCCGTTTGATAGAAATACGTCCTATTCATACCAAAGCGGATCCATTTCCAAGTGCCTGTGTTCAGCCCGTTGAATCCACAGCTGTTACTGTCGAAGTCGCAAAATACGTCACGAGGAAAACTGCGCTTTTGATCCACTCCTGGAAAAGTAAAAGTGCGATTGTAATAAACACGTGCACATTCAGTTTGCGTACGCGTGCCGGCGTTTTGTTCTCTTCTTAGAAAGATATTTATGACGATCTTCACAAATTGGCAACACCGTTCTCGATCTCTGTATGTCTGGGCCCCAAGTTCAGTCGGCCATTAAACGCCACCCCCCCCTCTCTCTCTCTCTCTTAATCGCCATCTTTGAAAATACTGCCGCCTTAATAGTGCCGTAATAGTGCCGCTTGAGACTTTTAGAACTTACCGAATTTCATTTGATACAAACCGAACTTTCAACAGAAAATTCGGAATATTTTCATCCAATTTTAAATTATGTGAAACACTCGGAGGAAAATATACATAACCCTCCTTTGGAATGTATGTGTACGCGAAGAAAAGTTTCAGCACCGTCTGAATGTTCATAGGGCGTTTTTTGCGGGCGTACGGACGAACAGAGCCTGCGGGCATTGGGCATTTGGGCCTGATATTGATGGACAAAGCTATAGACAAAAGGGGCGAAGAGAAAAGGGAGGGACCTCGGATCTCGTTGGTGGAAGCGGGTAGTTGCAATAGACAAAAGGAGGAAAGTAATAAACTAACCAAAGAACTCCACGAGAAACTCTATAGTTATTCCATAATTTTCCCTATAGTCTATAGCAACCACCTGTTTCAACCAATAGGATCGTTTAATTTTCCTTTTATCTTCTTTATGAATTTTTTTTAATATGACGCGGGAAAAATCGGGAATATTCTATCAATAAAAGCGCGTATATACGTCACGATTTTCGAACTTTTTCTGTGAAGCAATTTTTTATAGAAATTCAATATTTTAGCGGGATTTATGGGTTATATTACACAGTTATTTCCAAATTTTACAGCTTTGTAAAAAAGCAATTTTTTATGAACATCTGAGGGCCCGGGACTTAAAAAATGTATTTATTGAATATGACGCGGGACAAATTCGGAAAATGCTATCAGTAAAAGCGCGTATATACGTCACGATTTTCGAACTTTTTCTGCGAAGCGATTTTTTATAAAAATCCAATATTCTAGCGGGATTTATGGGTTATATTGCACAGTTTCCAATTTTTACGAGCAAAATCCGAAATACTTCGGGAAAAAGGAAAAAGGTACGTATTTATGCTGAGAAGAACTAAGTGAAAATTAATGAAATCGACGAGCACTATTTGTACAGGGATTCGTGCCACATACTCGTAAAGTTCCTCAAAGAAGATGCTCCTTACATGCGGCGAATACTGCGACCAGAGGTGACGAATTTCCGAATCACTTTTCACACAATCCTAATTTTAAAATCATACCATATTAGACTAAACTCACGGATAGTGAATAAATTCTGAAGAAGAGAATAACTGTTTTGAGTATTGTCATCCCATCACCCTTAGACTTCTTTTCGGACATAAAAGAAAACTTACGTCGTCAGTGGCGTGGCGTGCTTTGCGATTTATCGACTGATCGACCATTTAAACCTATGGAAAAGTATCGATAAACAGGGTGTTCGCAGCGAACACCTTAATAATCGATTATTTACCACAGCTTTAAATGGGGAAATATCGATAGATCGCACAGCACGCCACGCCACTGTAACGACGTACCCTCACACCGGTAGAGATCTTGAATTCTTCGAACATCACCAGGACTAAGATTTTCACTCCTGATTATAGGTTGTCCGCTCTTCAGTCGAAGCGTTTGTTCTCCGGGAGTCTAACAGAACAATAAAATTTACATTGTATTAGAGATATTACTTATGTGCAAATGGGACACTAGATAGAATCATAAATTGATCACTGCAATTGACGCATGTCCTTCATCAAACTTTCTAATAGAACAACGTGAAAACATTAGCCTGTGTCACACTATCAAAACTAGCCATCAAAATATCAATTGATCAGATTGAGAGAATCAGATAGAAATCAGGTGTTGTGATTGGCTTATTCGATGACTTGGACCAATCACAATTAGTTTTGCTATCACAATAAATTGTAATGATATTTCGTGATAAGCAATTTTTTAGCTGCCCGAATTTTTCTGTGCAATTTAAAAAAACAATATCGTGCATTAGCGACGGAAGTTAGTGCGGAATTCAACATTAGTTTTTTTCAAATGACACATTTTTTCAATTACCTAATTTTGTTTTTTATCTTTCTCCCTTCCTCCGTGCCAATGTCCTCTATCGCCTAATCCAAACGGAACAAGCAATACATTTGCAAAAATCGAATGACGTTCCGAGAGAGCAAACGTTCCTTTCGTTAGAGTCGTTTTCGCTATTGAATTCGCTTNGGGGGGGGGGGGGCAGGGGACCTCGCAAGCTTAAGGATAAGTAATTGAACCGATTATTTTCCAAATCACGTAAGCACCAAAATTGCGAATGAGAGAAAAACAAGAAAACCCGTTTTATTCGCTGTGGTGACAATCTTCAAATTCCAAAAATGTATGTTCTTTTAGAAGGCTATTTTTAGATCTGACATGATTGATTATGCTAGAGGAAAGAAAGAAAAAACAACCCCCTACCACCAAAATAGAGATTGGTGCTTAAGTGATTTCGAAAATAACCGGTTGGTTCAATTCAGGGATCCATGGTTTTTATAGTATTCTATTATTAATTTCATTTAATTTCATCAGAGGCGGATCCAGCAATTTGGCAGCACCGGATTTCTTCCATTTCAACCTGTGTTAAATAATCGATTCTTGTCGGAGCACTTGGCCCCTCTAAGAGTCGATACATATCCATGGGTTTAAATGGAGAAAAACAATGCTGCGAATTTGCTGGATCCGCCAATGAATTCCATGAGCAATACGTTCAGATTCATGGGAACAGAAAACAAGAGTTTTCAAAATTGATCATCCTGGTATGAAAAAAAGATGGGAAAAAATATGCGCGATTAATTTTTAAAAACACCCTCGTAATTTCTCTCACGAGTTTAAACACAGTATGACGCGTGATATCCAAACGTAAGCTCAGAGGAAAACAAAGAGAATGTAAAAGCAGCCCGAAACGGAAACTACAATCAAAAACACAGGAAAAAGCGGAAACAAGGCTGAAAAACATTTTATTTTTTTATTTTTTATTTATTTATTTATTTTCTTTTTTCGGTACCTTACGGCACCATTATCAACTGCTAAAATAAAATTAAAAATAAAAAATAAGTTAAAATAAAAACCAGCAAACGGCGTTACATAGTGAAATTGGTAAATGACGACTGCAGTGATGTATTTTAGCCTTGTTTCCGCTTTTACCTGTGATTTCGATTGCTTAAGCTCAGATATTTCGAAAAAAATCGAAGCCATTTGGATAGCATTTTGCAATTCGGAACTATAGGCAGAATGGTAGGTTTTCAGGAGAGCAACTTTTGCAAAAACCATTGGCGTTTTTCATCAAAACGATCAATGTTGCGGTTTGATGGTTCATTTTATAGCTATGGAGTTCCTTTAACACCCTGTGTTGACCGATTCGTCAAAAACATCACACTGTTGCCAATAATTACAAAAAAAGGCTATAGTTCCTTATTGCAAAATGAAGAATCCGGGGAAGCTCATTTTGCAATTAGGAACTATAGATTGTTTTAGCACTGACTGCATAGGGGAGACGACCCTGGTGTCACTATTACAAACTGGAGGGTTAACCCCAACAGAGAAAACACCCCTTCCTTCCATCATACGAGGAAGGGGGGAGGTGCATTGTCCCTGCGGAAAGATATTCTACAAAAAACAGGGTGTGCCAAAAATATGGATACCTACCGACTTGCTAATATTTCGAGAATGGTGGCAAATATTAACATGCAATTTGGACGGGAGGGTTTATAGATTTGATTGACATGAATCGATCAAAAAATGAAAGCATGAATCGATCAACACCGACTCGATCGACAAATTATTGAAAAACCAGTGTCATGATTCCGATATGACCGACATGAATCGATCGAAAAGTTAGAACATGAACCGATTGACGTGATTTGATCGGCACTGATTCGATTGACGACCATGAATCGATCAAAAACCAGCGAATCGATCCGCAAATCCGTGAATCGATTGACAACCCCGTGATTCGTTTGAAAAATCCGTGAATTGATCGATAAACCCTTGAATAGGTCAACAAACCCGTGAATCGTGAAATTTTGAAAATTCGAAAATCCAAGATTAAGGATGTGGTCTATAATGCTATCTCGGCTCCTGTTCGATCGATCATGCTGATTTTCGGGGTCAGGGGGTATTTTTGGACGGGAAACTCGAATTTCTGGTCAAATTTTGAAAATTCAAAAATCCAAGATGGCGGATGTGGCCTAAAATGCTATCTCGGCTCCTGTTCGATCGATCTTGCTGATTTTTGTTATTCGGGGGTATTTTTCGACGGGAAACTCGAATTTCTGGTCAAATTTTGAAAATTCAAAAATCCAAGATGGCGGATGTGGCCTAAAATGCTATCCCGGCTTGTGCTCCATCTATCGCGGTGAATCTTGGTACCAGGTAGTATTTTTGGATGGGAAACTCGAATTTCTGATCGAATTTTGAAAATTCGAAAATCCAAGATGGTGGATGTGGCCGAAAATGACCTTACTTGAGTAAGTATCCCCTGGGGGATATTTCATTCCTCGGACACACGTTTAAAGGGGAGCTCAGAAGACGCAACCTCAAACTTGTTTTTCGTGGATTGAAATGCGAAAAATATCGGAGAAATTATTTGTGGCTTATGCGTAGTAAATACTTCAAAAAACGCAAAAATCAAAAATCACTGAACAAGCTCAATGTCAAAATTTGAAAAATTTCAATTTTTCGAAACTCGGCTAGGAATTTGAGTTTCCCGGCCAGAAACACCCCCTTTACAACCAAGATTCACCACGATAGGTCGAGCAGCCCGAGATAGCATTTTAGGCCACATCCGCCATGTCGGATTTTCAAATTTTCAAAATTTGACCAGAAATTCAAGTTTCCCGTCCAAAATCCCTGATAGCACAGTTACACAATGGAATGTTTTTAAAATGTTTCAAATTATGTCAATCTCGGATTAGTCATTGACATATGTTTCCAACAAATTTTCAAAAGCGAATACATGAAATTGGCAAGTTGGCCGTGTCTTTGAAACGTATTGAAAACAAATCGAAAAAGTTGCTAATTGCGGTCATTCAAACTTTTTTTAAAAATAAGTTGGAAACGCTTCAAACTTATTTCAAAAAGGCATAAATAACCCACCCAAAAAATGTGTAAGAATTGTGTCAGCTATGTGTTGTCAATATATTGCAGGCCGTTCAATAAACTATAGCAGAGAGGTTTCAAAAACATTTCAAAACCATTGCCATAGCTAAGCCTATGATTGAAACATATTTACGGAACATTTCTGCCCCAATTTATGTGAAAATCAACGAACCTTTATTGACATCCATCGGAAAAAATTTGTAATTGTGTCAATTTTTTTTTAACGACCCAGGCACAGATTCATATTAGATTTGTGTACGATATGTTGGGAAAGGAGATCAACTAAATATTTTGGAAACATTTCTAAAACATATTTAAAACGTTGCTGCAGAAATTCTTGGAAGTTCGAAGTTTCTGAGAAATAAACCTGACATATTTCTGACACAATTTAGCAACGTTTCCAAGATCCTTCAAAAACATGTTTCAGAAACAACTGGCAGATATTTCGTATTTTTAATCTGATAAGGTACAGCTATATGTTTAATCGATGTATGAAACGTGACGGAATGGTATTTGAGACGCCTTCAGATTTTCGTGTACGAATTTCCCTCATTGCTCTCTAGTTGAAATACTCGTATCACTCTCATTTAATTGATCCGCGGCGATCGTACGTCATAACCATTTATAAAATTAATTTAAACGCATAAGGGTAAGGAAATTTATTTCAGAAATGTGTCAGGAATATATCAGTTAAACAAAACAGTGCCCTGATTGTCATTTAAACCTGGTGAACACAAGTTGAAAACATTTCTCAGACCTTTCTAAAAATTTTCCTAGATCAAACTGAACCTACCAGAGAGCGTTGACGTTTCATTTTCCAATTTTACCAAATTTTGGTTTATTTTTTTGTCTCAAGGTTTACTTTTTGGCTATTTAATTATGCAGAGTTAAAAATAGTTTTAAATTCTTGGTATGCATCGCATTTATCTCCATAAGAGCTTATAAGTTATGGATTATCTAAAATATTGAAACCGTACATCATGCTTTGCGTATACTTTTCTAAAGTGAGGACTTCCTAATCCCTCTGATAGTTTAATACTGATGGAGTGAACCCATAGTTCCATACTCTCCTTAGGCATAGTCTGTAATCAGGCCGCCCAGGCACTTGATTTGATAGCTATAATGCCTCCACGACATTTGCTAAAACAGATGTCTGAAAATTTTTTTACGGTTAAGAAGTAGTGACATGCGGATGTATTCAACACAGAGTGGGCTCGTGTTTAACACTACATGGACTGTAGTGATTATACCGAAAATGTGTCATAAACATTTAGAAAATCAGAGGAAAATCTGAGCTAAAGGCTCATTGTTTTACAAATGTGTCAGAAATGTGTCAAAAATGCACTGCCAACGGAGACCTTTGCCCATTGTGCCATTGAAATATGTAAAAAATGAATTCGAAACATTTCGGTGACGCAATCTGCAAATGTTTCAAAGGCTCATAAAATGCGGTGACATGGGAATGTGTTGAATACAGAGTGGCTTCGTGTTTGACACTTCATTCGGGTTTTTAAAGTATCACGTGAAACATTTCAGAAATGAGGCTTGGTGTCATTGACACGTTTTAAAAACATCTCTAAGACTAGGTGTGCTATTACGGTACCTCCTGGTACCAAAAATCAGCAAGATCGATCAAACAAGAGCCGGGATAGCATTTTAGGCCACATCCGCCATCTTGGATTTTTGAATTTTCAAAATTTGACCAGAAATTCGAGTTTCCCGTCGAAAAATACCCCCGGGTACCAAAAATCAGCAAGATCGGTCGAACAGGAGCCGAGAATGCCGAGAAAGCATCATGCCGTCTTGTCTATAGTTCCGAATTGCAAAATGGGAAATCCGAGTTTCGCATTACGCAATAGGGAACCATAGTATAGGTCCCAATTGCAAAATGAACTTCGCGTGATCCTGCGACGGCAAATTTTTGCGGGGTCGCTGAAGCGGGATAAAAATTGTTTTTGAGGATTTTCTTTTACTCAATAGTAAGTAAATATCCTCCTGATACGGAATTCATCATAAAAAAAAAATCGAAAATTTGACCCTAGTTCCTTATTGCATAAAGCTGTCCATTTCATGTATTATACGTTTGCATAACAAGACACAAAAGAAAGGAGGGAAGAGGCAAAACGTATGCATGCTGATTCTAACATACCACTCCAATTAATGGGTAAATGTGTCAACAGAGCAGGGGGAGTAGACACACGGCAGGTTGTCGCCACTCTAGCGAGCTCAACCGGCGACCCTTTTATCACGCCGCGCCGCCAGCCGCTCGAATCTGCCGAGGCGCCGGCGCCGCGCCTGGCGCCTAAATAGTTGGATTTCGCTCCGAAGAACCTCTGCGAAGATAAATTCTTCTTCTTCGCTGACCTAGTTATCCACATTGCACTGATACGTTGGAGTCGTTATTCATATACGTTTAGCGTCTTGTCTTTCACATCACTTCATGCTTTGCGAAAGTATGATACATGAAACTGCATCGATTTTCGACGAGGAATCCGAATCTGAGGTTATATTTTGAATATCATGCGTTTTTTTTCTATTTAAAATCGTAGGAGAAATTAGAGGGGTGTGCTTCAAAATTTAGCACGCAGTAGTGTTTTTTTTCTTCTTTTTTTTTTACCAGGACGATTAATAATGAAAAATCTCGTTTCCTGTTCCTATTAATCCAAAAATCTTGCTCATAAAATATAATCACAATAATAGTTGAATTGAATAAAAAACGCATTACGGTGAGAAGAATGATTTTTGAAAGAAAGAAAGAACGAAAGAAAGAAAGAAAGAAAGAAAGAAAATAATTACAAATTTTCATATCTAAACGTATGTTTGAAAAGATTAAGACTCATTTTTTTACCATCGCGCAGGCCTCATCATCGTACATCATTATTGAATCCGGGTCGAAGGGTACTCCCAGCAAGTTTATGTCCTCCCTGTTAATTGTTTTGAAATACTTGTAGCACTCCTGCAAAAATAGTAAAGCAAAAATGAGTTGAAATGTGTGAGTAGGCAACATTTGAGAAACCTCTTAATATCATCACCCTCCGGTTAGAGTGCCACAAGCGCCATGCGACGTTTCAAATTTTCCGCCGCAATTTTATTTTTTTACAGAGAAATTTTCTGTTGAATCTGTTTGAGAATTTCCCTGAATTTTATCGGCAGCGTAAAGAAAATTCAGTGAAATTTTAGGACAGCTCCTTTGAAACATTTTTCTGTAAAAAAAATAAGATGGCGGCGGACATTTTGAAACGTCGTATGGTGCTTGTAATACTTTGGCCGGGAGGTGAAGTTATGCTGACTGATAGTGGGCGCAGAATACGCATAGGGTGATGCAATAGGAGGATAAAGGAAGGAAGGGTTTGGAAGGGGCGATGGACCTTAACTCGAGGGTTAGGTTAGAATTTTTGCGTTACGGCTACACGAGATTCCCATTTCATATAGAATGAATTTGGATATAGATCCCAACACTTGAATAGAGTGAGTTTAAAAATATTTCGAAAGACGGAGGTAATGTTATTAAGAGGAATATTATAAAATTCCAAATAAGGACATTTGGATTGCATTTTCCAAAAAGGAACCAAGAGCATTCCAATGTCGCTAAGATTGTGCAACTTCGTTTACCTAGAAAATATAAGCGGATCATCCAAACAAGTTTTATCTCTACTCTCAATAAACTATATAAATTCATGGGAAAAATCACCTTTGTAAATTTAATTTTTTGCATGATTTCAGTAATGGTGCTGCCAAGAATGTAAGTTGCACAATCCTAGCATCATTGGAATGCTCTTGGTTCCTTTTTGCAAAATGCAATCCATTTATGCGAATTAGTTTTATTCTAATTTTACTCCATTATTCGACAATTTTCAAAATTTTGAGGGTTTATTTCCCTCCTCCTCCCTCGATCCCCAAAATGTAATACTTGCCCGTTTCTTTTCCTTTCATTGGACGCTGGATAAAACAGCTATTCAGCAGTACTTTTTTCAGTTTCGTCAAAAAGTGGCCTTAGGCCTTATTGAATGTTGATCTTACATCGAGGGCCAACGAACGGCAGTACCGACAAACTGACAATTTTGGTATAAAAAAGAGTTTTTGACCGACTATGCCGCATTCTACAGTATAAAATAAGCGAGCTGATGATTTCAGTTTTTTCAAATGTCGCTGTAATGCATGAAAAAAAGTCAAATCTAACCTTGAAATTACAAAAATAAAGTGACGAAATTTACTCTTCGTTCTGCCACTTTTTCTCCGTTATTTCTTTTTTTTGTAGTAGAAAATCAACGGGATTCCTCGAGGTTTTCACGAAATTTTCTTCGCACAAGAATCAAACTTAGGTGGCTATCCATTAAAAAAGAAATATATGCCAAGAAGTTTGCGACGTCAGAAACCAAGACACGTGGTTTGGGAGTTTCTACTACCATTGTAGTCTTCCTGTCATATTTTTCAACTGAAAAACTACTCGACGTCAATTCTTGAAAATTTTCGTGTGTTATCATCTCTATGGGGAAAACACTCTGTGAAAATTCCAAAAAATAAAATTGATCCGTTTTCCTTTTTTTTTTTTTTTTTTTTTTTTTTTTTTTTTTTTGATCGCACTAGGTGGTTTTAAAATTTCCAAGGAAACACCAAAATCCGTGAAACATTTTGCCTAACAACAAAACTGCACAAGAAAATTTCGGAAGAAATTTGGAAGAGTTTAGTGAGACTGAAAAAAATATTGAATAAGCAGAATTGATGAAAACCGCAAACGAGATGCGTGGTCTAGTAGTTTCACGGTCTATATGTTTTATTTGCTGCTGACAGTATAAAACTTCAGAATCAGAGGCGAGGCGTGATGGTCGACTATCGATGTCCTCTCATTTGAAGCTATGGTAAAGTATCGAATATTATTGGGTTCGTTGCGAACGCCCTAATCGATCTTTTTCCATAGGTTTGAATGGCATATCAATCTATACATCGCAAAGCACACCACGCCACTGATCCAAAAGACGTCAATCGCAGCCAATTTTGCTGCCTATTACGTTTTCAGAGACAATATGTTTTCTTCAAGTAAGCTTCCACCCAAATTCCATAAATTCTTATCCTCGAAAATTTGGACAGTGGCGGATCTAGTGTGAGTCGAAGGGGGGGGGGGCTGATGTCGTGCGGGGGGGCTGGGGGGGACACCCCCCAGAGCAAGGGGGTCCGGAAGGTCTCCCCGGGAGAATTTTAAAAAATAGCCTCTCCTAGATTGAATTATAAGAAGTTTTAGCATACAATGTGTGCATTTCTTTGCTTATATAATTCTGTCTTGAAACCATTTCAGTAAATAGTTAGGAGCAATTTTTTTATCTTCCTCTTTTTCCCTCTTTTTTCCTCTTATTCCCTCTTTTCCCCTCTTATTCCCTCTTTTTCCCTCTTATTCCTTCTTATTCCCTCATATTCCCTCTTTCCCCCTCTTTTCCCATCTTTTTTCGTCTTCTTCCCTCTTTCCCCCTCTTTGCCCCTCTTTCCCCCTCTTTCCCCCTCTTTTCTCCTCTTTTCCCCCTCTTTCCTCCTCTTTTCCCCTCTTGTTTCCTCTTTCCCCCCATTTTCCCCTTCCCCCCGTCTTTTTCCCCCTTTTCTCCCCTTTGCCCCTTCTTTTTCCCCCTTTTTTTGACCCGAGAGCCCTTCCCCCTGGATCCACCATTGAATTCGGATGGGTTATTACCGGTCGTATATTATCCCAAAGTACTTCTAGAGAATAGATTCTATCGGGTCGCATGTGCTCATCGTGAAGACTCAGAGTATGGCCCAGCTCGTGCAAGAGTATAGGCACGGTCCAGTAAGAGCCACTTATCAAAATGCGTTGCTCTCCACCGATCCTCCCGCGATCAGCTCCTCCTCCGCTGCAAGTGGAAATCAAAATTTATGAACGAAGACCCAATATGAAATTTTTTTTGACGAAGGAAAAATTCCGAAATTTCCTACTACCCTACTTATGTCAAAATACCTCTACCCCTCAGTTACAAAATTCAATTCGCCCAGTTGCTTAGTAAAAATGGGGAAGGGACCGTTCAATAGTGTTAAGTAACGCACTTTTTCAGATTTTTAACCCCCCCCCTTTTAACGCACCTGTAACGCATAGAGTAGAGGCCCATGTGAAGTAACACATTGTTGTAAGAAGCACCTTTCCTTAATTAGTCCGGCAGCTTGATTGTCATTTTGTCTTCTTGTTTTCCCCCTCTATTTCTTTCATAGACGAGAAAAAACACTAAAAATGGCCCGAAACTGTGTGTGACATGGTGGAGAAATAGTGCTAGGTTCACACCATTTCGCGCGGAAATCAAAGCCGGGAAATTCAAAAAATTAGGATTAGAGTCAACAAATTTTTTAATTACAGTCTAAATTTTTTTTTAGGATTTTAACTCATTAGAGTTAAAACATTTTCAACTCTAATTGTAATTTTTGGAATTTCTCGGCTTTGATTTCCCCGCAGAATGGTGTGGACCCAGCACTATTTCTCCACCTGGTTTCTTTTATAGTATACATGCAGATGAAAAACATGGAAAGTTGAAGGTGGAGGCAAATAAGGTGAAATAGAAGATACACACCCCCCGTTTAAGTCTGCCTGCTTAATGGTTACAACATCCTTTTCTCCAGTCCACTGTTGGAAGCGCACGCAGGTTTTTTCCGTGTACTCGTGCATAGCTGTCATTATAAGAAAACACCTCCAAGATTCTGGGCATCCTGGAACGAGGAAAAAGTGTCAATTACTATTGTTTTCTTCTATATTACCGAATGATTTTTGAAGGCCGTATTCGAGTGGACCAGTCAAAGGTAATTTTTATTTCATCGAATGCATTCGAACTGGACTTTGTACCAAGGAACTATGAAACTGTATCAAAATTTTACCGAAAAGACAAGAAACTGTCGACTTTTGTTAAGAACCAAAACAAAAAATACTTGTAAGTATGCACTTTCAGTGGTAGGATCACCACCTATATTTCTTGAGATGATTATGGTTATTGAGTAAATTTTTTTCAAAATTAGAAAAGTTGGGAACAGTTTCACATTACTTATTTTCGTAAAGTTTAAACTTTCATTAGGAATTTCAATAAAAATCTCAAAGGTAAATTATTGAAATATTTCTTTTTTCGTTATGAGCTTATGACATATTTCAGAATTTTGTCAATTACCAGATTATCCCCTGACGGATTTTGCGAATGAAGTTGTGAGAGTTTGTCTCGGTAAATCAGTTGCACGATTTTGATGGTGAATCTCCGGACGTAAATATCTCGATTGCAATGTTTCAAAATTTCCGATACCATTATACATACTTTTCCTCCAAGTATAATATACTCTATGACCGTTCGAAATTTTCTCGGGAGGTAAAAAGTATCAGTTTAATTTAGCGCGATAGAAATGATCAACTATTCTCAAAAAAACGGAATGCAAAGGGGGATTTGCTACCTCGCAAAGCTTGATTCGTGGTTTCATGGTTTCAATATCGATTTAAACTTACCCACCGAATCGTCTACTTTGTAAATGACAGCTGCGTGCCTCCATAACAAATTCCTGGCGTTCAAAAGTTTCTTGCTTCTGCGCTTTATTGAAAAACAAAATGCAACGATGAATTTAATTAACCAATTATTAAATCTACACAGGAAAGTGACTTGACTTGAGCAGGAATGATTTTGAACTTCTACCCAAGGAGGTACATGGTACACTGCCGAGCCAAGGAAAAACGCTGTATGAACATTCGAGAGTTGCCTAAATTCCTCAGATAAAATGTCTATTTTTGAGCAAAGTTTTGAATATTTTCTCTTCAAATTTGCAGTTAATATACGTAGATCTAATTACGAAGAAAATTCTCTGAAAAATTGAACGGAATAGATTCCCAATTTTTCCTAATAATTCGTATTTGATTAAAGGAAATTTGGCAACTGATGAAGATTCTTACGGCGTTTATCCTTATCACTGAAGTACATCTCTTGAACCAAGCAGAAACTATTCCAATTCCGAGAAAAAAGTCAGTTGTATCAAGCAGAAACCAGCATGATTCAAAATTTTTATTTTCATTTAAAGAGATCTTCTTTACGACGAATTCGAGTCTTGTTTTTCCAGCCCTGCTCAACATTTAAGCGTGTCACGTCGTATCAAGTTTGCGGTTCAACTTTGAGCGCTGAAATGATGAAAACTGAGCACATTGCAATGCTAAAAACAAGTTGGTACCTGTAAAAACTAGGCATTAGAATTGATGGGAATGTGGGGAAAAAATGTGTATTTGAAAGAGAGAAAAATGGATAAACGCACGGTGGAAGAAATGCATGTTGATGATTGCGGGAAGGAAAGAATGCGAAGCAATGGTGAAATCTGAAATGATTGGAGATAGAGGAATAATTCGAGATTCTTTCGTAAAAGTATGTTTTAAAAATGAATTATTTCATCAAAAGAAAAAAAAAATGAATAAGTGGAAAAGAAAAGTAATATCCGGCAATAAAGCATAGTCCAAAAGGAATTTTTCAAACATGTATGTAGATGAACGAAATATGACGGGTTTATCAATCTTAACTGAGAGGAATTTGAAGTAAAGGTTAGAATGGAGTTTGTCTCTGAATGACATGTGCTCAGATTGATGATAAAGGAGGGGTATCGTTAAGGGCATTTTTTGAGCCCACCCTGAAATTCCTCAACTCTACAATTTTTTGGTTATTGGAGGTCTGTTTTTTTCGAAATGCATCATGGTTTGGTCATTTCCGGTCTATTTCGAGGTCTGTCACTGGCCTGAACTATGGAGGCCAAAATCATTAATGAAAATTTTTGCGAAAAATGGGAATTTCTCGGCATTCGACGCGCTGTTTCAGAACGATCCCTTTGAAGAGCACCAACCAAACACCAACGGCACAACACCAGAATTAAACCTTTTTGGCAGAAAATCGGGGAGTTGAGGAATTTCAGAGTGGGCCCAAAAAAGGTCCGTCACAATACCCCTCCTTTTATTACTCTTTCGAGAAACAAAAGTTTCCATCCTGGAATGCTGGTGGTCGCGACTACTGTAATTCAAAGAGACTCGATCAGAATTTTTGTTGAGGAACTCACGTCACTACATCAAAACAACGTCACGTTGGTATCATGAATGAAAAACAATTCAAACAAAAAAAAACATGTCTGTTGAAATAGTTATTTCATGACGCAAAAGAGTGCTCATACAGGAAAAATTTGAACGTGCTATACAATTCATGCTTTTAGGGCACACTACTTAACGTTTAACATTGTTCGTTTTGCATTCAATGTCTGGAAACTTTCCGTCCCGCGGGAAAGTGTCTCAGGCTAGGGTCATTTAGAATACCTATATACATACATAAAGCCGCTTTTATAGCGCAGCCTCGGGCTCTGCGACGCCCCATTCGCATTGCCTCCTCCTTATCGCCAACCTTTCACAGGACGTCCACACCGTCGCCTTCCGGGAGGAAAGAGTACCTATGTACATACAGGAGAGAATTACCATCTCTGTGCCGCTCTCTGTCAGGCTATCATGGAGCTCCAAAGTTGGCCCAATGTAAACAAACCCGACCCAGACGAATAAGTATTATTGGCTAAGAGATGAATGATAATCACACTCAAAACTTAATTTTCGGCAAAAATATTCGTCGAAGTTCGATCCGAACTCAATTCAGAAGTTGATTATAAAAAAATTTCTGTCACATCCAAAATCGCGTCTAGAACTTTGTAAAACTTTTTCACCATTTTGTTTGTTTACATTGGGCCAAACTAGGAGCGGAGGGGCTGGGGTTTGTTCACATTGGGCCAACTTTAGGGCTTCATGATAGTCGACCAATCAGAGAGCGGCACACTTTTTCTGTAAGGGAGATTGAGATGGCAATAAACACTCCTGTGTATATAGGTACTCTAGGGTTATCATCATTGCAAAAATCTCTCTAACCCCCTAAATTTTTATTCTCGGTCACAGTTTATTCTACCTTTCCACTGATCCGATTTCCATGATTTTTGCGGCTGTCAACAGGTGACAGTCCCTACATGAGCCCGTTTTATTCAGATTTTGCAAGTTAGACTCAGGTTTTTTTCAATTATATGATATAATTTTGGATGCCCCCATCAAAACAATGTAAATGTTCATTTTTTGCCATTGTTCGTTCTAGAGATCTGCCATGTCGATTTCATGATTTTTGCGGCTTGTTGATTCTTGAGACTCTTATTTTTATTGTCAATTAGGTAGAGACAGTCCCTAGATGAGCCCGTCCTTCCAACGTGAATCCACTAGTCAGGTCTTAGATGGCGCAGTATAAATGGAATGTTACACGTGGAAATGTAAAGCACTGAGAGCTGGAAGTTGCTGAAAGGGCTGCGAAGGGACATGAAGCGGGACTTAATATCTCCGATATCCATTGATAAACTGGAGGGGTATTTTAAAAATTTATTGACAGAAAGGCGACCTGAATTTCAAGATGGAGGCGTAAGCTTGGAGTATACTAACGATAATCATAACTTGGAGATCCATATGGAGGACGTGGTAAAGGCCGTACGAGAGCTGAAGAACGATAAAGCTCCAGGTCCGGGAAATATCCCTGCTGAGTTGATCAAGTGTGGAACCTGCAAGCTGTTTCAACGGTTGAGATACCTGATGCAAGATTGCTTGGACGGTGGAAAGGTACCGACAGAATGGAAAGAGTCTTGGGTGTCACCTATATACAAGAAGAAGGGTAGAAAAGATGAGTGTGATAACTATAGAGGACTGTCGGTTGCAGGTACCCTGAGCAAAGTGTATGGAAAAATCTTGAAAGCAAAAATTGAAGAGGAGTGGAAAGAACATGAAGCGGAAGAGCAAGCAGGTTTCAGAGCCGGTCGGTCAACGATTGATCACTTATTTACCATCATCCACGTCATAGAGAAAAAGAAGGGAGTTGGCCAGGAATTACATCTAGTGTTTGTGGATCTCCAGAAAGCTTACGATAGTGTGCCATTGATGAAACTTTGGGAAGCCTTGAACAAAAGGGGTTTTAGTGGGGGACTAATTAGTGCTATTAAGGAATTTTATGGTGGGGCTTTCTCTAGGGTTAAATCGCATGGGGAGTTATCGTTGGGGTTTTTAATTACTAAAGGACTGAAACAAGGGTGTTGTTTGTCGCCAACCTTATTTAAAGTGTACCTGGAAGAAGTTTTAAAGGAATGGAAAAGATGCTGTTCGGGAATGGGCGTCCCGCTACGTGAAGATGGCACCCTTTATACTCTGTGCTTTGCTGATGATCAGGTGGTAATAGCTCAGGACGAAGAGGATGCGAATTACATGACGCGGAAGCTAGTGGAAGTATACCGAAAGTGGGGAATGGAAGTAAATGTGGTTAAGACGGAGAAGTTGGTTATCGGTGGTGATCAGCAAAGCATTGAACTGGAGGATGGCCGGAAGATCCTGGACTGTGAAGAGTATAAATATCTAGGAGTTTGGTTAACTAAGGACGGGAATTTGGATCGGGCCATTAAAGATCGGAATGTGCAAGGCAGGAAAGCTATCGCGATGCTAAATGGGGTTCTCTGGGACCAGAGTATCTCCAAGGAGACCAAAAGGAAAATTTACAACGTCATCGTGAAGAGTATCGTAACTTACGGGAGTGAGGTCTGGCAACTTAAGAAAAGAACTGAAGACATGCTTAGGGCAACCGAGATGGACTTTTGGCGAAGGTCTGCTGGGATATCGAGAAGAGAGCGTATCCGCAATGAAAGGGTACGCGAGATAATGGGTGTGGAAAAGGACATCGTGCACGATATCAGGTCCAAGCAGTTGGTCTGGTATGGACATGTGCGAAGGATGGCAGATGATCGGTTGCCCAAGCAGGTCTTCGATTGGGTTCCTCCCGGAAGGCGACGGCGTGGACGTCCTGTGAAAGGTTGGCGACAAGGGGTGGAGGAGGAGATCAGAAGGTGCCAATTGCCTGATGATCTCTGGGAGGATAGGGGGCAATGGCGATTGGGCGTCGCAGAGCGCGAGGCGGCGCTATAATCGCGACTTTATGTATGTACACGTGGAAATGTTATTTGAAAAAAAAAATGAAAATAATGAGCTAATCATTCCGTCATCTAATGAAGATACTTGTTAAATACTGCTTTAATGCAGACTAGGGGCCTATGGGACTGCTTCGCAGCCCCTTATTTTTCCTGTACACTTTTCACTTTCAGATGTTTTTTTTTTTTTTATTTATTTTCATTTAATTTTCTGTTTTGTCTTTGAATCGAGTCTAATTATGTCTTTGAGAGAATAAATATAACAAATGTTTTCAAAAATTGTAATTTTATTTAGTAAACTTTAAACTAAAATTTTGTTTTAATCTTCATACAAAATTATTTTTTAGGTTTTACATTTGTTTTCAAACTAATTTTAAAGAAGATTTTTTTTATTTTTTAAATACTTTGCTTTTTTTTCGATTAAATTGTTGATTCTTCTTTTGCCATTTCTGTCCTGCTTTTCTTCCTATATTTCCTACAACATTGCTCTTCTTCTTTCCTCCTTTTGTCTTTTCTTTTTTTGCTTCTTCTTTTTCTTCTTCAGTAGCTGTTCCTCCTGGTTCTTCTTCTTTTTCTGCTCCTGTTTTAACTTCATCTAATTTTTCCGCTTTTTCTTCTTCGTTTTTTCCATGTTCAGTCTGCTTTCCGGTTTCCGTATTTGCTGGTATGTTATCTTTTTCTTGTTTCGTTATCTTACTATTCCACATATAAGTCAGTTGTTTATTACCCATGTATGTTCCTAGCTTAACTTGTTAGCTTAACTTGTTTGTCCGGAATGCAGCTGCATTCCGGATGCGTTAAGGGGTGGGAAGGAGGGAGGGACGGACTGAGAAACTGAAAAAAGTACGTTACGGAACGGTAGATATTAAATAAACTTACCTATATATGGATCCTTGAACTTTAAAGCAATAAGGTCCATCACCCGGAATATCAATTCGATTTGCAGAGAAAGAGGCAAAAGCAACAGCACTATTATAATTTCTGATATGCTTTATGAAATTTGGAGAATATAAAAATAATGATTTCAAATCGGTATTTGTCCGAATACTCGGTAAAGAAATTAAGCCATTTTGGCAGCAGTTATTAAAATGACCATTGGACATTTCACCCTGAAAATGGCGAGCATCACAATGATGACAAATTATATTCATTGAACCGACTGAAAATTTGGTAACAAAATTTTCATCAAAGTTCTGATCATCAATTTTATACTTCCGAAATGAAGAAATGAAACTTTGATTTTCTATACTAATAACAGAGTTAAGTTCTTGCTTCACTAAACGAGCATGCGAAGAATTCTGGAAAACGCGACCACGTTTTGGAGGACGACCGCCTCGGTCAACGCCTCGGTCATTGAAAATTTCACTCATAACAACTGTTAAATTTAAAATTAAAATTAGTAAAAATTATTATTATTTTAACAAAATCATAACTGAAAAGTTCAATTTTTAAATTGAAAAAAATAAATCAGAAGAAAAAGGATGAAATGAAAATGGAAATTAATAATAAACATATTTATACACATTGAAAAGAAACAGCGTGAAAAGTTCTGATCGGAAATGAGAAAAAAAACTTGGAGGTTATTGCCTTAATGAGGAAAAATTGGCAATAGGAAAAAGGTGGAACCAATCATGAAAAACCGTAAAAAAAAACGCGGGAAAAGAAAAATGTAAGTTGATGGCAGTTGAGTGTTGGAAGTAACCTCACTTAATGATGATTGTTGAATGAAAAGAGCTGATAAAAAGACAGCAAACAGTAAAGTAAGATGCGTAGCAACAAAACTTTTCCGAAAAACAAAAAACAAAAAACCCCCACTTCCCCTCATCCAATTTATGAGTTTTTAGGGATTTAAAAATCGGGGACGAACCCCAAAAAATAATTTATAGTTTTCCCGAAGCATTGAGAACAACACCTTTCAAATGAACCAACGCCCCTCGCAATTAGTACAGTGGTTGATTCACAATTTCATTCTATTTTTCGAATTAGATATTAAGATTCTTCCCACGGTGGTTAACTAATGAGAGCAACAAACAAGTTGTAAAAGCTAAAGAAGAGTAGACATTTAAAACATCCAAAGAGCAGTCAGTTGCACTTACATTATACTGCATCAAAAAATGAAAATTATGGAAATATAGATATTCGACCAATGCTGCCTTGATAGCAAAGAAAGCAGTAAGTGTCAAATTTTCGAAACCGAGTTTCCTTCAGAATTCGTCGGATCTCTTTCAAATGAAATCTTTGAAACAGCTAATACAGCAAAATTCATCTCATTGTATAAAAACGAGACATATGAGAAAGTCGTAAGTGCAAAAAAATCGCGTAGTTTCAGGCAAGACAGCAGTAAGTGGCATTATTCCTCCAGGGAGCCAATGTAAACAGTGCTTTCAAGCACAGTGCCGCCACCGAAAATGCCGCCACCGAAAATGCCGCCACCGAAAATGCCGCCGGAGAAATTGGCCGAGGAGGGCCCTCGGCCAATTTCTAACCTGAAAATGTGTTTGTTGTGTGTCCAAACCGCAGCCACGAAATCGTGCAGAAGATAGCGCTTACGGCTGTCTTCCCTGACAATAAAGCATAAAGAGGCTTGCCTGCGCGCACCATATGTAGCGCCTTCGACATCCGTGAGATACTTCAAACGCTACACCGTGGCACATGCATTCCGATGCGCAAATTGCCTACACTGGCGCCTGCTGGAGTGTACACCGTGTTTTGTGGTGTACCCAACCCGTATATCCGCAATTCACGACGTAGTTTTACACAAAGCAGCAACTCGAAACATTATTCATCCAGAGAGCCAATGAAATTGGTGCTTTCAAGTGAAGTACCGCCCTCTTCTTCCGATTTTTAACCTGAAAATGTGTTTGCTGTGTGTCCAAATCGCAACCACGAAAGCATGCAGAAGATAGCCTTTACGGCTGTCTTGCCTAACAGTAGCCTAGCATGGAAATGAAAAATACCCTTTTCGTGTAAGTGAAATAAAATCAGTCGATTTTTAGTCATCCAGGCGATTTCTAGGGGTCTTTCGGACGATTAAGGGTAATTTGGCAAAGAACGGAGGCTTTTTTCAATTAACTTTTCCGGTCAGAGGGTTCTGGCCCGTTTTCTCAAAACTTAATTTTTGCACTTACTGCTCTCTTCGCTATCTCGACAGAATGCTGGTCCTCTCTTACCTTCCGATCCCATCCCCGCACGCTAGCGTACTCGTCTTCGATGATGAAGACCTCGACCACACAAACCAGTGAAACAAACACGAAGATGAACAATTTCAAACGGGTAATCACAACCATCTTGCTGTAACCTTGCTAATTCTTACAGATGTACTTACTGAGGTAATATTAGTTACGAGAACGAGAGAAAGAGGGGATTTAATCTGTGAACAGTTTAGAAATCTAGGACTGTTCACTGGCAAAAGAACCGTTGTAGCGAGAAACTCAAAACTGCAACATTGGTAACACTGCTCAGTGGAGCGCTTACATGCGTATAACCAAAAAAACGCACCCCGTAGTTGTCACACGCACTAGCCGTTGGTTGAAAGGTGTTTCTAATGAGGGTTTGATGTTTTCGAGGTAGTTTTTCCGCAGTTTTTTATCCGCAAAATTGGAGGTCATGTCGAATGGGTCCGCTGCGGTGCTGCACGCAAGGGCGACATCGAATTGAATTTTCAGGTGAACCGCGTGAGAATCACCTCTAGAAGTCTAGAATACATTTTTTAACGTGCAATGGACCACTATAGAATAGATGCAAAACATAAGCATTTTGATGCGTGTGTCTGCTTTAAACTATGACGCAGAACACGAGTTGCGCAACAAGAATTACTTAAATTCACTCCAATCAAGATACATACTACTTAGTGTTTATACATGGCATACTGTTTACGAAAAATTTGAATTTCCCGCTCACGAGAAAAACGAAATGCACTTGAATCAAATCGCGCACTACAACCTAGCGCACTATAACGACTCCGGCAGACTTCTCAATTAAGCAATGTTCACTCTCCCTATCGAGGTACTTTAGAAGCTTCTTTCAATAATTTTTGTCGTATGAATCGTGCTCTTCGCGGAATTTTTATAAGAATACACACATGTACGTATATCTAAATGCTTAATTATTCGTATACCTTGTCAAGTGGTCTATTCTTGTAGCCCGTGCAAAAAAAAAAATATATATTAAAGGGACCGCGCACTTTGAATGAATACCGACCTTTACCGACAAGCTAGAATAGTCTTTCTGATAAGTTTCAGCCGCACTTAAAAGTCTCCTCTCCCGATATCGGTTTCACATGGGGATGCAAAGCCTTTAAAACTTCCAAGAAAATTCCTGGAGGATTAATTTCGTGTTTCTACTGACGCATTTCTTTTTTCCCCCACTGCGTCATCTCTTTTTTCATCGTGCCCTGTGAATAAAGTCATCGAGCACGCCAAAATATTCTCATCTTTCAGCATTGCGGTGTGAACATTTTTTTTTCGCCCTTCGTATGATTTCATTCAAGGAAATCTATGGTGAAACTACTAGACCACGTATCTCTTTTGCGGTATTTAAAAATCTCTGCTCTCGTTTTATTTTTTAGACGGAGAACGAATTAATTTCATTCCTTGCGGTTTCCGCAGAGTTTTCTTCGCGCAGAGAGGAAAAATCACGGAGGGTTTCAAAAATTGGCGTTGAGTGGTTTACCATGTGAAAAATAAAGTCTGACAGGAAATCTACGATGTTGCAAACTGAAATACGTAGTCTGGTAGTTCTACCTTCGATTTGCCGTATTTTCCGAGTGTGCAAAAGTGCTTTAAATTATTTTTTCCCCCATGGATCAGAAGGCCTATGGAAACTGACTGAAATGTAAAACAAAAGCTCTGAGTTTGTTTTTCCTCCTTGTTTTTCGCATTGCTGGGGATCGTTTTTTTGCCGAACGTTACTACCTTTCAAAGTTGGTAACGCTCGGAGTTTTCACACTGAAAAATATCGTGCATTCGTTTGGACACGCGTTTGGCACATGCAATGGTCCTCACTGGAAAAAAAAACACATTGGATCTAGAGTCCAGACTCTTGAAAACATTGACAAGAAAAAATACTCTTGATTCAATCAGATTTAAGCTTAAATCAAAAGGAAATCCGCTCAAATGAAGAGGTTAGTTCTTGATTTAAGCAAAAATCCGATTGAATCAGGAGTATTTTTTCTTGTCGATGTTTTTAAGAGTCTGGACTCTAGATACAATGTGTGTTTTTTTCCAGTGCTCTGTTAAATAGACTAGGATGCGGGACTATTTTCTTTATTGAAAGAAATGAAAATTTAGGGTGAACTGCGTCAGTTTGAGGTCAATACATCGATTCTGATTTTAAATTCGTGAGTGGTACAGAACATAATGGTACAAAATATAAAAGAAAATTTAAAGTGCTTTAGAAAGCATTAAATGAGACACGGAACCAGCTTCATATTCCCAAAACATACATTATTTTTTCCTTTAATACATATTTTTTTATCATCAGTTTAAATGAGAATAATCCATGCAGAGTGTGGAAACATTTCAAATTAATGCGTTGAAAAACGCTGACTCCGCGAGTTTAAATATCAGAGCCTAACACAGAGTGGAGCGACATGCTGCCAGCACGAAAGAGCGAAGCGCGCACTGGCGCCTACAAACCTAACGGGATACTTCACGCATTGCGCAATGCTTGAAGTATCCCGTTAGGTTTGTAGGCGCCAGAGCGCGTCTCTCACTGTCGCGCTGGTGGCACAGCACGCCTCGTCACGACGCGGCGGCGCCTCAGGCAGCTATTTCACAACAAAGATGTTGCACAGTATCATACGAAATTGAAGGCGCTCCGACATATTAAGAATGTCAGGCATCCTTTAAGAGTATCGAGCTTTCCTCGCAAAATAAATCAAGATACTACGGCACAAAAAGAGAGCGGCAGTCCAAAAACTCACTAGGTCCCAGCATCTGTATTTAATAACGTTCAACATACCTAATTTTTGAATTTCATTAGAGGAAAATGGGACTAGATTTAGGCAGAAATATTCTTGAGTATGCCGTCAGGAAGATTTTATTTTGAATGCAGAATAAAGTCGCTGAATGAAAGCGTGTTTCTGCTTGATATACCGGGTGTCCATAAAGTAACTGAAAAGTGGGTATAACTTTTGAACAAAAAAAGATACAAGGTCGCGGTTTGTGGCATTCTTCATCATCCAAAAGGGGAAATTTTTCGATGGGGGGCTTTTCCTGGTGGACCCCCCTGGGGGGGGCCCCAGGGGGGCCAACTTCAAAAATTCAAATGGCAACCCCCATTTTTTTAGACATGATTAAAAAGAACTTAAAAAGACAAGAAAAATGGCGCAAATAAAATTAAAATCGGTTATTTCGTTCAAAAGTTACAGCCGGTCAAAGTTTTAAATTGACCACTTTTCAAAAAATCGCCGATGAGCTCCAAATTATCGGAAAAACAAAAACAAACCGGGAATGAAAAGTTTGAAAAGTGCTTTTTAGGAAGAGGAAAAACAACTGACGTTGTCACAAGTCTGGATGGCATTGTTTCAAAATAAAATTTCGGAAAATTCAACATGGCGGCAAATTTGAGGAAACGCAAAAAATGAAAATTCCAGAAACTGTTATCTTTCAAATACCCTCTAGTGTAAGGAAATCAAAGGTATCAACTTTTATTCCTTTATTTGGCCAAGTAAGAGCAATAATTTGCTGACTTAAAAGTTGTCAAGCGGGGCGCCTTCAATCGTTGGAGTATACGACATCACAGGATTAAGTGTGCTGTCGAAAAATGAAGCCGAAGTGAAAAAGCGCTCCTCCTTTGGGATGCTTTAGAAATGTTTGAGGTCCTCCTCCTCAAATTTAACGAGAAAAAAGAAGAAAAG
The DNA here is from genome assembly GCF_001854935.1 of Bemisia tabaci. Lineage (NCBI taxonomy): Eukaryota > Metazoa > Arthropoda > Insecta > Hemiptera > Aleyrodidae > Bemisia > Bemisia tabaci. Next base: position 725,840 of record NW_017554517.1, read on the forward strand.
TAAAATTTAGCAATTTAAAAGCCCCCCCATCGAAAAATTTCCCCTTTTGGATGATGAAGAATGCCACAAACCGTGACCTTCTATCTTTTTTTGTTCAAAAGTTATACCCACTTTTCAGTTACTTTATGGACACCCGGTACTTAAGAGTGACTTAGCTTTTTATATAAGCATATTTTCTTCTTAACACAAGCATTATTTTCTTCATGGATTCATAAGGAAATCTTCTCGGCGGTAAATTTGAGCACATTTCTGCTTGAATCAAGTCACTTGTTCCTTTAATGAAGTTCAAAAATCATGCAAAACGTTATTGAATGCAGATACTGAGACTTATAAAGTTTTGGATTACCACTCTCTTTTTGTTGTCGTCACTCGATTTAATTTGCAAGGAGACTTTGTGCTTTTGAAAGATGCCATCAATCAAGATACGCTGAGGTGATTGATAGACAAAGTTATGGACAAAGAAGATAAAAGGGATATGGAGAGATCCCATTGGTGGAAGCTGGTGGTTGCACTCAACAATGGACCACTAGACAAGGTGCAAATTTCAGCATTCTGATACATGCTGCTTAACCAAAATTTCACGTAGAACACGATGCGCACAACGAAAATTACCGAAATCAATTCCTTACGAAGATATTTAATGATTCCTGATGGGTGAATTCAAACCAGCCGCTCATGAAAACTCAATGCTCTACGTGATTCACATCACGCGATAAACGTTATCATGACAGTCTCTGCGATATAAAAATCTGACAACCTCAATCCTTGACGCTTTGGCTCAGCTATAGCAAATTGCTAATAGTTTGAACAACACATGGTGGGAAATAAACATTGCTCGATTGAGAAGCTTGCTGAAACCGATGTAGTGCACGATTTGACTCGCGTAGAGCTTTGAGTTTCTTGTGAGCGGGCAGTTCAAATTTCTCGTAACCAATGTAAAATAAAAACGTTAATTTCTTCGTTAGGAGTTAGTCTCAGTAATTTTCGTTGTGCGAGTCGTGTTCTACGTGAAATTCTGGTTAAGAAACATAGATCAGATTGCTTAAATTCGTACCTTGTCTAGTGGTCCATTGAGGTAGGAAATGGACTAACTAACAGCAACCCACGAGAGACCCTAGTGTTGGTCCATCATTTCTCGCTTAGTGTGCAGGAACCACCCATTTCAACCAATGGGATTGCTCTATGCTCCCTATGCCTTCTTTGTCTATCGCTTTGTCTATCAATTTTAATAATCAGCCCGCTGGTTGAAAATAAACTCTGTTGAAAATAAATGCTCGGCATCTTTGACTGAGCAACAGTGCCATTCCTCCGTAAGATGACTTGTGTTTATTGGCTATTAAAGGCGCTTTTCAAACCAGATTTTCTCGAGATTGGCATATGTAGCATTATTCAAAAATAGGAATTCGAGAGCGACAAACAGCGATTATGTTATTGGTAAATAGTGAGAGATTGGATAATGAACATAGTCAAGAGTAGTTGTCAAAAATACCGATCTTACAGTGATAAATTGCAATTAAAGAGCTACCTATTTCGTATTCTAAAATCGAACATGACTATTTATAGCAAGTTTGTACTTCAGAGGTACAGATATTAAAATCGCTATTTAGTGGAGGTTTCATAACAGTAAATAGACAATAAATTGACTAAAAATAGCTTATTAAACTATCAATCACTATGAAACACTATCAATCTTGTAATTCTGCCACATGGGATCATATAGAAAGTTCTATTTAAAGTGATCATCTTACGCAGAAAATTGTGAGGAACATAATAGAAAAAATCCTGAAATTTAGCCGGAGGCAAATTTCTTGGTACTCTGGTACGGCGTCCTTTCCTTAAAGACTGAATGACAATCTTTGTAAGAAAATTTCTACGTTTCTGCTCTTTCGCATTGAAGTCCTCCTTTCCATTTGTGGTCTCACATTGATTCACTTTAAGGGCGCTGATGAATAAAAAAGAGAAAAATAATTGAAACTTTCGCTTTTATTATAAAATAAAGTATCACAATTAAGGCAAGTACATATTACATAACAAGTTAGAACAATATGTTACAATTGTGACATTAATACGTTAAATGATGATCTAAATTTTGCCACGGATCCAGAAAGGGATCTTAATCTCATGCTATATGACTGAGGTGGATATTTCTTTTACATTTCAGGATCAAACTCCCTGGAATTTTATGATTGGGCTGCCTTTGATTCTGAGTTATTTATCTTTTTGCAGCAGCTGGAATTCAAAGTGATAACAAAGTGAGAGCGGTAGCTTCAAAACAATCTCATGGTGCGCAAAATAATGAAAAATTGATAGCGGTTAGATTCTTTAGTTTTCTGTATTTTGTGTGTTAAGACCTTAGGGGCATTTGGCTTTAGAACCAGAATTTCCTATGGTCCAATAATGAGGAACTCGTAGCTGGAAAGATAATTTTTTCAGGACTTTAATACGTGTTTGCTATTTTGCATGTTGCAGCACAGTCCAATCCGGGATCAAAAAGTGTTCTCTTTTCCTTGCTAACAAGCTCTCTGCGCACTTTCGCACATCAGATTTTCACTGTTTGGACACAGCAGTGGTGCCTTACGTATATGCATGTGTATGTGTTAAAAGTATTACTTTTTAAGTTCAGTATTCTCAAAATTGACACACAGGAAGTTCCAGATTAAAAGTCATGCTCAAAAATCGTGAAAACTATAATATTTGGAAAAAAAAATTAATTATCGCCGAGTTCCACGATATTTTTTAACTCGTTCTTGACTGGGACTTATAGACGTTCTATATGCAGTCAATAACATAAGATGAGACTGATGACTTTAATGTGATATTGGTGATGATATGCATGGATTAAGTTATGTTGATTCTGAACACTAGGTGTGCGGTGAATTCTTCGAAAAAGACCCTTGAATTAATGAAAGCCAATTCAAGTGAGCACCAAAAAGAATACTGAGCTAAGAAATTTGCCTAAAAATTACTCTATTGCGACTCTCTTTGGAAGTTCATAAGTTTCATTCAAGGGCCCCTTCAAAGACGAAATTCTATATTCTATTTTAGGTGATAAAAGGATAGCTCTGAATGAACACAAAATTTGGAAAGCTTAATTTTTCTGGAAGAGCTCGGAACGAACCAGCAATTAAGAACCTGACCAGCAAAGATTAATTGGATTACGTTCAGCGAAAGAAGACAAAGTTATACGGGAAACAGGGTTGCTCATCCGTTACTTGGAAAATTCTCCAGAATAATCAATATGGATAATTGACAACCAATATGGATAATCAACAATCGATATAGACCATCAACAATCAATATGGACATGGTTCCTATCTCGAATTTAATTCAATTCCTTGGAGATTTAAAAGAAAAACGAATGTAACTTGGTTCTTTTGACAAGGAGTTGATTTCTATCTTAATTCAGTTCACGGGGAGAAACCAAGATTTGATAAGATAATAATAAAATAATACGCCTTCTAACAAATGGGCCTGAGAGATGGGAAGCTCAAAATTGAGAAATTAATTCTTTGCGTAGAGGGGTTTTTATTAATGATTGTGCCGGCCGTTACTAAGGACCAGAACTTTTCCTTCTCATAAAAGATTGTTCCATCCTACTAAAGGCAACCAAATTTTGAGGCAGCAACAGAAGGCAGCTATACTTCACTGACCAAAAATTCTTGATTTGAAAATAAAAATGCAATTAAAACAAGAATTGAAGACTTGAAAAACAAAAATATCAATAGCTTAACTTGGAAATCACATATCTCAGTTCACAACTTTGTAGACCTCCTATCATACTTTATTCTTAAGCTCAAATCCAGTCAATTTAGTTTTTTGTAAATGTTCGTACATTTTTTTTCTCTAATTAGACAATTGTGACAATTTCAAACAATTGAGTTGCCTCATTTCCTCGAGTGAAGGGTGAAATTTCATGACATCCCCATGGAGATACTTGGTTTCAAAGTTTGGACATCAACTCATCTTAAGATGTATTAGTATTTGCATGGTATTATGATCTTCAAAAATAAAAATCTGAATTTTACATTAATTACAACAAAATGTACAACGATTGCGTATCACACTTACAATTTCTCCACAAGTATACATTTTACACACAGGACGGAAGTTCTTATGTACTGGAACAAAATACTGACATTATCACTGTTTACAATATTAGAAATTGAAATGTGTACGTAGTGAATCGGACTTCAGTTAGTGTTGAAGTTCCATTATGATCTTTATTTTCTTTCTCAATTCTAGAGGTGGGAATTTTTAAATTAAATATGCTATGAAAAGAGCCAAAATGAACGTTACAAAAAAAGAAATCAGAAAAAGACTACAAATAAAATTATTCAACTGGAGAAAAGATGAGACAAGACCCAATTAGGATCCATCAAAATGAGAGCGGAGACAAGTTTCGACCACTGATTTAAACTGGGACTACTGGATGGAAAAAAAAGATAAAAGTCAGTTGAGCATTAGCAGGAAAAAACTAAAAACGATCATAACAAACAGAGTGATAGAATTGTTTTTCACTACTCACATTTACTTTTGGTTCTATTTTAGGTTGAATTTGTACTACATGAACTAAATTTCGATGCGATAAAATTTTAAATTGAACTGAAAAAAATTTTCCTCCCAGCTACAATTGTTACAAGTTATGCTAAGTGAAAAAATTCAAACTGACATTTGACCTACAGGATGTGTTCTCAAAAATCTTATCAAGTATCTTAACAAGTATCTTAGACTACTGTTGCTGCCCTTCACATTCACACATTTTCTTACTTTCAACCAAAATATCGATCTCACATTCCATCACAAAAAATTTGGAAAACTGAATAAATAAACAGATTAGAGATTAAAAAATTATCAAATGATTATACTGAGTACATAAAGACAATCAATTAATTGATTAGTAAAGTGAATCGCACCAAAATAAAAACACCTAGTTTGATCAAAGTAACGTTATTACATGAGCACCATTAAACGAAAATTTTCAAACAAGAGAGAACTAAAAAATATATAGCCCCTACGATGAAATGATCTATGAGCTCCTAGAAAGGGATTATCTATAATCCTTTTTTGTTTGATAACAGAATGAAAAAATTTATAATGGGTCAGTGGAGCCTTGTTTTTAATTTTTATTTTTAAAATTCATTTTCTCGAAGTACTATGTGAGATGAGCTCCCAGTAATTCATTCTGATTTTTTTTACTCAAAATGACAGAGAAAGTCCATTTGAAAGCCACCACAATATAGACCCATTTGATACAGCATTTTTGGCAGTCTCTCATGGCTTAGATAGGCGAGAGAGTCTGCATTCACTGATTGGCCAAAGCCCAGCCACAGAAATGGCCTAGCATGTCATCCCGACTGTCAACTCCTTAAAGTGAAATTTTTCATGAAGTTTTTTTTCTTTTGGGGGGGGGGGGGGGGGGGCGCTCATGGAATTTTGCTTTGGTAGCAACTGTTGGATAGTCTACATAAAAGTTCTGCCACTGACCCTATCACTGATAAAATGCTTCCCAGCTTGAACAGAAATGAGACTGAAGAAAAATAACAATACTAATGAATAAGATTGCACCAAATACATCAAATATTCGCTGAAAAATTGCACAATATGTGCTACAATTGCACAAAATCACGAGGGTGCACTTTAAAAAGAGAAAATTTTAAAGAAAAGAAGCAAGAAAAGAGGGACGTGGTTGTTAAGATGTTTATAGAAGATATTCTCAACAGCAGCAGTTTCCTTAGACATTAAAACAGACATTACACTGCATTTGAGGAGAGAGATACACGGTTTTTGACTGGCGCACTACCATGCTAAGGAGAAAAATTATATGAGCAATCGGGCAATACTGAATTTCCTGGCAAACTTGTGAATTTTTTCGTTGTAAATGGAAAATTGTGTTCATTATTCAATCTACGGTTTCTGAAAATGTCAAGGAAAAATGCTCTTAACTTTTCTCAAAAGTAATTATCTAAATTCGGCAACATTCAAATACTCTCGGAGCGTTTTCTCTTAGCATGGCGAGGCAACTAATTGAATCAGCCCCTGCTGAAAACTACGGCCATATTCCAGTTTTGGAAAACTGAAAAATCGCACAAATACACAGATAATAACAGAAATATAACAATGAAACTGAATTTTAGAGTAATGACGAGTACAGAACTCCGTAAATTTTTCCCACATAATAAAGAAGTCTGCCACTGAGTTAAAATATGTCAAATGTTTCACAACTGAGTTTCTGTTTCTGCAGGTATTACATATTGAATTTTATACAACCGAAATTACTTTGTAAATTGTAATTGTGAAATCACTAAATAGGAACTTAAGGACGATATGACTATGTATACAAACGAAATGAGTAAAATATAAGTACGAGGCTTTGCGTCATTAACGTAACATATAAAAGGATTACTCATTTTAGTGACAATTTAATGCTGATCATCAATTTTTTCACAAAAATAACAGTATTAATTGCTTATAGTTCTAATAATTAGTTCGGTGTAAAAAAATTAATATGTTACTGAAAATACAGATGAATTTGAAAGATGTTTTGAATCAAACATTTGCATTCTGAAAATTCTAGAAAATTTGTTTACCTCTTTCCCTGTTTTTGAAGTATAAAAGTTGCCTTGCAGTTTTAAAATTCTTCAAACAGGGCGCAACCATATTTGAGTAGGGATTTTAATGTACAGCATCTTAAACAACCCACTGAGCTACGCTCTTCAGAAATTTGGCTTGCTATATCAGGAAGCCCTGCCTAAACCGAAGAAGATCTAAAGTGTTGAGCACATTGTTTTCACGAGAGACAGATTTCGTGCACATGTTGCTTTCTGATTTGCACTAGGCTACATCCTTTTTTAAGATGCCATGCCTCTAAGCTGAAAAGGATCATCTTCGCGTAGTATGCAATATCTGTATTTTGCTCTGGTAAAGTTTTACTAAAAATAAATTATTCTTATCACCTCCCCAAGAAATTAAAAGAAAATACTCTCAGTCTATTTAAATAAAATTTGAAATTTTCCTTCGATAGTCCATTAATAAAAATATGTAAAATAAAATTGAAAATTACAGTGGCAATCGGATACGACGACTTCTTAAGGACCAGCCTTATTTAATTGTTTTAACCGATGCATAAAGTCATTGAATGAATGGGATGTCAGCTGCAAGACTGACTGGATCACATTGTCATGACCAATGAATTGTTATAACACTGCACATCACTTGTATACTCTTGACAATTCAATTATCTAAAGTTGTTTTCTTTTTCCTTTTCTTCCGATTGGTGCAATAAATAGATAGTTCAGTTCGACAGAAGACAAAATAAAAATAAAAAACCTGTAATAGCATATTGATTGTTTTAAAATACGTCAAAAAGGGTAACCTTTAAAAATAAGACATGTGCTTTCTTTTCTATTATTTTTATTCAATGGCTTTCAGGGGTGTTATGACTCCTCAGAAGTTTTGTTGAAAACCATCCTTTCAAAACTGGTCTATAGATGAAACAAAATCAATTTTTTTTTTGATAATTGGTTAATTTGTTATTATGCAAATAGTATTTGGAACAAGTTACGTCAACTGGTAAAAACAACTGAAAAGTAATTTTTGATAATGTGACACCTCCTAAGGAACGGTTTGAAATCGTAAGCCAGAAAAGCATGCATTTACCGTACGTGTTGACTATAAAAGAAGGCATCATAGGGAATTTTTCAATTGAAAAGGCAAAATTTCTGGTGAAACCAAAGAGAGTTACCACATTCATGGCGACTAAGCAAAGGTGGGTTTTTCTTTTCAGATAAGATAACATATGAGAAAAGAGACCTTGGTGCCAAGGTACTTAAAGGGACCCAGCAAAAAATGCCACAAGATTTTGATGCCGCCTAAATTTCTTTATTTGAAATGATTTCCTTAACAACTTCCAGAGCACAATATGATTTTTGGAATCCGACTTTCTATGTGCCAATTTCAAGAAAACCAGGGTTGGTTTGTGAATTTTCCCGCATTTTTACACGCATCATTTAGGAGAAATTTTGCAACACATTTTTTTCACGGTTTTTTCTCCTAAATTTCACCACACAGCTCAAGTCCTACACCTCTAAAAGAAATGTTAGTAAAAATGCCAAAAAATCCACTTTTCTTGACATTGGCACATGCAATTTAAAAAGTTCATTGTGCTCAAGCGGTCATAAAAAACATTGTTATCACATAATAACAAAATTAAGCTGAATTGAATTTTTCGATATTTTGTGCAGTGTCTTTTAGATACTGCCTCCAATTTACAGAGGAGTGTTTCACAAACTGTTCTGTGCCATAAAAATCCAAAAAAGTCGACTTAAATCAAACCAACATTGTGAGGGTATAAAGTTAGCAATCTGAAAGCCATGGTTCCATGAAAAAATTACTAGATCTTTAAGTATTCATGCTTCATGCTCAGAATTGGTTGATTTTTTACTCCCTTTTCTTATTTTTAGAGACTTGCATGTATTTTTTCGTATTAAAAACGCACATCTTGACTCCTCAGTCCAACTAGACAAAATTTACTATTTTATCTTTAGAAATTTACCTCTGAACACAAGGGCCTCTTCTCTGTATACAGTCACATGTTATCAACGCAATTACATAAGGTCATAAAGCCTTGATATAAGAAATTTCACTTTGGAGATACATTCAGAGCTCTTGAAGAGTTGCAAAAAAAAAAAAAAAAATACTGTTACATCAAACAGCAATGACTTGGAAGAATACAATTAGCCCTTCCATAAAAGTTCCTTTTGGGCTGGTACGGCTGGAGCAAAAAGCCTTTCTGTTGCGATTTCATCTCAACTTATGTTTGGAAGCATCTTCAAACATTAGATAACTTAAACGAGAACAAGTGCTGGCAAGACAAGGGAGGAAGTATGAGAATCCAAAATATCCTCAAGATTCAAAGCCACTGTCGGACAAAAGTGCGACCATTCAGGCGGTTTCATTCTCCTGAATCTTGATCCATTTTATCGAGTCTACTTCGGATGGCTGCCTCGAGAACAACTAGATCTGAGTAGTCCAATTCCGATACCAGATGCATTACGGCTGACATTATGTTTGAGGTCTGTGAATAAAAGGATAACACAAACATATGAGATATAGTAATTACGATATTTTGACCGCATTTAGCAAAAAGGAACAAGCGCAATTGCAGTGTTGTAAAAATGTTGCTTCCTCATAATTCTCTAAAAAATCTCCCAGAATAGCAAATAGTTTTTGCTTCCCACCAAAAAAATTAGTAATTGTCAAGAAAAATAAGTGTGTAAATTTTAATACTGTACATATATCAAGTATTCTTGTAAGTAATGAAGAAGTTGCACGATTTAGGAAACACTGTAATCACGCTGGTTCCTTTTTGTTAAATGCGATCCATTTAGCAACCCATGTAGCTAAAAATCAGGACTGGTGATGATATTGGCATTGTATTGTTCTTCGCTGCTATGGAACTTCCATTTGGACAGAATTATACAAGACAGGTAGAATTGTTGCTTGTTTACTACAAATAACATGAATGAGCTTCGATTCTTTGAATTCGAAGATATAGTTACGACTTTCCTATTGTTTTCAAACACAAAAGGTAGAAAGACATTTGATGGAGGTCGTAGGAGCCTGTGTTCACTACAGATTGGTGCCAAATGACATTATTTGGTTCGGTGCAAAATGGTGGCGCTTTGAATTCGCAGAAAATTAGCTCTTTTTGAACTGCGTATTTCTTGCTTTTTGAGTTACTGTTACTCGTTTTTAAGGATGCATCATGTTCTACGCATAATTTACATTTGGAAAAATATACTTGCAAGTCAAAATTCGTTCATGATTTTGTGACCATGCATCGAAGATATCAGTGGGGCTCACTCCGGCACCCTATATTTAAACTGATTGAATTTCCTTCAGATTGAAGTCTAAATTTTTACTAAAAGTACTCTTCAAAAGAATGAAAATAAAGAAAGAATGTTTAAGACATATGTTATTTAAACTTACTCTGGAGGCTGAGCGCCTGCCCAGGATTGAGGCTCGTCTGGAGAGAATTTCCTGCGACCTGAGGTCATTGTTAGACTGTGACACAACGAAACAGAAAGAATTATGATACGAATAAAAAATAAAAAACTCAAAAAATTGAATGATACATAAGTTTTGAAGTTTCAAGACAAAAAGCTTAGGTTATAGAGAAACGTTGTTCAAGTTTTTACAAAAAGTAAAGGTAAATTTTCTGCCGAAAGATAAGGTCTTTTTTCATAGATCCAGTTGGAGATACTGACTACACTGCCATGCTAAGGAAAAACGCCATATGAACCTTCAGACTTTGCCAAATTTCCTTTGGTAAATCACGAATTTTTGGAAAAATTTGTAAAAAATTCTCCTCCAATTTTTCAGATCATTTTCTTCCCAATCTCACCTACAGATCCTGAAAATTTCAAGGAGACATTTTCATAAGTTTCCTCAGGATTATATATTTTATCGACGGAAATCTGGCAATTCTCGAATGTTCATACGGCGTTTTTCTTTGGCACGGCAGTACAGTTATGAAATGAAAAGTTTGCTTGGAATTACGTAAAAGTTGACTGCAAGTAGGCTGTGCTGATCTTAATAGCGCAATTTCAAAAATAAAAACAGCATTGATGACTTGGTGTTATCTGAGCAGAAAAATTTCTGAAGTTAAATTGTTTCGATATTCACCTTAAGTTATAGAGGTATAAGATACAAGCTGAAAATACTTACATGAGAAACTATTTTTGGATATGTCTGTACATAACTCTCTTCTTGCGACGAGTAATTTGGAATGTATCGATGGCCGTTGGTCGGACTTCCTTCACTGCTACTACTTTCTTTGTGAAGCCCTTGTCTTGAGCCCCAATTACTATGGTGATTATTTCCTACATTATTTTCCTGAATAGATAAAATATAAAATGTTAATAAAAAATATGAACATGCATTCCTTTTTCACTGATGTGGTTCAGCTCCACTTTACCATATTCTGATTTCAGATTAAAAGACTTAGGTTACGATGATCTCAACAGAATCTTGCAGAAACATTAACTACACCTACACTACAGGGCAGCGAAAGACTAAGATGCCAGACTCATGAAAACAAGTATTGCTTATTTTAATCAGGGTTCCCAGATGGAATTTTCAAAAATCAGCACTCAGCCTCATCAAATTTCAGCACTTTTTCAGCACTCTGAAATTTTCCTCGAAAAACCCTAATTTAAAGTTAACTACTGAGATTTTAACGGTCAAAACCCACAACTAGCTGCAGATCCGATAATTTCGCCTGTCTCACTTGCCAAACAGAGCACAGAAGCACACAACCACACAACCTGGCTGGGAACGTCATGCTTGCGCAGAGAGCAGCACTGATGTCACGTCTCTGGCGCTAAATTTGAATGAGTCACCTCATGCAGAAGACCGTCAGAGAAAAAAAAGAGATTATTTCATACTTCTAATTATGTAATTCTATGAATGTAAATTCTATTTATGTATGTAATGTTCTAATTACATATGTTCCCATTATGTACTATTTTTCGGAAAGATATTCTGGCATTAATTATACACGTTGAGGGAGAAAAATACTGAAATATTAGAAAAGACTTCGTGATATTGCATCTCAGAGGACTCATATTTTAAGGATGAGAAGTTTTGAGAGGGGATCCTAGGCTTCTGCATACTTTATTCTAATTCTGTGACACAAGCACGTAATTAAGTTAAAATCGTCTGAATTAAGATAAAACTTATTAAAAGCTTGCTTAAAATGCTTCATTGCTTTGCTTGCCTCTTTGTTTGTTTTCCCATTTTCTCTCCTTTTTCCCTCCCTCCACTCCATGCTGCCACCAAAAAAACGTGAAAATACCGCCTATTTTCATGAAAGTACGTTTACTCAAGAAAAATCAGCACATATTTGTCAAAAATCAGCACAAAATTGGCAAAAATCAGCACAAATTCAGCACACATGCAAAATCAGCACCAATTTCACACCAATTTGCAAAAATCAGCACTTTTTCCAAAATGTTGCGACAAGTCGTAACATCTGGGAACCCTGATTTTAATCCTCTGATTTAGAGCGACAGCTCTGAGCTGTATGCTCTACACTGGGCCAGTTCTGGACTAACAGCTCAGCCATCTATCGACTTAGCATCGATGTTTACGATATATTGATGATTCTATGATAGATAATGTTTTCATCAATATTTATAATCGTAGTATGACCAACCTGAAACTTATTTTGTACACACATCAACTTCTTAAACTTTTCCAAATTCTTAATACAAAACTTACGGCCCTTAAATTCATTCTCCAATCATTTCCCAGCTCTCCCACAAAACTTTTACATTTGCTATTTGGAAATGCTTCTCATTTTTAGTGCCAACACTATACGTTTCTTTCAACTGATGTGACAGTACTTATAGCTCAATTACTGTATTTTTTTATTGTTGTGCCATTGAAGATGTGATGACCTTAAATTTTTCTGATTTTGCAATTTTCGTTATTTCGACAGCAATAACAATAATATGAAGTAATTTTGGCAAAATTTTCTTCTTGTTGCCTCAAGAAACATGTCATAAATGCTTAGTATTTTGATTTTAAACCTCCGATAATGAAATTAGGAGTATTTGTGAATGCTCAAATTTACTGATTGTTGCGTAGTTACGTAAAATTTTAGGTCAAAGGCAGGAAAAAATTTAATCATAAACCAATGGGTTAAACTCTTTAGGAGGTAAAATTTTAATTTCTTTAATGAATAAGTCAGGGGAACCATTTGGATACTCAAAATTATGAAATGTCAAAAGTCTTCCAAGTGTTATTACATTTGAACAAAACTTTAACGAGGACTTTTTTCATCTCAAGTACTTCTCTTGAGAGACAGAAACAGAGGATTTCGGGATATTAGATTAATGATACTGACTAAAGTTTAGAGACAAGTAATAAAAGCGAGTATGAACTTACAAGGTATTAAAAAATCAATTCTCTAATTGTTCCTTTAATAAGTAATAGTGCATATTATTTCGAAGACACTTCTAAACTGTCGAAGTTGCAACTTCCTTTTAAGAAAGATAAACAAAAAGTTTGATTGTTTACTAATGTTAAGCTAAATATTTAACTGTCAATCTTCCAAGATTTTAACTTCCATAACTCGACAATCTTCTTCACTTCTTAGACAAAATTGTTGGGATTTGGATGGCTCAACATTTGAACAAATTGAACATGTTCCAAACGATGCTGTTCCCTTTTAATGGAACAAACAATTTTAAATACAAAAATTTACATAATATAATAATAAGATGAAAGAACACACCTCAGGTAATGAGTGATTTTGACTAGAGTGATACCTTGTTGAGTTAGTGTAACTGGAAAAAAAAACAAATGAAAACAGATAGTTAGTGTTTTATAGTTTCTTCTTGAAGCTTCAAATATAATTTCCTTTCAAATGAGTTTAAGTTTTTCTTGGAAAAGACAACAGCTCAAAGGAGAAAAAATCGATGAATTGAAACATGGAAAACATTCTTCAGGAGCACTATACTTCTTACATTCTAGAGGAAAGAAAAGAAAGAAATATATACCTAAAAATTAAATTTGATTGAGCAATATGGTCACAACAGTAGTGCGGTAGAATGATTTTTATGATATATTTTGTGAGGTTTTGAAATAACTTCAGATTCAGAGGTGGCCTATATGGTTCATAGCAGGTTGGCTTAAATTACAAAAATGTGAATAAATTCAAATAGTTTCAAATGCTATTATGCAGTGAAACGTTTCAGAAAATTATGTATCCCCAAAACAGTTCAAAAAAATAATTTGATAAAGAAATAATGTAAGGATTGAGCGGGTCAAAAAAATACCAGAAAAAATGAGTGTAGCCAAAAAGTGATAAGTTTCCGAGGGACCAAAGAATATGGGATGACGGCTCAAAAATGGTGAAGAAACATGTGCTAGACCTAAAAGGTTGGAGGTGATTGTACCGAGAGAAAGAATGGAAGGATCGAAAAGAGAGAAAAAATGGAATAATATATGCGGTTCAAGTGAGAGACTAATTTTTATTGATCAGATGGATCCTGTCCTAGGTGATTTTATTTTTACCAGGCTCAAAGTGAGCCGGCTACTACCATGGGTAGGAGACCTGAAGGGCCACCAGGCACGTAATGCGCCGGCTTCTGCTTTGCGCAGGAAAGTCAGAAGGACTTGAAATTTTGAATACGGCTCTGTGCTATTGCACTTACTTTTACTCCGGATTCATATGAATCGGCTTCTCCGGTAGGAGGATTTGATACAAACGTGAATTTAGTTAGAGATGTCTTGAAATTTTCCTGGGTGAATTTAGATAGGACTGCCAAAAGTGGAATATTAAAGTTGATTTTGTGATGACCCTGAGAGATTAGCCGCTCCGATCGCTATAGATGGGTTGATTCAGCTTGCTCGCCAAATTCGCTCCTTGACCTTGCTCGAGGAACTTGATTCTTGTCTTGGGTTCGGGTTTCCTTTCTGACTGCTGCTTGAACTTGATTGAGTCTTCCGTTTCCTAGGTCTTGATTAGCTTGCTTCGCTGCTTGGCTGGATCTGGAGACTGGGTGTTGATCGGACGGCGCATCACTTGGAAGTGAATTCATGGAGCGCAGCGTCCCAGTATTTATACCGGTCGCGTGAGAGAGCGTTGCCGCGAGCTTGGCTGTGATTGGTCGATGCGAGCGCTGTGTGAGAAATTGGCGGGAGTACCGCTATGCGAGTTTGAACTTCGCGGGAGCACCGCTAGGCGAGATTGAACTTGGCGGGCGCTGTGGAGACTAAGTTTTGGACGTTTTGAATTTCGCGCCCGCGCGCGGCTCGTGATTGGTGCGCTGCCTCGCGTTCATTCTGAGGCTGGGGCCAATGGAATTCAGCGGAGCTTTTAGCTCCCGGATTCATCACTGTGATTGGATTTCTAATGATTATTATTTTATAGGTGAAACCGAACAAATAAATTAGACATTTTCGACTATTTCTGATAAAACTGGTAGTGACGGTTGAAACTGGCTGTAAATGAGCAACAACCAGAATATGTAGTGGAGACTAGATCTCTGAGAGGAAAATTTGGTAGAATTCATTCAGCATAACAAATATTTAAAAGGAGTGTATCTGGGAGGAGAGGGGAATTTTTGTAAGAATACTTCTGATGAACTGTCCGAAATCATTTTAAGTCTGAAAATAAACGTACCTAATTTGTTCTTGAGCTGGTTGATATTCATAAATATCTCTATCTCTACTTGGACTATCTTCTGACTCTGGAGATGGCCTAGATTGTTCCTCCTGAAACAAAGAAGTGAGAGAAAAGAGTTTGTATTAGGCTAAGTTTGATAGAAAAATTCTGTGGACAACTGCAAGATGAATGTGAGAAAGTCACATGATTCAATGCGAAGTCGTGAAGTTGGATTTTGTTATTTTTAGACTTTTTCTCCGCCAAAATGTTAGTAACATATCTCCATTTTGAATTTTGAGACACTGAGCTTCCTATTCTGGTGGCCTGTAACTAATATAGGAATTACTTTTCTGCATGCATTCACCTAAAATATTTTAAATTTTACTTTACATGCACTGGAAATGGAGAAAGATAGTGATAGAGAAATGGAGTCATCAAACAAACACTCATTTAATTTCTAAATTCAGACAGGACCTTAATCGATTCCAATAGAATGAAGCTAGACAAAATAGTATTAGAATATTTTTGGAGGTAGTCTCTAATAAATATTTAAGTCTAAACCTTTTTAAATGCGTTGATACAAATAAAATACAGAGAGCTCAGCTAAGTAATGATACAGCTTGAAGAACTTACAATGATTTGTGACCTCTGATACTGAACATCCTCTGTTTCAGATTCCTGGAATAAAAAAAGGGTGGGTATTATAATTATATATTTACATAATTTTGATCAAACTTCGATTCACACTTTTAGAAAGATTACTCAAATAGTATCTTTTGTTTGTTTGTAATTCAATTTTATTGCAATAATTTTCAAAGTAATCTCATTGAATTTTCATTCGATGGGATTATTTTTTTAAATTTTCATCAACAATTTGTGGACAAACAACGTACACAGCACTCCAATACAAGAGCAATGATATTACCATGTAACTGCAAGTTATTAAGACCTGTGCTATTTGATTATTAGCAGATTTAAAAACTTTACTTGAAGGGACATACACAGTGTTGTTCCTTTATTCATTAGATATCACTGTTTTTGCAACAGAAAAAAAGAAAAAGATTGTCGCGAACTGTAAAAGCAGCTTGCAATAATTGTGAAAGAGAGAGTATAGGTTTTCTTCTCATTCTTTTTCAAGAGCAAAAAAGTTTAGAATTTTTTGAACCGGAGTTTTGAAACAATCCACAATAGGTATTCGCGAATTTTATATGCTTTGCGAGCCAATAGCCAAATAAGGCGTTTTTTTCATTCAAAGAAGCAAAGTTTAGACAAGGTAATGCTTAAAGGGACCGTTTTAAGCAGAAAGGAACCAAGCCACATCAGCTACTGCCAAGCTATAGCCAAATTTAACTGGGCAATTTGATTTTTTACAAGAGAACGTTTGTGCTGATTCCTTTTAAAAATTTTAAGGAATTTGCTTGGTACTATGCAGAAAATTCACAGAAATTTGCACAAAAATTCGCACAACCGTTTTCATGTAAATAATTATATTGCCCTGTTGAATTTGGCAATAGCTGATTTATTTCTGCTTAATATAGGACGTATATAAGAATTCACAATGAAATCTATAAAACTCCAACAGGCTGATTATTACAATTGATAGATAAAACAATAGACAAAGGAGACAAAAAGGATATGGAGGGATCCTATTGGTGGAAGCGGGTGGTTGCTATGAACAAAGGATGTAGGTAAAAGACTAACTAACAGCAACCTACGAAAGACCCGATAGTTAGTCCATCATTTACCCCTTTAGTCAATAAGAACCACCCATTTCAACCAATAGGATCGCTCTGTACTCCTCATGTCTTCTTCGTCTATAGTTTTGTATATAAATTTCAATAATTGGCCTGCAGGGCAGTTTGAATGATTTTCACACATATTTCAGCTAAAAGAAGATCATTTTTTTGTGTTTCTTGGACTACGCTGACCAGCAAAACCCTAAGAACCCCCCCTAAAGAATGGTAAGTAGACAGGGAAATTTACCTCTGGAGAAGTATCCGTTAAGTCTGGATGCTGTAGAATATGACCTCTTCGTGCGGCCTCTCGCTTTTCATCTGGCGTGATTTCTACATTGTCCAATTTCTTTAAATTGGGTAAATTCCTAATGACGGTCAGTCTATAACTGTAAAAGTTAACAGAAAAATGAAGACTTATCAGTTAGGCTCTTTAAGAAGGTGGCCTGGTGGCCAATTACAGAAGTATGGTAAAAAAAGAAAAAGAAATATGAGAGAGGTTCACTCCTCTGAGAGTCCAGTTTTTAGATTCGAATTTGCCATGGACTTTTTGAGTTCTTTGAAAAGAGGGATTTGGAGGAAGAAGGACTACACTGAAAAAAAACATTTCTCGAGATGTTATTTTGACTTGGAGCGTCGTTTCTTGTCGCCAAAAAAAATTTTTTTTTTCGTTAGATTCGTGCGGATTCAACTCAAAATCGGTTTCTTTATTTAGTTAAGCAAGCGTTGTTTTGCTATCGTATAGTTTAAGTTAAAAAACGATGACAAAATAACGTTTCTTTAACTTAAAAAAACTGACTTTAAGTTAAATCCGCACGGATTTAACGAAAAATTTCAAACTTTCAGAGCAAGACAGGTTCAGCACTTTGAAAAAATTGGTAAAAAAAAAGAGAATTTTCCAGAAGTGAATGAGGAAAACATCTCGGATCGTGTGAAACGTTCGGCCGAACGGCACTTAATGCACTCCTGTAACACCCTTCATCTCTGCAAATTAAAATCGAACCCAATGATATTTATTGGCAAGCAAGTTAGCAAAATGAACGCCATGATAGTTCAAAATTATAATACAAGGACACAGAAGGACACAATTAAAATTGAGGATATTCCTATCGCTGAATGTTAGATTTCCGACTGCAAGTTAACGATTGATTGGTTCAATCCAATCAGAGCACAATTAATTGCCTACACCCAATATTGAAGGCGTTTCAAATCCCGTTTCACAACAGAGACAAGTGAATTAAGCTTGAGCATGAAGATGCTGCCAACTATAATTCTGCCGTGCCAAGGAAGAGCGCCGTATGAACCATCAGATGTTGCCAAATTTCTTTCGAAAAATCATGGATTTTTTAGAAACTTTATGAATATTTCTCTCCCGATTTTTCAAAGGATTTTGTTCTAATTTGATCTGAAAAGTCTGAAAATTTTAAGGAAAAATATACTTAACTTTCTTCAAAAAGTAAAATTTTCAGAGAGAAGTTTGGCAACATTCGGATGCTCATACGGCGTTTTTACTTAGCACGACAAAATTAATGACCACCGCGAATGTTACCGGCAAATTCAATTCCATCTTTCAGGGGAAAAAAAATAATAAGTGATGATAATTGAAACCAAAAGATTAAAACACGATTGGATAAAAATTCGGCTCATGAATGTTTGAAACGAGATATCGGTGCGAACAGGGTCGCTACAGAATTTAAAAAATGAATTTCCCCAACATTTCCCTAACACTTTTTGATAAAGTTCCCTGACAATTGAAGTTATTATGCCAGATGCAGAGCTCCCATTCCATGTCCGTCAAAACTTCCGGGATTCGGAATATTTTTGCTCCAATTTCTACCGCTTCATGACCGTCAAAAGTTCCGGAATTCCTTTTAGATTTGTTCAATAGTTCTGAGAAAGTTCCGGAAAATTCAAAAGATCAAGAACATCTCGGGAATTTCAGAAGTTCCGGGAAAATTCGAGAAAATCTCTAAATTTCCGGGAAATGGAAGCACTGGCCAGATGGTCAAAAAGACATGAATAGGAATAGGAATAGGTTTTGGGCAAAATTTGTTGTTCGAACCGTCAAACCCATTCTAAAAAGCAAATAAAGGGGTCTTAACAATTTTTCCCTGACACTTTCGTCATTTTTCTTGGTTTTTTCAAATTCCCTCACAATTCCTGGTTTTCCCGGTACACTGGAAACAAAACACATTGAATCTAGAGTCCAGACTCTTAAAAACATCGACAAGAAAAAATACTCTTGATTCAACCAGATTTACGCTTAAATCAAGAACCAAGCCTCTTAATTTGAGCGGATTCCCTATTGATTTAAGCTTAAATCTGATGGAATTAAGAGTCCTTTTTCTTGTCAATGTTTTCAAGAGTCTGGACTCAAGATCCAATGTGTTTTTTTTTCCAGTGTGGGTATTCCTGGACTGTGGCAACCCTGGCGTATCACCGAGTTTAACATCAGTAAGAAATTTGATGATTTTTTCTGGTTTAAGCAGGAACTTACTTGTCATGCTCGGCGCAAGGATTCTCATCCAGCCACAGGCAATGCAACGACGGACAACTTTTCAGGTAAATTATATCCGACAAATGCTGAATGTTATTCTTCCGGATGAAAAGCTCTTGTAGCTTTGGCAAGTTTTGAAAGTCTTCGAGGGTAGAGATCTGATTCACACTGTAACAAAATAAAAGAGGACTGTGAGATACAACTGCGAACGGACACATAAAAAAGAGAGTATACGAACAGGGGATAGTAACTGCAGAGTTACAAATTTCCGTGTTTATGGTTACGGTTACTTGGAGTTACATTTTTTTCCGTTAAATCCACCAAAAGGACTTGGTACATCAACCGAATTTTTTGTTAAATCTACCAAAACTGTAGCTTAATCTGAGACTTTTGGCGGATGAGGGAAGAGTGCTACTGAAATAATCTGCCGTGGTAAGGAAGAACGCTGTATGAACATTCGAGAGTTGCCTTTCATTCGCTAAAATGTTTATTTTTGAGGAAAATTATGAATATTTTTCCATGAAATTTTCAGACGTTTTAGATCAAATTACAAACAAAATTAACCGAGAAATTGGTAGACAAAAATTCAAAAATTTCCTGAAAATTAGTGATTTGCCGCGGGATATTTGACGACGCCTGAGGGCTAATACGGCGTTCTTCCTTGGCACGGCAGTAATGTACTCTTGTCTATCCCGATGTCACTCAGAGGTTCCTAATTGCGAGTGGCCAGCGCATTGAATAATCACTAATGACTGTGAACCCGGCGCACAGTGGATCGAGTCAATTAGAGAGGTTGGACGTGAAATTTTCGCAAATTTTTATGTTTGTTTCATCATATTTTAAATTTCAGGGAGTGTATTTGAGAGAAAATTTTACGAGAAAACCAATAACACCACTATTGGAACCTCAAACTTTTGTATAAACGGAGTTATGAGCGTTTGAAGTTTTCAAATTTTGTCCGACCTCACCTATTGACTCGATCCACTGTGCGGCGGCTTGCGCCTGATTTTCAACGAGGTCACAAATTTTCAACCCAAATATTCCATTAATGTAACCCAAAGAAAAACTAACCCAAAATGCTAACCGCACGTTTAGGTTATGTAATGTTCTACTCCCCATACTAACAGAAAAAGTAGGTTACTTTTTCTTTCTGTGTGGGAACCGTATCTTCGGCTCATGTAACCCAATACTTTCAAATCAAAGCGAACTATAGAAAAAGTTCGGTCGAAGCTCAATTGCATGCTTGGACCAAGGACACGGTTTTACAGAGCCGAGAGCACGGCCACATGAACCAAAAAAAGTACGGCCGATATACAGTCTTGCTAAGGAAGAACGCCGTATGAACCTTCAGGCGTTGCCAAATTCCCATTGATAAAATACGAATTCCCCCGGAAACTTATGACTATTTTTCTTCCTTATGTTCGCAATTTCACCTAAAGTTCCTGAGAATTTCAAGGAAAAATATTCATAACTTTCCAAAAAAAATAGACATTTTATCAAAGGAAATTTGGCAACCTTCGGATGTTCATACGGCGTTCTTCCTTAGCACGGCTGTACAGGATACCGCTCCCCATCTTTGCATAGAGAGTTTGTCTTGATGTAGAAGTGGACTCTCAGGACAGCGTGGGTTATTCCATTTTGGCCTCAGCTTGAGTGCTTTTTTTGAGCTTGAAAGTTAATTTCAGAGAAAACCAGTGGCATTATCGTGTTTCTCGCGAACTTTTACGTAAGAATTAATAGTCAAATCGCAAATTCCTCACACATGCAACATCTCCATTCTTGAAAATGTCCAAGACTTTTAAGCGCTCAGCGTTTATTGTTTTCAACCTGCCTCTAGAATTCTAGTATACTAGTGGCAAATACATTAGCAGAGATGCCGTGATTTTAGTTTAAGAGTCCCCAAGTAAGGTGTCAATGTATTTGCTCCCTATCTTTGCATGGAGAGTTTGTCTTGATGTAGACGTGGACTCTCAGGATAGCGTGGGACATCCCCTCCATTTTGGCCTCAACTTGAGAGCTTTTTTTTGAGCTTGGGAGTTGATTTCAGAGAAAACCAGTGGCACCATCGTGTTTTTCGCGAGCTTTTACAGAAGAATGAACAGTCAAATCGCAAATTCCTCACACATGCAGCATTTCCATTCCCAGCTTTCCCAGATTCTAGACCCCACGAAAAGGGTTATAGACTTATTTCGTTCGAATGCGTCCAAATCGAGTCGTCCTGAGCATTCCGCTCGGGGTAACAGGATAGGAGGAAACAGTGATGCAAGGAAGAGAGGGATAGGGGGAGGGGGGATGTAGAGTCGGAGGAAGCGGCCGAAAATAAGTTCGGGGGCAGCGACAAACAGGAGTTCCGAGTCCTGACTCCAGTGCACCGCATCGGTGCTCCTTAAAAATATATAAGGCCCGATGCACGTTAAAACGACGCAAGTCGCTAAACTCATGAACCCTAGCGTCCCGCGCTATCAACGAGAGCCAAGGCTCATGAGTTTTCGGACTAACGCTCTTTCGGCATCACGCGTCGATTCATAAGGACCCGCGTCCGGAACTCGCGGGTCGAGTGAGATGGTGCGTGTCTTCCATCAATGTGCCCCCACCCCCCACTCCCCCGGTCACCCTTTCCCGGGCTGAAAGAGACAGATTGAATCGAACTGACGAGACGTGAGCCGGGTTTCGGTGTGCGACTCCTGATGAACCCCGGCCCGCCACATTCGGAGACAATGTATTTATAAGACCTGGCACTCCCGATTCAAGCGGTGTAGCGCGGGAAGAAAAAGTAACCGACATTTTGTGTTAATACGAAAGTAAAACAGAAAATACGAAGTATAACATACTAGGGGGTACGCTCAATGGCCGCTACGCGGCTCAACATCCAGAGGGTGCGAAGCGCTCTCTAAGGTGAGCCACCATGATTGACCTCTTAAATCTTCAAGCTTTTCAAAATAATAGAAAAGCTTTCATTGAAAGCATCAAAACCATTCTTGGAACTAAAAATTCTTAAAGGCGCCACAGAATCGCCTGAAAGATGGAAAAAATCTATGATCATATCTTGAATTCCAAAGAATTGAACATATAGTTTTTCCTCAAGAAAATCCCGGGGAAAAGGGAGAAAACGCCGGATTCTTATTAGGCAGTCAGCTCCGGAAAGTCAGGAAATGAGCATTGAGCATGGTCAACAATGTATCGTGTTACATATATCAAACAGGTTATAATGTATCGATTGGTTAAACATGTGAACGTAGCCTCAAAAGTCAATTGAGTGATCTGTATAGGAACGGGTTTTTTGTGATAGATTTTTTTATTTTTATGAATGCCACATAATGCAATCGCAAGTGAAATGTGAAATGTTTAGGAATTTTCTCATTTTCAGCTTTTCTAACTAATTAATAACTAATAAAACTAATTTCTTCCTACAATTTTTGTTTGAGGTTATGTTCTATCGTTATGAGCCAAACGATACATCGAACCAATATCGAATATGATCTATTCCAGACATCATGGTTTAAACTCAACGTGCAAACTATACTTTTGCGACCTTTCTTCTTGACCCAGTGCGCATTTAAGACCAACCGCTGGGCAGGAAAAATTGTAACATTGCCACTTGTACCTGATTCCAATAAAACACCAGTCAACTTTTCCATAAGACAGGAAACCCCCCGCAACGTGGCAATGAATCCCATGGTTAATAATAGAAGCTTTTCATTCTCCCCGCTGCGCGACGGGGTGAACTTGGGTGGCCCAGCAGGAGGAGGGAGGGGGTGACGAGATGTGACTCACAGGGTTTTCCCCGATTTCCGCAGCCTTCACCTCGGGCGCGTGCTTCATCGCGAACACTTCATTGCGCCAGAAAAGCTCTTCCAAGGGGAGAGTGACACCATGTGTCGCAGTCTTCAGTCTCGTTTGCCCTAATGCCCCTTTTTTGCATGGAAGGAAATAGATGTATCTAGAATAGCGTAATCAATCATTTCTGCTTAGCAATGGCGCGGCGTGGCGTGCTTTGCGATATATCTATTGATCTGCCATTTAAACCTACGGAAAAAGATCGATTAACAGGGTGTCCGCAGCGAACACCTTAATAATCGATTCTTTACCAAGGATTCAAATGGGGAAATATCGATAATAATCGATCTTTCAAGCCACGCCACTGCTGCTTAGCATAGAGCGAGCAATTCCGAGGACGTGAGGAGAGTGCTGTCTTGTCGCGGGAAAACTTTGTACAAGGATCCAGCCTGTGTCAAATTTTTCTAATGAAATGGAAATTTTCCGAATTTTTTCCGAAAAGTTTGTGAATTTCTCTTCAAACTTTAAAATTTTTGAAAATATCAAGGAAAAATATTTATGCATGATTCTCCTCAAAAATGAACATTTTATAAGGAAATTTGGCAACTCTCGAATACTCATACGGCGTTTCTCCTTAGCACGGCAGCACTCGAGTTGGAATTATGAACGTAGCGTGCAAGTCAACTGAACCCCTCCGTTCATTTACATCGTAAACAAAACGTGAAACTCCCCCGACGTCACGACGTCACAGAATCAGATTGGCCGCCTCTTTTTCGCGTCGCAGTGACCCAGCATTTCGGTCATTACCTATTCATTTTTTCGGTGCCCTCGCCTCGGTATCGGGCTTACGAACTCCGGAAGAAATAACCCGCGAATTTTTCCCCTCGAGGTCGCATTGATAATTAGCGCGAGCTACCCTCACAATCAGTGACGTCGGTCAAGGCTCGATGCACGTACAGATAGTGAAACCACGTAACCAACCACGAAACCAGGTATCTTCATCGCAGCACTGGAAAAAAAACACATTGGATCTAGAGTCCAGGCTCTTGAAAACATTGACACGAAAAAATACTCTTGATTCAATCAGATGTAAGCTTAAATCAAAAAGAAATCCGCTCAAATTAAGAAGCTTGGTTCTTGATTGAAGCGAAAATCCGATTGAATTAAGAGTATTTTTTCTTGTCGATGTTTTTAAGAGTCTGGACTCTAGATCCAATGTTTTTTTTTTTTTTTTTTTTTTTTTTTTTTTTTTTTTTTTTTTTTTTTTTTTTNTTTTTTTTTTTTTTTTTTTTTTTCCAGTGTTGTATAGTTCTCTTCGCTAAAATGGCAGAATATTCTACCACCAGCGATTCGTGCCGTGGATTGCGGGTGCACGGGGTAAACCTTAAATCGTGGTATACACTCCAGCAGGCGCAGTGTAGGCAATTTGCGCATCGGAGTGTATGTGCCACGGCGTGTAGCGTTTGACGTATCTCTCGGATGTCGAAGGCGCTACATATGGTGCGCGCGGGCGAGCCTCTCTATACTTTTATTGCTCGCGATAATTATTATTCCGATTACGTAGAAAAGGTATTATTCACTTTCATGTTAGACTATTGTTGGGCAAGACAGCCGTAAGTGCTAGCTTCTGCATGCTTTCGTGGTTGCGTTCTGGACAAACATCAAACACATTTCAGGGTTAGAAATTGGCAGCGGAGGGCGACACTTTACCCGAAAGGACCGTTTTCATTAGCTCTCTGGAGGAATAATGTCACTTACTGCTGTTTTGCCGGAAACTACGTCATATTTTGCCCACTTACGGCTTTCTCATGTCTCGTTTTTATACAATCAAGATGAATTTTGCTGTTTTAGCTATATTGATCGAATTTTGAAGATAACTCGATTTCCAAAATTTGACACTTACTGCTTTCTTCGCTATCACGAAGTACACGCAAAAAAGCGCTTAAGGAGGGAACAAACCTTTCAGACGTATTATTCTTACCCTGTCTTGTTCTGGTGGTTCAATTAGAGATTGGCGGACTACACTGCCATGCTAAGGAAGAACGCTGTATGAATATTCGAGAGTTGCCAAACTTCCTTCAATAAAACGTTAATTTTTATGGAAAATTATGAGTATTTTTCTTTGCAATTTTCAGACGTTTTAGATCAAATTACATAAAAAATTGCCTGAAAAATTGGTAGACAAATATTCAACAAATTTCCTGAAAATTAATGATTGGCCGGGGGAAATTTGGCAACGCCTGAAGGCTCATACAGCGTTTTCCTTAGCACAGCAGCACAGTCTCCTTGTCAGTGGACGGTTATATTTCAATTGGACGTATTTCAGTCAAACGGAGCTATGTGCATTATGACGTGAGCCCTGTTATGCACATATTCTTATGGATCTCAGGGCTCATGTCTTTATGCACATAGTTCCGTTTGATAGAAATACGTCCAATCATGCCTTTCAGTTAAGCTGCGGCGGCTGGAAGAAAATAAATCAAAAGCAATAAATGAGCGCATTAGATACTGCATTCCGGAGCGAGGGAAGTGTGAGCCATGCACCCAACGGCGTGGCGTTCTTTGCGATAAATCGATTGTTATGTCATTTAAACCTATGGAAAAGTATCGATAATAGGGTGTTCGCAGCGGACACCTTAATAATCGATTCTTTACCGTAGGTTTAAATGGCATAACAATCGATGTATCGCAATTCACGCCACGCCACTGCATGCAACGTTGAAGCGGCTCAAGATCGGACGGGATGCCGGAGTCACGCGAGCCTTGACGTCCGTCCATTGTGACGGCTGACGACCCAAGACGCGACGTCGCGCGGACGTTGCCGCTGCACTTGCGTCGTCCGCCGATGCTCACTCACGTCTCTATTAAAAATGCCACAAAAGCATTCCCGGGAAAACTTGAGAATTGCGGTGAATTTGCACCGGAAGTAAAATAACAAATACACAGAGAACGGATGAGCGATTTTCTGATATGTGATCGTATTAGAGCTTCCTCGCTTATTACTTTCTCGCTCTCCTCGTGGGTAGAGGAAATATGGATTCAATTTTGCAATAAGGAACCACTATCTCTGGCTCTCCCATAAAAGCACATATTTGCATAGGGAAACCAATGGAATGTATGTTGTTTCTAAAATGGGCCAGATATAGTGGTTCCTTATTGCAAAATTGAATCCATATAGTCATCGTCCAAGAAGAAAAAAAAAATTGAAAATTCATCATTTCTGTGCGTTTCAGGGTGCCTGGTGCCAAAATAACTTTTTCTGAAAAATGTGTGTCTGCCTGTCCGGCGTCCCCCGCAAATCTGCGTACAGCCATACCTCAAAAATGCGCATAGAAGACGAAATTAATGGTTCCCTTATGCACGTCATGTGTATTTGGGGTATGACAAAATGGAGGGGGAGGGGCTACAACACATGATTTTTATCAAATTCACACGGAGGGCTCACTTTGAAGGATTGCAGATTTTGAAAAAATGCCTTTGGAGGAGTTGTTGGATGGAGTTGTTGCATGTGTGAGGAATTTGCGATTTGACCATTGATTCTTACGTAAAAGTTCGCGAAAAACACGATGGTGCCACTGATTTTTTTCTGTAATCAACTCCCAAGCTTAAAAAAAGCTCTCAAGTTGAGGCCAAAGTGGACGGGATATCCCACGCTATCCTGAGAGTCCACCTCTACATCAAAACAAACTCACCATGCAAAGATAGGGAGAAAACATATTGTCAGGGCTGCCACCTTATTTGGGGTCTCTAAAACTGAGAACAAGGCAACCCTGCTAATGTATTTGCTCCCTATCTTTGCATGGAGAGTTTGTTTTGATGTAGAGGTGGAATCTCAGGATAGCGTGGGATATCATTTTCCATCCATGATATCATTATCCAGGGATATCTATTTTGGTCTCAACTTGAGAGCTTTTTCTGAGATTAGGAGTTGATTTCAGAAAAAAACCAGTGGCACCATCGTGTTTCTCGCGAACTTTTACATAAGAATCAACAGTCAAATCGCAAATTCCTTACAAATGCAACATCTCCATTCTTTGAAAGTGGGCATTAAGCACCACCGGGTTCATTATTTTTCTAACCGTGTAGATGCATTTTCTTGAAACTTTATTTTTCGCTTCCTGCTCTTTTCCGTTGGACGGTAGCTAGACGGCGCGGCGCGAACCCGACAGGCGAGAAGGAAGCGCGGCAGGAGTTGCGCGGGCACCCATTTAATTTCATTTTTCCGCGGGTTTTCGGACGCGGAATCCGGGCCCCGGGGCCCGGGTTACATGAGCGGACGCGAAATGGGAAAATTATAACGCCGAGCGACACTTCCACTTCCTCGCCCCTTCGACTCCCGGTCCCGAACAGCGGAGCGAAACACCGCTGCGGCCCCGACGCTGCGCCGGAAGAAAAATGAATGCGTCACGCAAGACCGACCGCCGCGCCGCGCCGCGGAGCTGAACCGCTACAAAGTCGCGCTGCTGCCACGCCAAACTCCTTGCCCCCCCCCCCCCCCCCCNCGACAGAAAGACACCTCGAACCTGCAGTGCTAAAGAAAAACGCCGTACGAACCTTCGGACGTTGCCAAATTTTCAGTGACAAAACACGAATGTTCGGAAAAATTCATGTATATTTCATCCGAATTTTCAGAGAATGAAGAATTGGCACGCAAATTTTTTGAAAAATCCCGTTCTTTCCGGAATTCAGCGATGAATGTAGACGAAAACTAAACAACGTACCGAATTTTTCTGTTGATGGATACTGAATTTCTTGGGAGGGCACTGATAAAGGATGGTAAAAGTACTGATTTTTGGCGAACCAGCTTCAGTAGACACCTTGGTCTACCGTGATAGCGAAGGGGGCAGTAAGTGTCAAACGACATCGAGTTTCCTTAAAATTCGTTTAATCTCTTTTAGATGAAATCACTGAAATAGCTAAAACAGCAAAATTCATCTAAATTGTGTGTAAATGAGACACATGGAAAAGTCGTAAGGGCGCAAAAAATGACGTAGTTTCAGGCAAAACAGCAGTAAGTGATATTATTTCTCCCCAATGAAAACGGTGCTTTCAAGTACAGTGCCGCCCTCTTCTGCAAATTTCTAACCTGAAAATGCGTTTGTTGTGTGTCCAAAACGCAACCACGAAAGCATGCAGAAGATGGCACTTAAAGCTGTCTCGCTTAACAATAACCTAGCATGAAAATGCACAATACCCTTTTTATGTAATTGGAAAAAAATCAGTCGATTTTTAATCATCCAAACGATTTCTGCGAGTCTTTCGAACGATTAGTGGCAATTTGACAAAGAACGGAGGCTTCTTATTTCAATAAAATTTTTCGTTAGACGCTTCTGATGAGCCCGTTTGCTCAAGACGTCATTTTTGCACTTGCTGCTCTCTTCGCTATCACGACAGTTTTGGCGAGCTTGTTTTCGTAGACACCCTTGTGGTTCGCGCAAAAAGACGCACGCTAGCGCGAGTTAGGCGCCGCGTCGCGTCGTTTCTCCCGGAGCAAGTCCGGAGGACGGTGACTCTGAAGAATTTCCTTTCTCCTTCTCCGGAAATACTCGGGCGTTACCGACGAGGAATTTTCATCCTTATGTCATCGGCGTCGCCGTTGCGGTCAGCGTCGCGGCTGGTTCCGCGCAGCTTGGAAAAGCATTTCGGCCAATGGCTTCCGAGTATGCAACAACCCGAGTATTTTAACAGGCCTCAGTAGCATAAAAACTACGTAATAAGAAAAGGAATCAAACATTTTGTGTTTATTAGGGATTAGATCAGTACGTAATGTAAGCGTTTAAAGAACAATTTGACGTATTTCTGCGAGACGGAACCAGAAACGGGTGGGAAGGAAAGGGTGCGCTCGTTAGTCGAGGGCCGTAAGAATGAAGGGGAATTATTAAGCGCCAGTGACGTCAGCAGCAACGAGGCCGGCGCGGCACCGCAGTCGCCCGCAAGGATCATTAACACATGAGCCCTGTTCGCAACGCTCTTTTACCATGCACATGGCTCATGAATGCTGCATTCAGTTGGCACATAGTTCCGTTTGACAGGATGTAAAATCCCGCTTTTCCATTTCTTCAAAGGGAATCACGCCCACTATAACATTGTTTCTTATGCAGCTTTCCAGAACGGACCCCATCTTTCCCACTCGCACATAGTTCTGTTTGACAGAAATATGTCCAAATTACGAACGAAATGGAGAATTTGCCAGACACCTTTTAGACCGTTTAGACACCAGCAAATAAAAGAGATTAAACGAATTTTGAAGGGAGCTCGAAGTCGAAAATTTGACACTTACTGCCCTTTTCGCTATCACGGTAGACCAGGGTGTCTACTAAAGCAGGCTCGCCAAAAATCGCCAAAAAATATTTTACCGTCCTTCATCAGTGCACTCCCAAGAAAATAAGTATCCATCAACAGAAAAATTCGGTACGTTTTTTAGTTTTCGTCCACATTCATCGCTGAATTCAGGAAAGAACAGGATTTTTCCAAAAAAAATGCAGAGATGGAGGGAGCCTAGCTCCGACCAGAGGCACATAGGGGGGGATGGGGGGGGGGCTGATGACTGAATAGTCATAATTTGACTCATAGATCTCTCTCCTACGACTGCATGGTTTAACCCTGTGATACCCTGTATATTCAACAGAACGATGCTACGGCTTGATTTTCAATGTAGAAAGTTTTTTACAGCAAAACGTTGATTTAATGTCCGTTCGCTTTCCGCAGCTTTCGTGCCTACTTATTTGAATTCAAGAGCAGCGGCGTGGCGTGCTTAGCGATTCATCGATTGGTCTACCATTTAAACCTATGGAGAAGGATCGATAAACAGGGTGTTCGCGACAAACACTTCAATGATCGATTCCTTACCACAGCTTCAAACGGGGAAATATCGATAATTGAGCATTCACGCCTCGCCACTGTCGAGAGCTATCTTATTTGCCACGATTTATCTCACGATAGCACTGGAAGTTGATTGAAAACTAGATGGAGCTTGTGATTGGCGGAGCGCTTTTAAAAGTCGACGTGCCACATCGGGAGAGCATAACTTATTCTGGCCGGCCGTGCTAACGAGAAACGCCGTATGAGCCTTTAGAAGTTGCCACATTTCTATCGGTAAAAATACGGATTTTCGGGAAAATCTGCGAATATTTCTCCTCCGAATTTTCAGAGAATCGCATTCACTATCAGATCTGAATCCTCTAAAATTTTAGGAGAAAATAATTACAACTTTCCGTAAAAGTTAACATTCTATCGGAGGGAATTTGGCAACTCTTGAACCAATGTTTATACGACGTTTTTCTTTAGCACGGTAGTATCGGGCTGCACGCCGAGCCCTTGCGAGTTACTTTCAGACCCGTGAACTGATTTCAAGCTTTGTAATTGGACTATTTCCGCTAAAAGGAACTATGTGCATTCGGTTTGCCCATTTCGGAGCCCGGAACGTACGGTATGTTAATAGAGCCCGTAACTTTTTTTTTCAGTGTACCTATTCGACAACCTCTCGGAGAACGCGCGTTCAGCGAACTCACGCAGTTCCATACTCGGCGATAGAAGAAAACGAGGCTGCGTCAGGTTTTTTTCCTCCTTTTTTTTTAGCTAGCGGTCCGCACTGGTTTCGCTTTGACCAACTTCAGAAGTGTCGATACAACTGAAAAACCGTAGAAAGAAAATTAAAAGGGGGAGGAAAGGGCCGACTTTTTAGGGGTGGGTAATGCTCCCCTGGCTTTACAAAAACTCGTCGCCCCTCTGGGCTGATTACTGAATTTGTAGACAACGCCATAGACAAAGAAGACAAAGGGAGTATGGGGCGATCACATTGGTTGAAACGGGTGCTTCTCATAGACTAAGGGGGAAATGATGGACTAATTATAGGGTCTCCCATGAGCTGCTGTTAGTTAGTCAGCTATTTACAGTGTTCGAAACTCACAGGCGCCAACGCGCCAAATGCGCCTAAGAAATTGGTCATGACGCCTAAAAAATGAAGGCTCTACGCCAACCTGGCCCCTTAAAAATTACCCCCCCCCCTCCAAAAAAGAATCCTAATTTTTCTGTTAGGTGATTTTTTGAAATCTCTTCCACGTTACAGCTACTAGTTCTGTGACTGAAACATCTTGCGTCTAACTTTCCACTAAATGCGCCGTGATGTACAGGCAAAAAGTGAATTTGGCCACTAAAAATCGAGCTTGATGCGCCACATGGCTCCTGAAACTTAAAGGTGAGTTTCAAACACTGGTTACTTACCTCCTTTGTCCATTCCAACCACCAATTGCAACCAATAGAATAGCTTCATTTTCCCTCTATCTCTTATGTCTATCGCTTTGTCCATCAATTTCAATAATCAGCCTTCTGACCACGATTTCCTCGTTCCTAACCTACCTATTCGACAACCTCTCGGAGAACGCGCGTTCAGCGAACTCACGCAGTCCCATACTCGGCGACAGAAGAAAACGAGGCTGCGTCAGGTTTTTTCTTTCTTTTTTTTTCAGCTAGCGGTCCGCACTGGTTTCGTTTTGACCAACTTCGGAAGTGTCGATACGACTGAAAAACCAAGGAGGGAAAAATAAAGGGGGGGGGCACTAAGAGGGGCGGGAGGTAACGGCGGAGCGCGACCGCGTGGCCGCGAGCTGCGTTGGAGCGACTTGTAAGAGAAGTGTGCAACTTTCACATTCATTCATTCGCTTACTCACTCACACCTCCATTCATGCGTTCCGGATCGGCCGTAAAAAGGGCTCCGCCTCGTCTGCGATCAACTTTTCGCGCCGCTCTGTTGCCGAGCTCGGTTCCACCTCCAGGTTGTACAATTACTCCCATGTAAAATTTTGCAAGGAACACGATGATGCCACCGGTTTTTTCTGAAATCAACTCCCAAGCTCAGAAAAAGCTCTCAAGTCGAGGCCAAAATGGAGGGAATATCCCACCCTACCCTGAGAGTCCACATCTACATTAAAACAAACTCTCCATGAAAAGATAGGGAGCAATTACGTTAGCAGGGTTGCCGTGTTTCTGGAAACACGGCAACCCTGTCTGTTTGGAGTCCCCAAATAAAGAGGCAGCCCTGTCAATGTATTTGCTCCCTATCTATGTATGGAAAGTTGGTTTTATGTAGAAGTGGACTCTCAGGGTCTTCCACCTCCACGTTGTAAATTGATTCCTATTTAAATTTTGCAAGAAACACGATGGTGCCACTGGTTTTCTCTGAAATCAACTCCAAAGCTAAAAAAAAAAGCTCTCAAATGGAGATGTTGCATGTGTGAGGGATTTGCGATTTGACCATTGATTCTTTGGTAAAAGTTCGCGAGAAACACGATGGTGCCACTGGTTTTCTCTGAAATCAACTCCAAAGCTCAAAAAAAAACTCTCAAGTTTATGCCACAATGGAGGGGATATCCCACCCTCCCCTGAGAGTCCACGTCTACATCAAGACAAACTCTCCATGCAAAGATAGGGAGCAAATACATTAGCAGGGTTGCCGTCTTTTCAGTTTTGGAGTCCCCAAATAAAGTGGCAACCCTGCTAATGTATTTGCTCCCTATCTTTGCATGGAGAGTTTGTTTTGATGTAGAGGAGGACTCTCAGGGTCTTCCACTTCCACGTTGTAAATTGATTCCTATGTAAAACTGTGCAAGAGACACGATGGTGCCACTGGTTTTCTCTGAAATCAACTCCAAAGCTAAAAAAAAAGCTCTCAAATGGAGATGTTGCATGTGTGAGGGATTTGCGATTTGACCATTGATTCTAATGTCAAAGTTCGCGAGAAACACGATGGTGCCACTGGTTTTCTCTGAAATCAACTCCCAAGCTCAGAAAAAGCTCTCAAGTTGAGGCCAAAATGGAGGGGATATCCCCCACGCTATCCTGAGAGTCCACCTCTACATCAAGACAAACTCTCCATGCAAAGATAGGGAGCAAATACATTAGCAGGGTTGCCGTCTTTTCAGTTTTGGAGTCCCCAAATAAAGTGGCAGCCCTGTCAATGTATTTGCTCCCTATCTATGTATGGAAAGTTTGTTTTGATGTAGAAGTGGACTCTCAGGGTCTTCCACCTCCACGTTGTAAATTGATTCCTATGTAAAATTTTGCAAGAAACACGATGGTGCCACTGGTTTTCTCTGAAATCAACTCCAAAGCTCAAAAAAAGCTCTCAAATGGAGATGTTGCATGTATTAGGGATTAGCGATTTGACCATTGATTCTTATGTAGAAGTTCGCGAGAAACACGATGGTGCCACTGGTTTTCTCTGAAATCATCTCCCAAGCTCAGAAAAAGCTCTCAAGTCGAGGCCAAAATGGAGGGAATATCCCACCCTACCCTGAGAGTCCACATCTACATTAAAACAAACTCTCCATGAAAAGATAGGGAACAAATACATTGACAGGGCTGCCGTGTTTTCAGTTTTGGAGTCCCCAAATAAAGAGGCAGCCCTGTCAATGTATTTGCTCCCTATCTATGTATGGAAAGTTGGTTTGATGTAGAAGTGGACTTCCACCTCCACGTTGTAAATTGATTCCTATTTAAATTTTGCAAAAAAACACGATGGTGCCACTGGTTTTCTCTGAAATCAACTCCAAAGCTAAAAAAAAAGCTCTCAAATGGAGATGTTGCATGTGTGAGGGATTTGCGATTTGACCATTGATTCTAATGTCAAAGTTCGCGAGAAACACGATGGTGCCACTGGTTTTCTCTGAAATCAACTCCCAAGCTCAGAAAAAGCTCTCAAGTTGAGGCCAAAATGGAGGGGATATCCCACGCTATCCTGAGAGTCCACCTCTACATCAAGACAAACTCTCCATGCAAAGATAAGGAGCAAATACATTATCAGGGATGCCGTGTTTTCAGTTTTAGAGTCCTCAAATAAAGTGGCAGCCCTGTCAATGTATTTGCTCCCTATCTTTGCATGGAGAGTTTGTCTTGATGTAGAGGTGGACTCTCAGGATAGCGTGGGATATCCCCGGCCATTTTGGCCTCAACTTGAGAGCTTTTTTTGAGCTTGGGAGTTGATTTCAGAGAAAATCAGTGGCACCATCGTGTTCATTGTGCTCAGTGGCAACATCGATAAGGAAAAATACTTTTGATTCAATCAGATTTAAGCTTAAATCAAGAACCAAGCCTCTTAATTTCAACGGATTTCCCGTTGATTTAAGCTTAAATCTGATTGAATCAAGAGTCTTCTTTCTTGTCAATGTTTTCAAGAGTCTGGACTCTGGACTCTAAATCCGATGTGGTTTTTTTTTTTCAGTATTTTGTCAGTTTTGTCGAAATTTTTGCGAGAAATTCAAATCTGAAATTTTTCGAATTTGGTCTAATGGAGGTCCTGAAAAAGTTTTCTGTTGAGGAGGTACTAAAGTTCTCGAGAATGTACTGAATAAGTACTGTAAAAGTACTGACTTTTGGCCGGTGTGTTTTAGTAGACGCCCTGGACTACTCTAACCATGACCACCATGTTTCAGACGTAATCAATGCGATGTATTGCACGTCACGCCAGTTTGGCCACGCAAAGAACCTGGACTGCCGTGCTAAGGAAGAACGCCGTATGAACATTCGAGAGTTGCCGAATTTTCTTTGATAAAATGTTTATTTTTGAGGAAAATTATGAATATTTTTCCTTGAAATTTTCAGGAGCTTTAGATCAAAATACAAACAATATTCTCTGAAAAATTGGAAGAAAAATATTCATAAATTCACCAGGGAATTCGTGTTTTATCGGAGAAAATTTGGCAACGCCTGAAGGCTCATACGGCGTTCTTCCTTAGCACGGCAGTGGACGAATCAGCTTAATTGATCGGAGAGGCAACGCAGACGACGCTGGCTAGCGAGACCACACTTGCATTCACTCGATACACTTATGGCCATTACCCGATGGAGAGTCTATTTATTAGCTGTTTGAAACTGGGAACACAATAGCATCCTATATCGACGCGCCGCGACGGCTCGCTGGACTTGCTCCGGTAGCCTATTCTGCTTGTCACTCACGTCACAGTTGGAGATTTCCTCGATTCATTTATGGGTTATTGCTTGCGATTAGCTCGCTTTTTTCTTCTTTCGCCTCCTTCGGATGCGCTCGCTCTGCTGCTCGGCGTGCCTTCGAAGGAGAAAATTTGGTCAACGAACGTCATTTGGACCGTGAGCTAGTTACGAGGGTTATTCAAGAAGTAAGCTCCATGTTTTCGATTTGGCAAAGAAAGAAGAAAAGAAAGGAAAAATTGAAAAAGGGGGGGAAAGAGAAAAAAGAAGAAAAAAGAAAAAAAGGGAAAAAAAGAAAAAAGAAAAAAAGAAAAAATGAAAAAAAAAGAAAAAAGGAAGGAAAAAGAAAAAAACAAGGAAAAAGGAAAAAAAGAAAAAATGAAAAAAAAAGAAAAAAGGAAGGAAAAAGAAAAAAACAAGGAAAAAGGAAAAAAAGAAATAGAAGAGAAAAGGAAAAGAAAAAAAGAAGAAAAAATAAAAAAGAAAAACAAGAAGAAAAAATAAAAAATAAAAGAAAAAGAAAAAGAGGAAGAAACAGAGAAAACAAGAAAAAAAGTAGTAGTAGTAGTAAAATAATTTTATTTTAAAGCGGTGCTTTAGCATCTAAGGCCATTTACACCTCTAAAGAGGGCAGTAACAGTAATAAATTTACATGGAAATATCAGTAAAAATACAAAAGGGTTGAGGGGAAAGGTTAAATTTTGAGATTAGTGGAGCGCATAAATTCAAAAAGTTTCACAGGGAAGAAACAGAGAAAAAGAGAAAAAGAAAAAAACGTTGAAAATAAGAAAAAGAGAAAAATAAAAAAAAACGGGAAAAAGGGAAAAAGAAAAAGAAGAAAAAAGGAAAAAACAAGAAAAAAGAAAAATTTGCAGCAAAAACGAGGTGGCAAGTTTTCTTGGACTTCCGAATTCCCTAGCTTTCCCCCAACTTCTTCCCCTCTTCTTGTATATCTTGATTTTCCTTACTTTTCGATGAAAAACTCAACATTAAATCCATTCCGTTCTAATAACAAGTGTACATAAATCCATGCAATGCTGGAAAAGGGGTGCCTTCAGTGGCGTGGTGTGCTTTGCGGTAAATCGATTGATCCGCCATTTAAAACCATGGAAAAGGATCGATGACCAGAGCTCTCGCAACGAGCACCTTAAAAATCGATTCTTTACCGTAGATTCAAATGGGGGAAAATCGATAATCGAAAATCGATCACTCGCGCCTCGCCACAGGTTGACTTTACTCACGTGCCTATCTTGGCTCGAATGTACTGGATTGATGACCAACATACCTGAAACAATAATACGACAACATTAACGACCGAATTTGGGAGTGAGGCGTGTACGAATGAAACACGCATCGATTTTAAACTTATGAAACATATACTTTGCGGACGTAACAAAATGGCTGCTGGATGCAACTATGCCTTCTTTTGGGATGTCACATTTTGAAATTTGGAATTATAAATTCTAGCCCGGTTTAAAAACAACGCATGTGCCATTAGTTTCCCTATGCACGAAAGTGTTTTTCCAGAAGAGCCAGAATGTATAGTTCCAAATTGCAAAATGCCGTCCAATTGAAAGCGCACTGACTTATCTTAAGTCAACACTTGAATGCGAATACGTACATATATATTAGTGCTTCGACCATGTACATGTTGCAGCATGGCATGAAAGCCGTAAGTGCGCAAAAAATATAACGTTCCAGTCAAAACAGCAGCAAGTGACATTATTCTTCCAGAGAGCCGATGAAAACGGTGCTTTCTAGTACAGTGCCGTTCTCTTCTGCCAATTTCCAACCTGAAAATGTGTTCGTTGTGTATCCAAAAAGTAACAACAAAAGCATGCAAAAGATAGCACTTACGGCTGTCTTGCGTAACATGAAAATGAATAATACTTTTTTAATGTGATTGAAATAATAATTGAACGTATTTCTGCCAAACCGAACTATGTGCATTAAGACGTGACCCCTGTTATGCATAAATTCTCGTGGGTCTCAGGGCTCATCTCTTAATGCACACACTGGAAAAAAACACATTGGATCGAGAGTCCAGACTCTTTAAAACATCGACAAGAAAAAGTACTCTTGATTCAATCAGAATCTAGCTTAAATTAAGAACCAAGCCTCTTAATTTAAGCGGATTTCGTTTTGATTCAAGCAAACATCCGATAGAATCAAGAGTATTTTTTCTTGTCAATGTTTTCAAGAGTCTGGACTCTAGATCCAATGTGTTTTTTTCCAGTGCATAGTTCCGTTTGGCTGAAATACGTCCAATTATCGCGGGCAATAAAAGCATAAAGAGGCTTGCCCGCGCGCATCATATGCGTAGCGCCTTCGACACCCTGGAGATACTTCAAAAGCTACACCGTGGCACATACATTCCGATGCGCGAATTGCCTACACTACGCCTGCTGGAGTGTAAAAATTCTTGATTTTCTTGAAAATTCTTGATTCAAGCAAAAATACTTCTTAGCGGCAAATTTAAGATTTTTTTTTTTTTTTTTTCATTGTAGGAGCAGGTCTCGGAGCTTATTGTATAGCTTTGGAATTCGAAGACTGTCAACCAAGCGAATCAAACAGTTCTTCTCGTTTTTCTCGCATTCGCAATTTTGGAGCGCTTACGAGATTAGATAATTGGTTCAATTTTTTTCCACGGTCGGTTTTTCCCGGGACGGCAACCGGGCGATAATTACGTGGAGTCATCAGTCACCGGTGCCGAGGCCGGCGACGGGATTCGGTAAGAGCCTGGTTATCATGATCGGGAGCGGCACAATCTAGCCATTGAGCAAACACTTTCTCCGACTCCTTCCATATTTGATCGTCGCTCGCCGCAATTCTCTATTGTCCGGCCTCGCTCGGCGCTTCGCTCTTCGGCGCGCGGTGGATCGAGCCGATGGGAGACACTGGAAAAAAAACCACATCGGATCTAGAGTCCAGACTCTTGAAAACATTGACAAGATAAAATACTCTTGATTCAATCAGATTTAAGCTTAAATCAAAAGGAAATCCGCTCAAATTAAGAGGCTTGGTTCTTGATTTGAGCTTAAACCTGATTGAATCAAGAGTACCTTTTCTTGTCGATGTTTTTTAAGAGTCTGGACCTAGATCCAATGTGGTTTTTTTTCCAGTGGAGGTCGGATGAAATGAGGACATTTTAAAAGCTTATAACTCCGTTCGTACAAAACTTGGAGGTTATGCAAGTGGTTCAATTGGTTTTAGTTTCCTCGTGAAATTAGCTTCAAAAAACATTCCTTGCAATTTAAAATGTGACGAATTTGATATCAAAATGCGCAGTTTTAGTTGAAAATTTCGTGTCCGACCAGCCACTCTGATTGGTTGGATCGAGCCGATGGAGAGGTTGGATGAAATTTGGACACTTTGAAAGCTTGTAACTTCGTTCATACGAAACTTTGAGGTTTTAAAAGTGGTTCCATCGGTTTTCTCGTGAAATTTTCTTAGAGAGACACCCCTTGCAATTTAAAATGTGACAAATTAGATATCAAAATTCGCAGTTTTAGTTGAGAATTTCGTGTCCGACCAGCCACTCTGATTGGTTGGATCGAGCCGATGGAGAGGTCGGATGAAATTTGGACACTTTAAAAGCTTGTAACTTCGTTCATACGAAACTTTGAGGTTTTAAAAGTGGTTCCATCGGTTTTCTTGTGAAATTATCTTGGAGCGACACCCCTTGCAATTTAAAATGTGACGAATTAGAAATCAAAATTCGCAATTTTAGATAAAAATTTCGTGTCCGACCTCTGTAATTGACTCGATCCACCGTGCGGCGCGGCGCGGCGCTACGGTGCGAATCCCGATCAGAATCCGGTCTCCTATTGGTCGCCCTATGGAAAAGCGCCGTATGTGCATTCGAGGGTTGCCAAATTTCCTCCGAAGGCAGTGGCGGATCCGGGGGAGGGGGGGGGGCATGCATTCGTGATAGCTTCGAATGTTCCTGAAGTACCTCCAATAGAATGGTTACTTTCAAAAATTAGAAATGATTATTTCTCCTTGAAATCTTTAGCTGTGGTGGATCAAACTGCGCATGAAAATCTCTGTTAACTTCAAGAGAAAAAATTCACGATTTTTCCGAAAAATTGGGGGCGTACGGCTACCGCTGTGTCTCCGGCTAAAACACGGATTTTCAAGAAGACTCGAAATTTTTTTTCACTTGACGTTTACAGTGGCTTTCATTTACTGTTGGGTTGGGAAAAATATTCAGAACTTTTCTCCAAAAGAAGAGTTTTACTGGAAACTGGAGGCCCCAGGCCGCTTCTCACTCCTCTTACTCCCTTTCCTCACCCCGTGCATCGAGCGTCTTAAAAATAATTTTATTATAGGATAGAGAAGACAATGGACCACTAGACAAGGTACGAATTTGAGGGATCTGATACATGTTTCTTGACCAGAATTTCACGAAAAACACGATTCGCACGACAAAAATTACTGAAACCAACTCTTAACAAAGCTATTAACGTTCTTATTTCACATTGGTTACGAGGAATTTGAACTGCCCGCTCACAAGAAACTCAAAGCTCTACGTGAGTCGAATCGCGCACTACAACGGCTTCAGCAAGCTTCTCAATCGAGCGATGTTCATTTCCCACCATGTGTTGTTCAAACTATAAGCAACTTGCTATAGGTGAGCCAAAGCGTCAAAATTGAGATTGCCAGATTTTGATATCGCAGAGACTGTCATGATAACGCTTAGCGCACGATGTGAATCACGTAGAGCATTGAGTTTTAATGAGCGGGTAGTTTGAATTCACGCTTCAGGAATCATTAAATATCTTTGTAAGGAGTTGATTTCGGTAATTTTCGTTGTGCGCATCGTGTTTTACGTGAAATTTTAATTACGAAACATGTATCAGAACGCTGAAATTCGTACCTTGTCTAGTGGTCCATTCGGCGACATTCGAATGCACACACGATGCTTCCCCTTGGCGCAACACTCGAGGCTATTTTTCCGTGCGAATCGGTGGCCGTGGAACCACGCCGCGCCATCGGGCGTTCGTCAGCTCCTCACACGTATAATGACTCGGCTACCGGTTGCTCCGAGTTTCCTTTTTATTGGTCGGTCATCAGCCTCCGCGCGTCGGTCGCTGCTGGGAGAAAGACATTTCGCCGCACTTTCCTATCCAAACATCGTAAACGAGGCTCATTTACGGCCCAATGCAGCGTGCAAAACGACGAGGCCACTGGATGGGAGACGTAGTACTTGATGCCTTGCCCCAAAGTCCCACGCTTGAAGGATCTTGTTTTGTGCCACACACTGGAAGAAAAACACATTGGATCTTGAGTCCAGACTCTTAAAAACATCGACAAGAAAAAATACTCTTGATTCAATCGGATTTCAGCTTAAATCAAAAGGAAATCCGTTCAAATTAAAAGGCTTGGTTCTTGTTTTAAGCTTAAATCTGATTGAATCAAGAGAATTTTTTCTTGTCAATGTTTTCAAGAGTCTGGACTCTAGATCCAATGTGTTTTTTTTTTTCCAGTGCAGCCCAACACATAGTTTTATTGAAATTTACGTGAAAATTTTCATTGAGGAGATTTCTTTTCTCATCGATGCTGAACGGTTTCCGTGAACTAAAAACACGCCTACATAGAAAACGTTGTTATGGTAATGCCATCAAAGTAAAAATTAATACGTAGAACATAAACCATAAACTATAATTGCGGGTAGACGAGGTACACCTCAGAACACGGTGTACAGTGTTCACTCCGACAGGCGCAGTGTAGGCAATTTACGCATCGGAATGCATGTCCCACGGTGTAGCGTTTGAAGTATCTCACGGATGTCGAGGGCGCTACATATGGTGCGCGCGGGCAAGCCTCTTTATGCTTTTATTGCCCGCGATAATTATTATTTCAATTACATGAAAGAGTAGTATTCATTTTCATGTTAGGCACGACAGCCGTGAATACTACCTTCTGCATGCTTTTCGTGGCTGCGTTTTGGACACACAACAAACACATTCAGGTTAGAAATTGGCAGAAGAGGGTGGCACTTTACTTGAAGAAAGCATTATGTTTTCATTGGCTCTCTGGAGGAATATTGTCACTTACACTGAAAAAAAAGTAGTTAGCGTTGAGAACTAATTTGGTTGGTTCTCGCCAAGTAGAATCAAAATTAGGCTTCAGAACTAATTTATTGTACTGAAGCACCAATCAATTCGCTTCATACGCTGACTTGACTTTACTAGAGCGCGAACCAGAATTGGAAAACAGCACTAGCTGTGAAATTAGCGCTGTGGTAAGACAAATTCACCTTCGGGTCAAACTAATTCGCCCTCAACACTAACTGCCACATTGTCCGTTACATGTATTTAGTTTCGAAAAAGTGGCGTCGGTACAACAGCCTCAATCGCGTCAGCTCGAGAAAATAAATTAAAATGTGACATTTCGGGCTCGTTTGACAATGTAAATACTCCCGGTATGATTTATAGTGTCCTCTCTTTCTTGAAAACGTTCGAAAGCAACATTAATAAACCTGTTAAGGTTAGAAATCGTCTGTTCAATTCAAAACGTAAACAAGCATGATATTCGTTGGAGTCGTCAATCTTCTATATTAAATTGCGATTAAAGCGTTCCGCCTTCAGTTTATATTTTTACGAAAATCTGTGAACTTACTGCTTACTTCTATAGTTCGTGTTCTCCCGTAATTTCAAAGGAATATCTCAAGTGTTCGGACGCCGACATCGGTTGGTCCAGTGGTTAGCGCAACTGATCACAGACCTAGATGTCCCGGGTTCGAATCCCGGCCTCGGTGGCAAGATTTGATGGTCTCAGATCTTGTCACCGTGGAGTGGCATGGATGTTTCTCTTCGTTTCTTCCTTCGTTTCTTCCTTTGTACTTCTGTTTCTACTGTTGTTGTAATCTTCCCATCATTTAGCGGTGGCTGTT
>NW_017554517.1:767903-804607 GCF_001854935.1 Bemisia tabaci
CTAAGCCGTTTTCTCCTCTCTCAGTTTTGAGGTTAGGTTGACCCAACCCTACCGAATGCGAATTAGAGTAGCGGAATTAGTT
This sequence comes from Bemisia tabaci, assembly GCF_001854935.1. Taxonomy (NCBI): domain Eukaryota; kingdom Metazoa; phylum Arthropoda; class Insecta; order Hemiptera; family Aleyrodidae; genus Bemisia; species Bemisia tabaci. The sequence goes on from NW_017554517.1 coordinate 767,986, forward strand.
TCCAGCACTAATAGTGGTTAGTGTACAGAAACCAAAAATCATGTGTGTCCAAATCACACAATTTGAGTTAGTGTATAGAAACCATTTTTAGTCATCTGACGCTAACTCATTTTTTTCAGTGTACTGCTGTCTTGCGTAAAACTACGTCATTTTTGCGCACTTACGGCTTTCTCACGTGCATGTCTCGTTCTCGTTTTCATTAAAAAATGATGAATTTTGCCATTTCAGTGATTTCATCTGAAAGAGATTGGTCGCGACTTTCGAAGGAAACTCGATTTCGAAAATTCGACACTTACGCTGCCGTGCTAAGGAAGAACGCCGTATGAACATTCATTCAAAGTTGCCAAATTTCCCTTGATAAAACATGTATTTTTGACAACATTCATGCATATTTTCCCTTGAAATTTTCAGATATTTTAGATTAAATTGCGAACAAAATTGTCTGAAACTTTCGGAAAATAAAATTCAGAATTTTCCCGGTAAAGTCGGTTTTTATCGGAGAAAACTTAGCAACGCCCCAAGGTTCATACGGCGTTCTTCCTTAGCACGGCAGTACAGCTCCCTCCGCTATCACGGCAGATCAGATAAGCGCCCTTTTTCCGGTGCGCTATCAATTAATAAAAATTGTATTTTTCACTTCAAACACAGACCGACAGCTGAGCGTTTCTCTGATACGAACGTATTAGAACTTTCTTGCTTGTTTTTACATTGGTCCCTAAAATCCCCTATGTGGCCTGAGCCTGTCCCAACGGAGCAACCACTACGGTGACGTCAGGGTGGCGTGGGTGTTGCGCGGATACGGTGAGGAGCTGTCGGACGAACTCGGAGTCGGCGAAATGATTTTAGCGTGCGAAGGAGTGATGAAGGCGAGTGTTTACGGCTTTAGCATTGCACAAACTCGCCTTAATTAAAAATGGCGCCCACACGCCATACTCCGCGGAATCCCATCGTTGTCACGTCCGTCTTACCATAGAATAATAACTACCAGAAAGGCAACAATCGGACATCTTTGCTGAGTAGAGTCCCTTTATACTGAGAGTCAAGACAACACCCCCTCATGGAGTCACAAACGGGAATAAAGATTACAGAAATTGAACGTTTTTTGTAATCTTTGATCGGCCCATTCTCGAATTCCTTTCTCCGTTCCTTCCCTCATTCCGTTTGTTCTTTGCCGAATCCGTAATTCCCCGGTCCATTCCAGATTATAATCTTTGCAATCGGTGAAATGTAATCTTTATTCCCGTTTGTGACACTGTCATGGCCTAAAATACAGAAACCAATCAGAGATGGATTCACATTGTCTTGACTCTCAGTATAAAGGGACTCCAGTCTCACCGTGGAATAATACCTACCAGAAGGGCAACAGTTGGACATCTTTGCTAGAGTACCTATATTAAGAGAGTATGGCCACTGGGCCCCATGGAGAGGCTTCGGACCCAAAAGTGGCGGTGCTTTGTTTTGAGCTTCCATTTTGACGCCATTTTGACGAGTGGACACAGGGCTTTACACATCCTTGCGGACCATTGAGTACATAGAGTCGTAATGTAAGTGGGAGAGCTGGCGCCACTTTTAAGCATTTTCCATGTCCCGAATTCCGAGACTCCTGTGTGACGCCGGGTCACTTTTTCGATACATGATCGATTGTTTGCGATGCACGGGTACCCGGCCATCCGATGACAACAACAACAACAACATCAAAGGAGATAGGAATTACCACGTATTCCACACCGCCATTTTGGATCGAAAATGTATCGAAAAAGCGACCCGAACTCGGCGCACACCGGGCTCGGAATTCGTCGAGCAGAACATGGCGCCAGCTCTCCCATTTACATTACGACTCTATGTACTCTATGTTGCGGACGTGGTTCCATATCAGAAGCATTAAATAAAGGTATCACGGATTAATCTATTCTAAATAAGCCCTCACTTATAAGTCCCCCCCTATCCGCGGAGATCCGAATTAGCCGGTGCGCTTTTGATAACATCGCCACTATACTAGAATTCTAGAGGCAGGTTGAAAGCAATAAGCGCCCCTATCGGCTGAGCGCTTAAAAGTCTTGGACATTTTCAAGAATGGAGATGTTGCATGTGTGAGGAATTTGCGATTTGACTGTTGATTCTTACGTAAAGGTTCGCGAGAAACACGAGAGCCAACTTTCGGAAATCAACACAAGTTAAATGGATGAGTCAGCGAGCTGTTCGATGGATAACCCCCAGTTTGACAAACTTTCTCAGCAAACCGATCAACGTCAGCCATCAACAACCGAATAGACGATGGATGCAATGGCTAGAGAATTGGCAACGCCGGCCAAGATGCACATGGAATGGGATGAATCGTTGGATGTAAACAAACATACAACTGCATAGAGAGATCGATTGTCATTGAAAATGCGCCTAACATGGATTCGGTCGAGCTCTTTCTACAAGAGAATCCGGCTTAAATTAGCTCGTACTAAACAAGGATTTAAAGATTATGTTTATGAGGCCTGTACTCAATGATCAGGGTGTCTACTAAAACAGGCTGACCAAAAGTAAGTACTTTTGCGGTACATTCTCAAGAAATGCAGAACCTCCTTGGCAGAAAAATTCGGTGCTTTTTCAGTGCCTCCATTTGATGAAATTCGAAAATAAATTTTCGCTCGAATGACGTAGACACACAATTCCACTGGTGACTTATAGATTAACTGACTGCACGATCACAATCTTGCAGGCAAATACTACTCTCAGAATCAACGCGCACTGGATTGCATACTTTCCAGGCTAAATTAAAAAAAACACGGTTGGTATGAAGGAAAATATTCCGGACCTTCTTCCGGAATTACCGCGCTTTATCAGTACTTCCGGACCGCCCTTAAAAAGTCAGTACTACATCCGGACTTTCCGGACGAGTAGGCACCTTGATGTAGCCAAGAGGGACCAGTCAGTCTAGCCTCCAGACTCTTCATGGCTGGCCAAAATGGAGGGGATATCCCACCCTACCCTGAGAGTCCACGTCTACAACAAGACAAACTCTCCGTGCAAAGATAGGGAGCAAATACATTATCAGTGATGCCGTGATTTTAGTTTAAGAGTCCCCAAATAAGGTGGCAGCCCTGTCAATAATGTATTTGCTCCCTATCTTTGCATGGAGAGTTTATCTTGATGTAGAGGTGGACTACACAGGATAGCATGGGATATCCCCTCCATTTTGGCCTCAACTTGAGAGCTTTTTTTGAGCTTGGGAGATGATTCCAGAGAAAACCAGTGGCACCATCGTGTTCTCGCGAACTTTTACAAAAGAGTCGACAGTCAAATCGCAAATTCCTCACACATGCAACACATCGATTCCTGATATTTTCCGGTTTTTCCTGATGCTAGACACCCTGCATTTTCTTCTTTTTGCGGGCAGCCCTGAGTCCAGGTTCCGCGATTCACTAGAAAAACAAAAAAAAACACATTGGATCTAGGGTGCAGACTCTTAAAAACATTGACAAGAAAAACTACTCTTGATTCAATCGGATTTTTGCTTAAATCAATTAAGAACCAAGCCTCTTAATTTGAGCGGATTTCCTTTGATTTAAGCAAAAATCTGATTGAATCAAGAGTACTTTTTCTTGTCGATGTTTTTAAGAGTCTGGACTCTAGATCTCATGTGTCTTTTTTCCAGTGTTCCGCATTTTCAGTATGCTCTCGCGATTTTCATCGTCGGATTCTGGTGTTGGGCAGGAGCGCGGCGATAATCGCGGTCCGGGCGCGCGGATAATCAGATTTGGTGCGGCGCGTCGGGTCAGGAGGGCGTGCGGGCGGCTCCTTGCGCCGCCGCTATTCTTCCAAGCGGCACTCCATCCCGGGCTACATGCTTCGCTACTCCGTCCAAGGATAGTGCAATCAGAATGCAGTCCCGCTCCTTTGCCTTTCTACCGGGACGTTGCGAAAACCTCCCGCCAATCGCAGCGCCGCCACCGGCCGCGCGCCGAGCCGCTTCCCGCCGACCGTAAAACTCCGATCTCCCGCCGCCGCCGCCACGAAATCTCCAGTGAATCGACACAGAATATTTCTACACTGGAAAAAAAACACATTGGATCTGGAGTCCAGACTCTTAAAAACATCGACAAGAAAAAGTACTCTTGATTCAATCAGAATCTAGCTTAAATCAAGAGCCAAGCCTCTTAATTTAAGCGGATTTCGTTTCGATTCAAGCAAAAATCCGATTGAATCAAGAGTATTTTTTCAAAAGTCTGGACTCTAGATCCACTGAGTTTTTTTTTTTTTTTTTTTTTTTTTTTTTTTTTTTTTTTTTTTTTTTTTTTTTTTTTTTTTTTTTTTTTTTTTTCTACTGTACTTGTATGGTTCTCTTCGCTAAAATGGCAGAATATTCCACCACCAGCGATTCGTGCCGTGGATTGCGGGTGAACGGGGTAAACGTTAAATCATGGTATACACTCCAGCAGGCGCAGTGTAGTCAATTTGCGCATCGGAGTGTATGTGCGATGGTGTAGCGTTTGAAGTATCTCTCGGATGTCGAAGGCGCTACACATGGTGCGCTGATCTGTGCGCTAAATCTGATCGAATCAAGAGTCCTTTTTCTTGTCAATGTTTTCAAGAGTCTGGGCTCTAGATCCAATGTGTTTTTTTTTCCAGTGCTACACAGAATATTTCTATTTATTGTGGAATCGATGCTGGACATATATGCTGGACTTCGATACAGGGTTTCTACAGAATTTAAGAGATGAAAATCCCTGACATTTCCCTGATTTCCCTGACACATTTTGGTGAAATTCCCTGACAGTTGAAGATGTGACGGATGGTTAAGAAGGCTTAATTGAAAATAATTTTCTGGCAAAATTTGTTGATCGACACGTTAAACCATTCTAGGTTGCAGATTAGGGAGGCTTAATTGTTTATCCCTGACACTTTCGTCATTTTCCCTGAAATTTCCAGGTAACCCATGACTTTTTCAAAGTCCCTGGCATATCCCAGTATTCCCTGAATCTGGCAACCCTGTTTTACTTACTTTTCGAATAAAACTCAATATTAAGTTCATTCCGTTCTAAGTATACATATATCCATGCAATGTTGGAAAGGGGCAACTTCAGTGGCGTGGTGTGCTTTGCGATACATCGATTGATCCGCCATTTAAACCTTTGAAAAAGGATCGATAAACAGAGCTCTCGCAACGAGCACCTTAAAAATCGATTCTTTACCGTAGATTCAAATGGGGGATAATCGATAATCGATAATCGATCACTCGCGCCTCGCCACAGGTTGACTTTACTCACGTTCTTATCTTGACTCGAATGTACCGGATTGATGACCAACATACCTGAAACAATAATACGACAACATTAACGACCGAATTTGGGAGTGAAGCGTGTCCGAATAAAACACGCATTAATTTTAAACTTATAAAATAAAACATACTTTGCGGACGTATCAATAATGGCTGATTATCGAGTCTTTTTAATAGGTTCGAATGGTGGATTAATGGCAAAGCACGCCACGCCACTGATTTTCAGCACTATCTGGCGACATTTCTCAGCTTTCAACTCACGAGCTGACAAAACTTGATCTTATAGCGTTCCACTCGAGGACGTGTGACAAAAGCGTGACTCGATTCATCAATTTATTGCAGAACACCGTAAGAGCCTTCAGAAGTTGCCAAATTTCCTTGGACAGCTCGTTAAATTTCGGTAAAATTTGTGCGTATTTTTCATCCGATTTTCCAGAGAATTTTGTTCGTGCTTTACTCTAAAGTGTATGAAAATTTCAAGGAAAAATATTCATTACTTTCTTCAAAAATAAATATTTTCTGACAAGGAATTTGGCAACATTGGAATGCTCATACGGCGTTTTTCCTTAGAGCACGGCAGTTGGGTGGTCAGGATCATTGCTAATCGTTGCTCTGACGGTGAAAAAGAAGTAAGTCTTTATTGACTGAACCACAGATAGTACGGAAACATACGCACTGTGGGGTTCATGTCAAAATGGGATTGAGGTCTTTTTGCAATATGAATGTTTTACGCAGTTTTAATTTTGACGAGCCCAACATTCAACCGCAATCGCGTTACGAACAAGGAATCTGCCGTGATGAGAAGACCGGCCGTCTGAATATTCAAGCGTTGCTAAAATTCCTCCGACGAAGCACGAATTCTCCGGAGAAGTTAATTTTTTTTCGGGGAGAAAAGTTTTCTGGAAATGCCGACATTTTCTAGCTGATTCATAACTTTTTGATGAGAGTTTTTTGATCGATGAATCGTTGGTAATTATTTGGTAATGCGATGTCTCTACAATTATGGAGCATGGATGTCAACAAAGCCATCTAAAAGTTTCGAATGCGAGAGAAAATTCGAGATTCTAAGGGAAAACACTTGAATTTCATTATTACATATTTATGGACTTCCTCGGGCTTTCTCAAACTATATACCACACTGGAAAAAAACACATTGGATCTAGAGTCCAGTCTCTTAAAAACATCGACAAGAAAACATACTCTTGATTCAATCAGATTTAAGCTTAAATCAAGAACCAAGCCTCTTAATTTGAGCGGATTTCCTTTTGATTTAAGCTTAAATCTGATTGAATCAAGAGTATTTTTTCTTGTCAATGTTTTCAAGAGTCTGGACTCTAGATCCAATAAGTTTTTTTTTCTTTTTTCTTTTTTTTCCAGTGCAGGACTTGTGATGCTGTTACTAACTAGTAATAAGAGTTGCCACAGAATTTAGAAAATTAAATTCCCTGACGTTTCCTTGATATCCCTAACAAATTTTGATGATATTCTATGACAATTAAAAAAATGCCAGATGGTTAAAAGTTTATAATAGAAATAGGTTTAATTTAATTTGCAATTCAATCGAGTGTACATGCAGATTTAGGGGAAACTATCCATGACTTTCCACAAAAATAAATATTCTATCACAGGAAAATCGGCAACGCCGGAGTGCCATACGTCGTTTATACCATTGCTGGCTCCGTCTTTCTCTGTTTCGCGGTTTTCGTTTTACAACTACAACTTTCCGCGGGGCCCTTGTCCGATTCGATGAGTAACTCTCGTAAACGGAGAAACTTCCGCGGTTTATCATTTCCTCGAGTTTTCTGCACTTAGCGCACAGTAAAGAAAATCGAGTCAATTGGAGAGGTCGGACATGAAAAGAGCCATGCACAAAAAGGGCCAAAAACGGCCCATTTTTGGGCCCTCGAAATTGGGGTCGAAGTGAGGTTTTTTTTCATCCTTAGGGTGACCCTTTACACATACTAAAATTTCAGATTGAGTATACGCACCGTTTTCGAGTTATAGGGGGGCAAAGTCCCCAATTTTCACCCATTTTTGCAGGTGTTTTAATGTCGAACTCCGGCTGTTACGAGGTATCAGATCTAGATATTGAAGCGCGGTTTGCGGTGATTTGTTCAGCTACTCCTGTAGTATTTTTCCATATGTTTCACAAAGCTCCAAATGGTTTTTTGGGGGGCGGGGAGGGGGGCTTTATTCATACTATCATGACCGTTAGCGCATCTTACCGACTTTACTTTGTTCTTTCCTCTCCACGCCGCGGTCACAATGGTATTTTCTGTTGGGGATTTTTCTTCTTCTTTACATTTTAACAATTTTAATGTCCTCCCCCTCTTTTCCCCTTTTTACCCCCTCCCCCAAAATCCAAACACTTCCTCTCAAGTGTTCTTCCTGTGAGGCAGATATGACGGGGTCATATGTGGGGGATTATTTTTCTTTCTTTACGATTGATAAACTTTGACCCAACTTACTTCTTCCTTACAGGGGTAAGGGCCCCCTTACCCCTGTATTATCTCCCCCCCCCTTGCCCGATCCGCTTTACTTGAAGTATTTTGCTCCCTCCGCAGCAGCAATGACGATGTTTCCTGTGAAGAATTGTTTCTTATTCATATTTTTCACGTTTCTCTTTCCACTTCTTTGTTTGATTTATTCTTTCCTACGTACATTCTCTTCCACTTTTTCTTCGCGTGACAACATAACTCCCACCAAAAAGTAGTAAAAAGTAGAAGAAAAGTGAAAAGTAAAGAGAACGAAGCAAAAGAGGGAGGAACAAGAGGGGATGGGAAAGAGGAAGAAGGGGGGGAATAATGGAGAAGAGTAGGAGGGTGGCTCCCATGTATTCAGTATTTCAGTACCTAAACATTAGTAATACATTATTTGCCAGAAACATTGTCATTTCTGCTGCGGAGGGAGCAAAATACTTCAAGTAAAGCGGATCGGGCAAGGGGGGGGGAGATAATACAGGGGTAAGGGGGCCCTTACCCCTGTAAGGAAGAAGTAAGTTGGGTCAAAGTTTATCAATCGTAAAGAAAGAAAAATAATCCCCCACATATGACCCCGTCATATCTGCCTCACAGGAAGAACACTTGAGAGGAAGTGTTTGGATTTTGGGGGAGGGGGTAAAAAGGGGAAAAGAGGGGGAGGACATTAAAATTGTTAAAATGTAAAGAAGAAGAAAAATCCCCAACAGAAAATACCATTGTGACCGCGGCGTGGAGAGGAAAGAACAAAGTAAAGTCGGTAAGATGCGCTAACGGTCATGATAGTATGAATAAAGCCCCCCTCCCCGCCCCCCAAAAAACCATTTGGAGCTTTGTGAAACATATGGAAAAATACTACAGGAGTAGCTGAACAAATCACCGCAAACCGCGCTTCAATATCTAGATCTGATACCTCGTAACAGCCGGAGTTCGACATTAAAACACCTGCAAAAATGGGTGAAAATTGGGGACTTTGCCCCCCTATAACTCGAAAACGGTGCGTATACTCAATCTGAAATTTTAGTATGTGTAAAGGGTCACCCTAAGGATGAAAAAAAACCTCACTTCGACCCCAATTTCGAGGGCCCAAAAATGGGCCACTTTGTGCATGGCTCTTTCGGCTGAAACTGCAAATTATGATGTTTATGTAGTCACATTTCAAATTTCAAGAGGTACTTACGGTGATTCGATGGACGCCATTATTTTTTTTGTGTCAGAACGGCATGCGATTTATCGCATCAATTGGTTCCATTGTTTCTGCTACTCGTCGTTTTGCTCCAATTTTAAGATCGCAATTCTGTTGTCAGGAGACTAAAGCACTCACCTACCAATTTTAACAAAGAAATTCAACGTAATAAAGGCGTGGTTTTTTTCAGAGAGAAAACACCGCATTCGATACTGATATCGAAACTGCACCTGAATGCGATACTTTCTCTCTAAAAAAAACTACGCCTTTATTACGTTGAATTTCTTTGTTAAAATTGGTACGCGAGTGCTTCAGTCTCTTGACAACAGAATGGCGAACTCAAAATTGGAGAAAAATGACGAGTAGCTGAAAAAATGAACCAATTGATGCGATATATCGCATGCCGTTCTGACACAAAATATGGCGTCCATCGAATCACCTTAAGCAAGAAAATTTCACGAGGAAACCAATGGAACCACTTTTAGAACCTCAAAGTTTTGTATAAACGGAGTTATGAGCATTAAAAGTTTCCAAATTTTGTCCGCCCTCTTCTATTGACTCGATCCACTGTGCGGCGTTTATTTGTACTCGAAGATGGGTCCGCTCTTCAAAACTTTCACGATTTGACAGTCCCTCTACTTCTCTTTCTTCGCCGTATTACTTAATTAACTTTTATTTGATGTATTAAGTTGCTTCTTTAATGCAACAAATATTTTCCAAAACGAGACGGCTATTTTAGGACGTTTAGCCTCTTTGTGGTTATTTTCAGATATCGTCGGCTGCACTGCCGCGATAGCGAAGAGAGCAGTAAGTGCAAAAATGAAGTTTTGAGAAAACGAGCTCGGAAGCTTCTGTCTGACCGGAAAATAATATCGAAAGAAGCCTCATTCTTTGTCAAATGACCACTAATCGGTCTTTCCTAGAAATCGTTCGGATGATTAAAAATCGACTGATTTTATTTCAATTACACAAAAAGGAATTTTTCATTTCCATGCTAGGCTATTGTTAGACAAGACAGCCGTAAACGCTATCTTCTGCATGCTTTCGTGGTTGCGTTTTGAACACCCAACAAACACACTTTCAGGTTAAAAATCGGAAAGAGATGGCGGCACTTTACTTGAAAGCACCAATTTCATTGGTTCTCTGGATGAATAATATCACTAATTGCTGCTTTGTCTGAAACTACGTCGTAAATTGCGGGTAGACGGGTTGCACCTCAAAACACGGTGTACTCCAGCAGGCGCAGTGTAGGCAATTTGCGTATCGGAATGCATGTGCCACGGTGTAGCGTTTGAAGTATCTCACGGATGTCGAAGGCGCTACATATGGTGGGCGCGGGCGAGCCTTTTTATGCTTCTATTTCTCGCGATAATTATTATTTCAATTACATAAAACAGGCGTTATTCATTTTCATGTTAGGTACGACAGCCGTAAATACAACGAGTACTTTCTTCATGCTTTCGTGGCTGCGTTTTTGACACACAACAAACACATTCAGGTTAGAAATTGGCAGAAGAGATTGGCACTTTACTTGAAAGCATTGTATTCATTGGCTCTCTGGAGGCATATTGTCACTTACTGCTGTCTTGCCTGAAAGTACGTCATTTTTGCGCACTTACAGCTTTCTCACGTGCATTTCTCGTTCTCGTTTTCATTAAAATATGATGAATTTTTCTATTTCATTGATTTCATCGAAAAGAGATTGGTCGCGAATTTCGAAGGAAACTCGATTTTGAAAATTTGACACTTACAGCTCTCTTCGCTATCACGGCAGATCAGATAAGGGCCCTTTTTGCGAGGTCAGGCTGTCTACTAAAACCGGATGGCCAAAAATTAGTACTTTTAAAATACTTTTTCAGTACATTCCCAAGAAATTCAGTACCACCTCAACAGAAAAAAGGAAGTACTTTTTCAGTATTCTCCAATAAATTGGCGAAATTCGACAAATTTCAAAAAATTTGAATTTCCCGCTCAAATTGCGAGAAAAGTGACGAAAAATGAAAAAATTCCGGACCTTTTACAGTACTTCCAGATCGCCCTTAAAAATCAGTAGTATTTCCGGACTTCGCGGAAATTCCGGACTTGCAGGTACCCTGGCGGTGAGCGCGAGTTCTCTTGGCACCGTTGTACGGTGGCGTGGCGTGATTTGCGATAAATCGATTTATCTGCTATTTAAACCTATGGAAAAGAGTCGATAGACAGGGTGTTCGCAATTAGCACATTCATAATGGAGATGTTGCATGTGTGAGGGATTTGCGATTAGACTGTTGTTTCTTATGTAAAAGTTCGCGAGAAACACGATGGTGCCGCTGGTTTTCTCTGAAATCATCTCCCAAGCTCAAAAAAAGCTCTCAAATTGAGGCCAAAATGGAGGGGATATCCCACCCAACCCTGAGAGTCCTCCTCTACATCAAAACAAACTCTCCATGCAAAGATAGGGAGCAAATACTTTGACAGTGCTGCCACTTTATTTGGGGACTCTAAAACTGAAAACACGGCAACCCTGCCAATGTATTTGCTCCCTATCTTCGCATGGAGAGTTTGTCTTGATGTAGGGGTGGACTCTTAGGGTAGGGTGGGATAACCCCTCCATTTTGACCTCAACTTGAGAGCTTTTTCTGAGCTTAGGAGTTGATTTCAGAGAAAACCAGCGGCACCATCGTGTTTCTCGCGAACTTTTACATAAGAATCAATGGTCAAATCGCAAATCCCTCATACATGCAACATCTCCATTGATTCTTTACCACAGCTTCTAATGGAGAAATATCGATAATCGACCACTCACGCCTCGGCACTGCCGTGGTCGAATTGAAGGCGGAAGACGACGCAGGGTGACGTCACCCGGGGGCGGGCGGGGTCGGGTCCCACCGTCCGCGAAAAAAGGTGCTCGTCAAAGTGACACGCTGACACTTCGCGACACACCTGCGTCTCGAGCGTCCACGTCGGATGGGCGCATCTCGATCCTGATTAAAGCTGCCAGATTGTGCGATAAAATGTGAATAAATAAGTAAGAAACAAATTTAACCTAATTCCGATACTATAAATAAACCAACAGATGTTAACCATAGAACTATAACCCATTATTTTTTGGATAGTCCTATTGTTTAGTCCTATTTATATTAATTATTCTTATACGGGTTTAAATGAAGATACGTGCTGATTTTTCAGCACTTCCTGGCAACAATGCCGATCCAGGAGCCAATACTACCGTCTTCGGCAAGAACAACGTGCGAGCCGTCAACCGTTGCCAAAATTCCTCACATAAAATACGAATTTTCAAGGAAAGTTGTGAATATTTTCGTCCAATTTCTCACAAAGTTTTTTTCGGAATTTAATCTGCGGTATCCGAAAATTTCAAGGAAAAACATCCAAAACTTTCTTCAAAAATAAGCATTTTCTGAGCGTAACGAACAGTAAAGAACAATAAAAAAATAGAACAATTAGAAACTAAGGAAAAGGAATGAATGTTATCCCCGTATTCGGACGAGATCGCCGCATGTCCGCACGATACCGAAACAGATGCACGACAGTGGTGTGGCGTGCTTTGCGATATATCTGCCATTTAAACCTGAGGAAATGGATCGACAAACAGTGTGCTTCCAACGAACACTTTAATAATCGATTCTTTCCCATAGCTTCAAATGGGGAAATATCGATAATCGATCAATCACGCCTCGCCACAGAACGCACCTTATGCACATAAATTGAGCAATGTTACTTGTCACAGCATCCAACTTTCATCTTCAATTTGGACGCTTCACTGATCAAGCTGGATCTTCGATGAGAATTTGGGGGTCACATACTAAAATTCTCTTACAAAGTCTCGCATTTTTCCTCGGACGAGATTCCCGAACGGAACACAACGCATTAAAATTTAGGAGAAATCTTAAGTCGAAATCGAAAAAAACCTCGAAGAATTCAAACGCTTGTCTCTTTTTCGGAGGCAGAATTCCTTTTCGCACCTTATCAACTTTTGCAATTTGGCTATCGCGGCGAATGATGGTACTCAAAAATATAGTTCGCGCACAATGAGCATTACTTTAGAGAATGCGGGATAAAACTTTACGTGTGAGCAGAGATGGAAACTTTCATGTTTATTTTCGTGAAATTTCACGACTTAGTTTGAAACTTTTGGGGATGCATTCAGGAAGCCAGGAAACTCCTTAAAAAGGTGGTTCTAGATTTTGAAATTGTTCACCTCAAGCCTAAAACATTCACACGTTTCAAATGTTTTCATTTGGTTTAGAGGTTAGGTTGGGGCTTTTCTCTCTAAACGTCACTTTGTACCCCCCCCCCTTCTTGTATACTGCCGTGCTAAGGAAGAACGCCGTATGAACACTCGAGAGTTGCCAAATTTCCTTCGATAAAATGTTTATTTTTGCGGAGGGCTATAGATATTTTTCCTTGAAATTTTCAGGACCTCCCGGTAAAATTGCGAACAAAATCATCTGAAAAATTGGAAGGAAAATATTCATAAGTTTCCCAGGAAATTAGTATTTTATCAAAGGAAATTTGGCAACGCTTGAAGGTTCATACGGCGTTTTTCCTTAGCACGGCAGTAGCAACAGGTAGATCACACTGAAAAAAAATCTCGGTGTATTTACTGAGAAAAGGGTAAAATTACTAAGAATTCAGGGTTCTATTTGATCCCAGTTTTTTCTTGGTAAAATTACCATTTATGGAATTGGTAATTTTACCGAGAAATCTCGGTAAAATTATTGACTTTCTCGGTAATTTTACTGGACCCCGGTAAAAACGCGATTATTTTTTATCGACTGTGGTAGAATTACCGAGATAAAATGGCAAAGTTACCGGGAATTGATTACCAATAAAAGTGGTATTCTTACCTGAAAAAAACAGTAAAAATACCGGTTTTTAGGTAAGCTTACCAGTCGGTCTTGTGAAATTACCAATAATTGGTAAAAAAAGTGAGATGGTAAAGGTACCAACGGACCTTGGTAAAAACGCCGAGAACTTTTGTTCAGTGCATTTGAAACGCTTTCGGATCTCTGAAGGTTCAATCGATGTATAATCCCGAAAAAAATTAATAAATTTCAAATTCCGTGAAATTTCTTCGAGCACGAATCGAAATTTTTCCGTCCACGTTGGACCACTGTGAGCTGAGTTGGGCGTCGCGTCGCACTCCATTCATAAAATTCCAAAGCCGCTGACTTGACTGAACTCACGGGCGCCTTAAAATGGACAGAACGAGTGCGTACGAAACCGAAACTAAGGTCGACAACCGCTACCGACTCACCGCGGCGACCGACCCGATCGACGTTGGGAGAAGCGTCCACCCACGCAAGCGACAAACCGGTCGCCACGACGACGTTCTACCGTGACAGCGAAGAGAGCAGTAAGTCCATGCTGGGATGGACCTAGAGATACATAAAAGCATGTGCTAACCATGGCTCATACAGAAATGCACTTACTGCTCTACCGTGACAGCGAAGAGAGCAGTAAGTCCATGCTGGGATGAACCTAGAGATGCATAAAAACATGTGCTAACCATGGCTCATACAGAAATCCACTTACCGCTCTCTTCGCTATTACGGCAGCGTTGGTAGTAAGTTTCGCCGCACGGAAAAAAAATCTCGGTGTACATACTAAGAAAATGGTAAAATTACCAAGTATTCAGGACTCTATTTGATCCCAGTTTTTTCTTGGTAAAATTACAATTTATGGAATTGGTAATTTTACCGAGAAATCTCGGTAAAATTATTGAACTTTCTCGGTATATTACTGGTCCTTGGTAAAAATGCCAATATTTTTTATCGACTGTGGTAGAATTACCGAGATAAAATGGCAAAGTTACCGGGAATCGATTACTAATAAAAGTGGTAATCTTACCTGAAAAAACAGTAAAAATACCGGTTTTTAGGTAAGCTTACCAGTCTGTCTTGGTAAAATTACCAATGATTGGTAAAAAAAGTGAGATGGTAAAGGTATACCAACGGACCTTGGTAAAAACGCCGAGAATTTTTTTTCAGTGCGACGAAAACCGAAGCCTCGTGACCGACGCATTCAAAATCATGTCCGCGGCAGAGACAGTTTGTTTTGAAGACCTCGCATTGCTCTTTTACCTTTAGAGTACGTGATGTCTGGAATTCTAGACTATGCCCATTCCCAGATTATTCCCTGGTTTTCAGGAGTTATCGTGAATCGATCGACAAAGCCGTGAATCGGTCGACAAATCCATGACTCGATCCGCAAAGCCGTGAATTGATTGAAAACTTCATGAATCGATCGACAAAGCCGTGAATCGGTCGAAAAAGCCAAAAATCTATAGACTAAGCCGTAAATTGGTTGAAAACTTCATGAATCGATCGAAAAAGCTGTGAATCGATCGACAAAGCCGTGAATCGACCAACAAAACTCGTGAGTCGATCGACGAAGCCGTATCGATCGAAAACTACATGCGCAGATCGACAAAGCCGTGAATTGGTTGAAAACTTCATAAATCGATCGACAAAGCCGTCAATCGATCGAAAACTCCGTGAATCGGTCGACGCAACCGTGAATAGATGGACGAAGCTGTATCAAGCAAAAACTCTATGAATCGATCGAAAAAACCGTGAATTGATAGACAAAGCCGTGAATTGGTGGACAAAGCCGTGAATCAATTTAAAACTACACGAATCGATCGACAAAACCGTGAATTGGTCGACAAAGCCGTGAATCTATCGACAATGCTGTGAATCGATCGGTTCACGTTTTTATTTTTGGATCCATTGGATTGCATTTTGCAAAAAGGAACCACCAGCATTGCAATGTTGCTAAGATTGTGCAACTTCTTTCGTCTTGGAGGAAAACCCCGATTATCCATTAATAGCTAGTTTCTATTTCACTCGCTAAAAACTGTAAATTTAAGACAAAAATTACCATCTAAATTTCATAGTTTTTCACGATTTCCGCAATTTTATTGCAAAAGATGAAGTTGCACAATCTTAGCACCATTGCAATGCTAGTGGTTCCTTTTTGCAAAATGCAATCCGATTAATGTCGATCGAGTCTATACCCCTCTAGATCAGTCCACAGTCCACACGCAAAACTGCGCCGACAAAAGTCAAGGCGTCAACGCCTGAGGCCCTCGCGAGGTGTTTGTCACCTGCATCGGCGTGATTTAATTTGACGTGAGGTGTAAATTTAAATGGTCTTTAAATAGCGTTCAGGTGTGACAAATACGGTCCGACAGCCATCCATGCGAGGGCGAGGAAGTCCTAATGAGGAAAGAAGCTCATTGATGGCGCAGGTTCAAGCCGCCCGAATTCGTGGGTTTCGCGGTTCGGAATATTAAAAAGCGGACAGAAAAAAAGCGCCGAGTAAGCTGGTCACATCAGTTTGGCGCGGAAAATTATGGAATAATCGAAAGTAGTCTATTTTTATCAAATCACGTCGCGTCGCGTCGTCTCTCCGATGCCCGTTAAGGAAAAACTTGAGAAAGGAGATTGGCTTTTTCGACTTATAGGGTGCTCATACTCATGACGCAATATGATGCAGGGCGTCTGCAAGCCATAAAATGAGTCTGTGAAACACAAGAGCACTGAAAAAAGCTTACGAACAATACAGACATACCGTCGATTCCGAGCTCAGAGGTTGAAAGTTCCGGGTGCTGGAGCCGTGGCTCCATTTTGCTCTGGGCTCTACGCCCGGAACGCGGACAGTGTGTCTACACAGCCCGTAAGTATGGCTTCCACGGCCGAAGTTTTTTTTTCAGTGATATGAAAGTGAACACTGGAGAGAGAATAATACGATCTAAAGCAAAAATATTCTAAAATGTATTCTAATTTGCCGCCGATGGTAAATTTCCCTGTAATGGATGTCTTTATGCTCAAGGTAACTAGAGACGTGTGGGAAAGATGGGGTGTGCTCGTTTCAGCTCCATAGGAAACAATTTAAAAGTGGTCGTGATTCCTTTAGGGAAAATGGAAAAGTGGGATTCTACATTAGATAAAAAGGATTTAATGTAAAATAAAGAATTGAGAAAAAAGATGCTGGAATCAAGAAGGAAGTCGCTTTCATCAAGCTAAAACCTGCTTCATTCCAGCGATTTTCTTCTTGATGCACGAATAAGTATTCTCGACGGCAAATCCAGTCATATTTCCTGTGGTTATCTGATTTCCTCTCTAATTCGCAATCCGTGGAAAAGTTGAAACATTCCGGACAATTCCCGACTCACGATGGTCACAAAATTTTCGAATTGAATTTGCCTGGTATTGCAGGTTTTTCCGGGAAATTTTGCGAAAAATCCCTGAGTTCCAAAATAATGTGGTACGATAGAAAACGACTTCCAAATTTTCCCTGACCTCTTATTTTCCCCTGATGTGCTCCCGCAGTGCTGCCGTAACCAGAAATTTTTGCTGGAGGGGGGGGGAAGGGGCCCAGAGGTAAAAATTTCCTGAAAATTACGAAAAGTGACGTTTGTAGGATATCGAGACCCCTTTGACACCCCCCCCCCCCTCCGGCTACGCTTTTATCCCCCGGTTGCCTCTGGCTGTGTATATACCCCTGACCATATTTCAGTAATCCTTCCCTCCCCCTTCCCTTCCCAAGAAGCCCGGTACACCTTCACACATTCACTTCTTTTCTATGACGTGCCGCACCGAGGCAAGGTTCAACGAACAATTTGTATTCAACACACCGCGGGATAAATGATGAAGAAAAGGAATAGAAAATACTCAAGAGTATGTTCGCCGCACCATGCATCACACTGTGCGACGTTTGAATGAAGAAGGGGGGAAGGCATGATGGGAGCACCTGAATTCTTTACCTAATTGAGTCAATTACGCCAACTTGCGAGCACACTGGACGACACTACGCAAAATCATCTATGGACATCAACGTGTCCGGTGCCCGGTTTTGAAAAAGCTCACCTACACGCCGAATTGCTTTGACACTTTAGATAGGCGCATTTCGGTGGCGAAGCGAGAATAATCGATTATCGATATTTCTCCATTTGAAACTATGGTGAAGAAACGATTATTGTAGAGTTCGCTGCGAACATCCTGCTTATCGATCCTTTTCCATAGGTTCAAACGGCAGATTAATCGCAAAGCACGCCTTGGGCCTTGTCTCCATGGGCCGTTTCACGGGATTTGTCCCAGGGAAAAATCCCACTGACGAGGTTGGGAGAAATATTGAGTTAAGCAATACTTTTCCCAGTGCCAAGTTTGGTCCTTGTACCCCTAGGACCCACTGAGAGAGGAAGAGGAAGTGAAAACGAACTGTGCGATATTTTGTTAAATACTCCATTGTTCATATTTATTTCATTAAAATAATGTGCCTAATTGTCAATTGGGTGCAATTATTATTTTAATGCCGGTTAAATACTCGACTTTAACTAATTTATCTTCCCGCGCAAACTAGTCGCAGGACCGTATGAGCCCCGTCCCGTGGAGACGGTAATTGGGAAAAATCCCAGAAGTTTCATTCCTGCGATTCGAACTTGGGACAAATCCCATGAAAACGTCCCGTGGAGATAAGGACTTACAATTAGTGTTTAGATTTTTCGGGACCTCAATCAAGTGAAATTCACAGCTTGCTCAAGACTTCGAGACCGGTCATAAGAATTACCGATCTCCAGGATTTTTAGGACTTGAACACATCCTATACATTTCCACCTGTAAGCACGGTGACAAATTCTTAGAACTTTCGTAAATTTTCGGAGGAAAATCGGCAACATCGGATGAGAAGTGCCACCGTGACTCATGAGTCAGGCTCCGGGAGCGGGGGCAGTTATTGGACAAGATGCGACGCGCGGTAGGAGAGGAGCCCACAAATGAAAAACAAACGCGCAATTGAAATGCGTGTAATTGAGTGTATATCAGATGTGACGTCACGACTACCATATCGGTCTGCGGATATTATTAGACCCGTCACCGTGCGACAAACAAATCAGCCCATCAGTCTGATCGTCCCCCGAGTCGCTGCGACCCACGCAGGTGCTTACGTGAACGGGAATTATCACAGGACTCAAATTAGTATTTGTATCCGAAGAAGGTACACTGAAAAAAAAAACACATTGGATCTAGAGTCCAGACTCTTAAAAACATCGACAAGAAAAAGTACTCTTGATTCAATCAGAATCTAGTTTAAATCAAGAACCAAGCTTCTTAAATTAAGCGGATTTCGTTTTGATTCAAGCAAAAATCCAATTGAATCAAGAGTATTTTTTCTTGTCAATGTTTTCAAGAGTCTGGACTCTAGATCCAATGTGTTTTTTTTCCCGGTGTAGACTTGAAGTTCGTGGAACTTCAAGTCTTCGTGGTTCGTGGCGTCATTACGCCAAATGCTTATAAAAGTCTGTTACACTAAAAAGGAAACTCCGGCCGTGGAAGCCGTACTTATATGGGCTTTAGACGTACCGTCCGCGTTCCGGGCTCAGAGGGCGAAAGTTCCGAAGACTAGAGCCGGAATTTTCTGAGAACGGTATGTCTATAAAGCCCGTGACTTTTTTTTCAATGTATGTGCACTTGATCACCTATTTGGGGAGAGTATAAACTGGTCGAAGTATGGAGATCTAAGGGCCAGGGGCGGACTGGCCATGGGGGCGGGGAGGCGATCGCCTCCTAACAATTTGCCGCGGAGGTCCCGAAGGGGCCCCCGCGGCGAATTTGTTTCGAGTCAAGGTTTTTTTCCCGTAATGTTGTAATTTTCCTATCCTTTTCAGTCACTAAAAGGCCCCGAAATCCTTGAAAATTTGTCTCTAAGACTTCTAAGAGACATGAAAGGTCGCCTAAAGCTTATGTGATGAAGGGACCCCCGAAGAATCCTGAGAATATGGGTTATTTTGAAGTTCAAGTACTGTAGAATCCAACTCCAACAATGCTTAAAATTGCGTTTAAAAAATGTGAAATTTTTCAAAATTTTTCGGGGGAGGGCCCCCGGATCTTCTTAGAGAGGCCCCCGAACGACAGGAGGGGCCCCCACATTTAGGTCGCCTCCTAACTTTTCGACTACCAGTCCGCCCCTGCTAAGGGCCTAAAAGTAGAGTACCTATACGGGGAGAGTACGGACTTATCGATAACTTTGAGGTTAGGTCATGGAGCTCTTAGGGCCCAAAGGGGCAGCCAAGGGGCATAGATTTATGGATTCAAATTATCCGGAGTGATTTATTATCACTATTGTTACGATCCGTGTTTCCTAAGGCACGAATTTGACTTAGTTTTGGCGTAAATTAACTCATTAATGCGGAAGAGCGCTTATTTACGAACGTTCTTGGCCATTTTGGTTTGATATTGAAACCTGAAGATTGGCAGTGACATTTTTCGTTTTCAAAAGTTGGCTGTCTTCTTTGGGCCCTAAGAGCTCCATATTTCGACGTGTCCTTCAGCGGGCCGATTGTTGAAACTGATGGACAAAGCTATAGACAAAGAAGACATAGGGAGTATGGAGCGATCCTATTGGTTGACATGGTTGGTTCTTATAGACTAAGAAAGAAAATGATGGACCAACTATTGGGTCTTTAGTGGGTTGCCGTTAGTTAGTCCAATACCAACCTCCTATGTCCGTTGCCACCACCTGCCTCCACCAATAGGATCCCTCCAAATTCCTTTTGTCGTCTTTGTCTATACACGGAAAAAACGAGTTTAGGGCTGGTACCTGCACCGAAGGTCACAGCCCTAACCGGGTAGGTAAAATTGTTTCACCTCCACCGCCATAGGGGCAGGCCCGGCGCGCGTAGAGCCCAAATCTACCTGCTTCAGGGTTCAGCCCTTGTAAGGAGGGTGGTTTTTGGTTTTGATGAAGGAGGAACTATGAGGGCTAGATGACACATATTTATTTATACTTTCTCAATTATTAGCTTCACATGTACATATATATGAACAGGCCTAAGGTCTGAGAGTGGCTGTGGGATGGGGAGGGGGGGGAGGGGGGTTCGGGTCTGAGCCGAGTTTGGGGTTCGGGTCTGAGCCGAGTTTGGTGTACGCGTCCGGGGCGTGATTGTAGTGCGGGTCTGTGCCGCGGAGGTTCGGGCCATAGCCCTCGTGCTTACGGGACGAGCCGACGACTGGGACTGGTTGGTCTTCTACGAATCTTGATCAAATACTGGTGCCCGGCCTATGCTCCGGCCACTATTTATAGTCGATCGCCGACTCCCCACCAGGCTGGTTTGCAGCTTTGCGATAGGGAACCGAGCGATCGAACTGCAACTAGCGGCCGAAGTCGGAATTGCGTCGAGCGGGCGCGTCAGCACGCCACGCGCACTGCTGAGTGCGAGTGCCGCGCCGCCACACCCTACCTGGTAAGAGCTAGAGCCTGTCAGGTAGGGCTGGGCCTTACCCGCGCAGGGCCTGCCCCTGTGGCGGTGGAGGTGAAACGATTCTAGGGCCCAGCCCTGATCTCGTTTTTTCAGTGTAGCTTTGTCTATAAGTTTCAATAATCGGCCCGCAGATCCCTTCTGTCTTCTTTGCCTATAGCTTCGTCCATCAATTTCAAAAATCGACCCGCGGGTCTAACAAGCGCAACTTCCTTATTTCATGGCCAGAATCGAGGCGATGGAAAAACGAAGCGTGTGATGTAGTCGAGGATCAGAGGTCCCGCGATTGCGGTGGTGTGGCATGGCGTGGCGCAAATGGCATATGTCGTGGTTCGATGTGAAATGCGCGGTTTGTGTTTGAGAAAGGATCGGGTTGTTTGCGCTCGCTCGGTTTGCCGATTAACCGCGGACTCAGCTCCAGAACGGAGCCGATTTCATCGCTTAACTAACTCCGTCACTGCATCGCGGTTAAATTAACGTCGATCCATCGGTTTTGCAATTTTTGACTAAACTACCGTGATAGCGAAGAGAGCCGCAGTAAGTGCACGCTGGGACGAACCTCGAGACACATAAAAGCATGTTCTAACCATGGCTCATACAGACATGCACTTTTTCTATATGAACCAGTGTTCGAAACGCACAGGCGCCAAAGCGCCAAATGCGCCTAAAAAGTTGGCCTTGGCGCCTAAAAAATCGGCCATGGCGCCTAAAAAGTGAAGGCTCTACGCCAACGTGGCCCCTAAAAATTGCCCCCTAAAAATCTGGATTTTCACAGGAAGTCACATGAGGCCTTGTCTCCACGGGACGTTTTCATGGGATTTGTCCCAAGTTCGAATCGCAGAAATGAAACTTCTGGGATTTGCCGGTTACCGTCTCCACGGGACGAGGCTCATACGGTCCTGCGACTAGTTTGCGCGGGAGGATAACTTAGTTAAAGACGAGTATTTAACCGGGATTAAAATAATAATAATTGCACTCAATTGACAATTAGACACATTACTTAAACTAAACAAACATGAACAATGGAGTAATCAATAAAATATCGCACAATTCGTTTTCACTTCTTCTTCCTCTCTCAGTGGGTCATTGGGGTAAAAGGACCATACTTGGTACTGGGAAAAATATTGATTAACTCGATATTTTTCCCAACTTCGTAGGTGGGATTTTTCCCAGAGACAAATCTCGTGAAACGGCCCGTGGGGACAAGGTCTTAGGTTCCAATATCGAAGCAAAATGGCTAAGACTGTTCAAAAATGAGCGTCTTTCCGCAAAAACGAGTAAATTTAGGCAGAAACTTGGTCAAATACATGCTATACAAACAACATTAGACATGTCCGTACTCTCCCTATATGGGTATTCTATTTCGTCTTACTGCTCCCGTAGGCATGAGACCCATTTTGGCAACGTAGACGCGGGCGCTCCTCAAGCTGGGCTGACAGAGTGGGTGATCGAATCTGGCGCTTGGGACCGCAATCGCGACTCGCGACCGCGTCGCCCGTCGCGTAGGATACCTCGTGGGCCGCGCTTCGTCGTTTCTCTCCTTTTTACAGGTCTCCGGGCGCAACCACAACACCAGCAACCAGCACTAGCAGACTAGCACCAACATCGCGCCGTGGAGCGGTCTCTTCTCTTGCTGGACGCGAGCCCCGGACGAGTGGACGGACGGCGGACCCGACCTCGCTGGACGCCTACAGACTCGCGATGAGCGCCGCGCATACGGCACAAATCCTGAATTCCGAGCTTAAAAATGGACGATTTCTGCCAAACGAAGCCGGAGACAGGTGGGAAAAGAGGGGTGTGCTCGTCAGTTAATGGCCGTTAGAATGAATGGGAATGGACCACTAGACAAGGTACGAATTTTAGCATTCTGATACATGTCTCTTCACCAAACACGTAAAACACGACACGCACAACGAAAGTTACCGAAATCAACTCCTTACGTAGATATTTAATGATTCTTGATGAGTGAATACAAACCATCCGCTCATGAAAACTCAATGCTCTAAGTGATTCACATCGAGCGCTAAACGTTATCGTGATAGGCTCTGCGATATACAAATCTGGCAACCTCGAACTTGACGCTTTGGCTCAGCTATAGAAAATTGCTTATAGTTTGAACAACACATGGAAGGAAATGAACATTGCTCGATTGAGAAGCTTGCTGAAACCGTAGTAGTGCGCGATTTGACTCACGTAGAGCTTTGAGTTTCTTGTGAGCGGGCAGTTCAAATTCCTCGTAACCAATGTGTAGTAAAAACATTAACATCTTCGTCAAGGGTCGGTTTCAGTAATTTTCGTTGTGTGAATCGTGTTTTACGTTAAATTTTTGTTCAGAAACATGTATCAGATTGCTTAAATTTGTACCTTGTCTAGTGGTCCATTGTAAAGCGCCAGTGACGTCAGCGGCGACGAAGGAATTTTCATCCTTTACTGGAAAAAAAAAAACACATTGTATGTAGAGTCCAGACTCTTGAAAACATTGACAAGAAAAAATACTCTTGATTCAATCGGAGTTTTGCTTGAATCAAAACGAAATCCACTTAAATTAAAAGACTTGGTTCTTGATTTAAGCTAGATTCTGATTGAATCAAGAGTACTTTTTCTTGTCAATGTTTTCAGGAGTCTGGACTCTAGATCCAATGTGTTTTTTTTTTTCCCAGTGCATGGTATACACTCCAGCAGGCGCAGTGTAGGCAATTTGCGCATCGGAATGCATGTGCGCCACGGTGTAGCGTTTGAAGTATGTCTCGGCTGTCGAAGGCGCTACATATGGTGCGCGCGGGCGAGCCTCTTTATACTTTTTTTGTTCGCGATAATTATTATTCCGATTACATAGAAAAGGTATTATTCATTTTCATGTTAGGCTATTGTTGGGCAAGACAGCCGTAAGTGCTGGTTTCTGCATGATTTTTTTCCTGTGCAAAAATGGACGTATTTTTGCCAAACGAAGCCGGAGAAAGGTGAGAAAAGAGGGGTGTGCTCGTCAGTCAATGGCCGTTAGAATGAGTGGGAATTGTAAAGCGCCAGTGACGAAAGAATTTTCATCCTTCACTGGAAAAAAAACACATCGGATCTAGAGTCCAGACTCTTAAAACCTTGACAGTAAAAAGGACTCTAGATCCAATGTGTTTTTTTTCCAGTGCAAGAATTCCGACGGCCGAATCGCGGTCCAAAATGGCGGGTTTCCGCCGTTAAAAGTGCATATTTTTCCGCCGTGGGCGATGCGCCTGGTCACGTAGATAACTGCGCTGCCTCCATTATTGCGGCCGCTCGACGCGAAACGCCCGACTGCGCATGCGCGGCGGCCAGCTCGAGCGCTGATTTCATGCCGATTTTTCGCGCCTCTTTAACCTCGCTCACTATTTTTGTCCATTGCATAGGACGTTGAGTCTTCGGGATCCGTAGCTCCGGATTCCACCTTGGATCTTTGAAAAATAAAACACTGGGGGAAAAAATCGCTTGAATCTAGAGTCCAGACTCTTGAAAATATTGACAAGAAAAAAACTCTTGATTCAATCGGACTTTCTGCTTGAATCAAACGGAAATCCGCCTAAATCAAGAGGCTCGGCTCTTGGATTCAACACTGGAAAAAAACACATTGGATCTAGAGTCCAGACTCTGAAAAACATCGACAAGAAAAAATACTCTTGATTCAATCAGATTTAAGCTTAAATCAAGAACCGAGCCTCTTAATTTGAACGGATTTCCTTTTGATTTAAGCTTAAATCTGATTGAATCAAGAGCATTTTTTCTTGTCAATGTTTTCAAGAGTCCGGACTCTAGATCCAATGTGTTTTCTTTCCAGTGAAGGAAAATTCGGATTGAATCAAGAGTATCTTTTCTTGTCAATGTTATGAAGAGGTTGGACACCAGATCCAATGAATGCGTTTACAATTAGACGCATTTATGCAGGGTTGCCACAGAATTTGGGAAATTAAATTCCCTGGCATTTCCTTGATTTCCCTGACACATTTAAATGAAATTCCCTGACAATCAAACAAATGTCAAATTGGTAAGAAGACATAATTAGAAATAGTTTTTAGAAAAAATTTGTAGTTCGAAACGTCAAACCCACTCGAGAAGGCAATTGAAGGTGATTTGACGATTTTTCCCTGACATTTCAAGGTTTTCCCTGACTTTATAAAATTCCCTAAAATTTTTCTGACACATTTTGATGAAATTTTCTGACAATTGAACAAATACCAAATCGTTATTAAGACATAGTTGGACATAGTTTTCCAGCAAAATGTGTTGTTCGAAACGTCAAACCCACTCGAGAAAACAAGTGAAGGTGATTTGACGATTTTTTCCTGAGATTTTCAGGTTTCTCCTGGCTTTTTAAAATTCTCTGGCATTGTCCGATTTTCCCGGCATTCCCTGACGATGACAACCTGATTTGTAACGATCTACCTCTTTCAACTGGAAAGAATATGATTACGAGAGAATATTTGGGGAGGTTCGATGAATGCTAACATGATCGAGTATACGGATGAACTATGAACCGGTTGGAATAATTTGAGATCACAACAGCCAGGTGTCGTACTTTTTATGAATTTTATATTTGCCAATCCAAAAATCTTCGAGGAGTTACGCCCATCATCATTGGCTATATTTGGATGACCGAGTCAAAGCATGCCTTATAGAAAGCTCGTTTTAGTTACATATATATAGCTACAAATGATGGGCGTAACGCCCGTAACGGCTGGAAAGCCCCTGGCGAAATTAAATTCATGATGATAGGACTCTTTTGACGTTGTGAATTCCAGCTTATTCCTATACCAAATTGAACTGCGGTTTTATCGTGATAAGTCTACAATGCTCATTCAAGAAACTAAAATGTAGGTACCAGCTGAGCTGGCACAATATCTTGCGCTTTTACTTCAAGGAGAATACATATGTATACCGTTGTCTCCCAGTCGCGAAAGAACGTAACTAAAATGCAGTGTTGCAAAATTTTCATTTGAATAGTGCACTTTATTGAATAACTATCGGGCGTTTCTGCCTGAAAATTTTACTGCAATTTCCCTTCGGACTACACGCTCCAAAATCAGCAATATTTTTGACAAAAATTGCACAGTTATATCCTTCTAGAAAATTCAATATAGTTTGAGTCGATTTTGCAACCTTAGAATGGAATCACGCTCTTTCTTGTGGGGAAAGAGGATATAGTAGGTCTCTTCTTGAACCCTCCCTCGGGATGTCGCACGGTATTGGGTACATTGTAATCGCAAGGCACGGAGGGTGTGGATTCGATTGCCATGAAGCATGAAGCGATCGAAAATACACGGTATCTACATGGTAGAGGAACATTTATTTGATTTGACTCATATAATCTGCTCACCTGATATTCTCAGAATTAAACAGGGTGTCTAGTATTTTTTAATTTTGGAAAATCCCGATATTTTCCTGATTTTTCCTGATATTTTATTAAAAATCCCTGATATTTTCCTCATTTTTCTCGTAAAAACTCTATTTATTGCATAAATGCATGCGGAAACTAAATTTTCTGATAACGTTCTTATGATTAGAAACTAGCATAAATACAGTATAAAATACAGGCGCTGAAGATGGACGGAAAATTTTGATCTCGCAAAGATGGTGACACTGCGATGAGGCCTTTGGGCCTTCCCTATACGACACAAGCGGTACGGGTGAGAAATTATCAGAAACAAAGACGGCGCGACGACTCCTGGCACGGTAGGCAAAAAGCAGTAAGACTTCTCCGCTGAGGAGATTCGCGTAAGAAAAATTCCTGATAAAACGTCCGAGTTTTCCGATTTTCCTGTTCTTTTCCTGATTTTTTTTTGATCGGTTCACTTTCCTGATATTTTCCGGTTTTTCCTGATGCTGGACATCCTCACTGGAGAAAAAAAAACACATTGGATCTAGAGTCCAGACTCTTGGAAACATCGACAAGAAAAAGGACTCTTGATTCAATCAGGTTTAAGCTTAAATCAAGAGCCATGAGCCTCTTAATTTGAGCGGATTTCCTTTTGATTTAAGCTTAAATCTGATTGAATCAAGAGTCCTTTTTCTTGTCAATGTTTTCAAGAGCCTGGACTCTAGATCCAATGTTTTTTTGTTTTTTTTTCAGTGTGGTGTTATCGTGATAAGTCTACAATGCTCATTCAAGAAACTATGATGTAGGTACCAGCTGAGCAGGCACAATATCTTGCGCTTTTACTTCAAGGAGAATGCATATACCGTTGTCTCCCAGTCGCGAAAGAACGTAACTAAAATGCAGTGTTGCAAAATTTTCATTCGAATAGCGCATTTTATTGAATAACTGTCGGGCGTTTCTGACTGAAAATTTTACTGATTTTCCTTAGAGTTTTTCCCAGAGATTTTTCCTGATCGGCCAAAATTCCTGATATTTTCCGGTTTTTCCTCATGCTAGACAGAGACACCCTGTTAAATAAATAGCACAAAGTTTAGTGGCCCATTCTTTTAGTATAGGAAACGGCATGTAGCTTTCGCCGTCCGTTGGGCCTACCATAGAGGAAGGATCCCCTGGAGCACGTTCCACCGGCGAGGAATCAGGAACTCGGGCAGTATCCCGCTCCGTGGAAGGAAGTCTCTCCACTTCTTCGGCTCGGAATGGGCATCTGGGCAATGGCTACGCGGCCGTGCCATTCCTTTCGCTCGTGGATCCAATTAGCCCGCGTTCGCGTCTTGCTCGCTCCAACGGACGACGGCACCGATGACGTCACGACGTGCCTTACTCGCACGCACGTTGCACTTGCGGACAACGGGATCCGTCAAACTGGAGCGAGCCGCTCGCGCTAGCTACTCGCGCGAGCCGCCCATCGGAATCATAAAGATTTTTGCTCGAGCCCAAACTAGAGTACCTATATAGGGAGAGTAAGGGCATGTCGAAAATTTTGAGGTTAGGTGATGGAGCTCTTAGACCCCATAAGGGTAGGCAATCTATGAGTTCAAATTATCCAGAGTGATTTACAATCACAATGGAGATGTTGCATGTGAGAGGAATTTGCGTTTTGACTGATGATTCCAATGTAAAAGTTCGCGAGAAACACGATGGTGACGCTGGTTTTCTCTGAAATCAACTCCCAAGCTCAAAAAAAGCTCTCAAGTTGAGGCCAAAATGGAGGGGATATCCCACGCTATCCTGAGAATCCACCTCTACATCAAGACAAATCTGCTAATGTATTTGCTCCCTATCTTTGAATGGAGAGTTTGTTTTGATGTAGAGGTGAACTCTCAGGGTAGGGTGAGATATCCTCTCTATTCTGGCCTCACTTTGAGAGCTTTTTATGAGCTTGGGAGATGATTTCAGAGAAAACCAGTGGGACCATCGTGTTTCTCGCGAACTTTTACGTAAGAATCAATGGTCAAATCGCAAATTCCTCACAAATGCAAAATCTCCATTTCAACCACATCCGCCAATAATTACACGATCATGCGACAACCGACAAACTCTGAGAGCCTTCTTGAACTTCGAGGTTCATTCTTTTGGAAACCTGTGGCACCGAAATTTTTTTCTCGCGAAATTTTGCGTACTACAGAGTACTTAAATCGCAGCTCCTGATACCATGCAAGAGCTCCATTGCCATATTTCCAATTTCTGCCTTCTGAAGACAACCTAGTTTTGGGACTTTTTAACCGACGTAAATGACATAATAGATTACCTCCATCACCTTCGTGTAACGAGCGTAAATACCGCGAGCCGCATTTCTCGGCGTATTTGACGGAAACCAAGCGGAAGTCACCTCCTGGCTTCCCCGTTCCATTCCCGGGCGATACGAATCTGAAGAGAAATTCGAGGCCGGTCCACGCGAAGATAATGAAACGGTTGTTGGTCATCGATGCAGCTTGTTGGTTGTCGGTCGCTCCTGCGCTCCCGGTTTACAGTCGTTACTCGGCTGAAAAGCGGCGCTTTAATTACCGCATGGCAGCTTAATTGGCCGAAACTTGGCTCTCCGAATCTCTCCTTGCAAACGAAAGCTCCGAACTGTTCGGCGACTTCGTATTGCTCTTTTATTGTACACAGCGGTTCAGACGTAATGGCTGTTGAGTGTCGTTAACTCTAAAACAATACTGAAGTCGAGTAAATACTATCTACAGCACATTCATAGAAGTTCTACACTGCCGTGGTGAAGAAAAAAGCCGTATGAGCCTTCTGACGGTGCCAGATTTCCTTGGAAAAAATCACATATTTTCAAGAAAAACTTGTGCGTAATTTTCTTTCAAATTTTCGGAGAATTTTGTTTGCAATTTGATCTAAAATATCCGAAATATTAAATAAAAAATGTCTTCTTTGCCTACACTGGGGGAGAAAAATTACATTGGATCTCGAGTCTCAGACTCTCAGAAGGAGAGTTTTGCCAAGTAAATCCTTTCAGCGGGCTGATCATTGAAATTGATAGACAAAGCTATACACTGGGGGAAAAAAAAAACACATTGGATCTAGAGTCCAGACTCTTGAAAACAGTGACAAGATCAAGAAAAAGGACTCTTGATTCAATCAGATTTAAGCTTAAATCAAAAGGAAATCCGTCCAAATTAAGAGGCTTGATTCTTGATATAAGCTTAAATCTGATTGAATCAAGAGTCCTTTTTCTTGTCACTGTTTTCAAGAGTCTGGACTCTAGATCCAATGTGGTTTTTTTTTTTTTTTTTTTTTTTTTTTCCCCCAGTGTATAGCTTTGTCTATCAAATTCAATGATCAGCCCGCTGAAAGGATTCACTTGGTAAAACTCTCCTTTTCAACAACTTCAGCGATCCCAAGCTGGGTGAAAATTGTTGAAAACGGTCGTTAATCCAAAGAATGGGCTGATTCTATATATTGATGGACAAGAAAGACAAGGGGCCAATGTAGCGATCTGATTGGTTAGGACGATTGATTATTATAAACTAGGGGGGAAAATGATGGGCTGACTACGGGGTCTCTCTAGGGTCGCTGATACAGTGGACTCTCGATAATTCGAACCTCGATAATTCGAAAACCTCGTTAATTCGAAGGAAAGTCGTTATAAGGTTTATTAACCTCCTTTGTCCATTAATTGTGATCACCGCGATCACCGTTTCATTTTCCCTTTGTCATCTTTGTCTATCGCTTTATCTATCGATATCAATTATCAGCCCGCTAAAAAAGTTCAATTGAGCCGATTATTTCCGAAATCACGTAAGCGCCATTTTCCAATTTGGTGCGGTAGTGGAATTGTTTTTTCTTCGTTTTCTCTGGTATAATCAATCATGTCTGATTTCAAGTAATAGCCTTCTAAAAGAACATATATTTTTTGGAATTCAAAGATTGTCAAAAAAGCGAATAAAACCGTTTTTCTCGTTCTCCTCGTATTCGCAATTTTGGCGCCTACGTGATTTGGAAAATAGTCGGTTCAATTGGCAACGCTCTTCCTTTAAAAAACTCTGGCGGGACCAAGGTGGCAACTGGTGATAATTTTCCACCGGCGGATGATGCTGGCTCCATATCAGGGAATGAATCGCGAAATCGGGGCTCACAATGGAAACAAGAGTTTTCCCCGGCCGCGGCTGGCGAGTCGCGAGTGGACGAGGACGAAACTGTGAAAGTACGACGACGACGTCAGACGTCAGACGTCAGACGTGATACCATCCCGGGAGCCCGGGCACCGTGCTCCCGTCCTAAGGAAAAACGCCGTATGAGCCTTCAGACGTTGCCAAACGTCTTACCAGCGGGCCGATTATTGAAATTGATAGACAAAGCTATAGACAAATGAGACAAAAGAGATATGGAGAGATCCTATTGGTGGAAGCGGGTGGTCGCAATGGACACAGGAGGTAGGTAATAGACTAACTAAGAGCAACCCACGAGAGATCCGACTGTTAGTCTATCATTTTCTCCCTTTGTCTATAGGAACCACCCGTTTCAACCGATAGGATCGCTCCATACTACCTATGTCTTCTTTGTCTATAGCTTTGACCATCAATTTCAATAATCAGTCCGCAGGGTGTCTACTCAAACAGCGGACTGATTATTGAAATTGACAGACAAAGCGATAGACAAAGAAGACATAGAGAGTAAGAAGCGATCCAATAGGTGGACTGGTGGAAACGGGTGGCTCTTATAGACTAAGGGAGAAAATGATGGACTAATTATCGGAACTCTCGTGGGTTGCCGTTGGTTAGTCTATCACCCACGTCTTTTGTCCATTGCAACCACCCGCTCCCACCAATAGGATCCCTCCAAATACCAGGGTGTTTACTCAAACAGCGGACTGATTATTGAAATTGATAGACAAAGCGATAGACAAAGAAGACATAGAGAGTAAGAAGCGATCCAATAGGTGGACTGGTGGAAACGGGTGGCTCTTATAGACTAAGGGAGAAAATGATGGACTAATTATCGGATCTCTCGTGGGTTGCCGTTAGTTAGTCTATCACCCACGTCCTTTGTCCATTGCAACCACCCGCTCCCACCAATAGGATCCCTCCAAATCACTTTTGTCTTCTTTGTCTATAGTTTTGTCTATCAACTTCAATAATCAACCCGCAGGTGGGCCAAAAATCAGTACTTTTACAGTAATTTGTCAATATATTCCAAAAAATTTCAATACCTCCTTGATAGAAAGATTCAGTACTTTTTCAGTAACTCCATTCGACGAAATTCGAAAAATTTCAAACTTTTGAATTTCTCACTCAAATTGAGACAAAAATGACCAAAAAATGAAAAAAAAAATCCGGACCTTTTGCGGAATTTCCGCTTTTTTCAGTACTTCCGGACCCCCTTAAAAAATCGGTACTATTTCCGGACATTCCGGACTTGTAAACACCCAACTTAAGACAAATCACGAATCTTCGAGAAAATGTACATGGATTTCTCATCCGAATTTTCGGAGAATTTTGGCCGTAATTTGATCTAAAGTGTCTAAAAATTCAAATGAGGAATATTCAAAACTTTACACAAAAATAAGTATTTTCTGAGAGTAAATTTGGCAACAATCGAAGATTCATACGGCGTTCTTCCTTTGCACGGCCGCGGCATCGTGCGTCTCCATTCCGGCCGGGACCAACCGCGTGTCTCTCCAGCGACCAGCAGGTCGATTATCGAACGACCCCGATCGATACAGCCCTATCTTTACAATGCTTTCTATCGAACGAGTTCACAGATTAGATCGTATTCGATACATCGAACAGGTTGGATCGCATCAATATCGATTGGTTCATTACGTAAACATAGTCTAAAAAGCCAAAATTGAGAAATCTGCAAGTATGGCAATGCATAGAGAAAATGTTTGGAATTTTATCATTTTCAGCTTTTCCGACTTAAATTCTGGAAATTTTTGTTTGAGATTATGTTCTATTGTTTTGAACATAACGACACATCGAACTACGATCGAATACGATCTATTCCGATATCGATTCAACGCTCGATCCATCAAATCGGATACCTCGACGCGGAGACTTTAACGCGGGGATAGAACAATTGGACCGCGTTTAACAGAAAGGAACCAAGCCACATCAGCTATTGCCAAATTTAACTGGGCAATTTCATTTTTTACGAGAGAACGTGTGCATGGATTTCTTTGAATATTTTGAGGAATTTGCTTCGTACTATGGAGAAAATCCACTGAAATTTGCACGAAAATCCGCGCAACTATTTTCTTGTAAAAAATTAAATTGCCCAATTTTTGGCAATAGCTGATATGACTTGGTTCCTTTCTGTTTAACACGGTCCAATTAACTGCCCCTCGAGAATCATCTAACCTGGACGAAGGAACGTAAATCCATCCCAAAGTTGCAAAATGGGCTTCAACAAATCAATTTTTACAAAATTGCACCCGAGGATTTTTCCCAGAAAATTTGCTGGTTTTTTTTTTTTTATTGAGATTAGAGGAGAAATCCGTGAAATTTTCAATTAAAAATGCCAGAGATTCTCCTACCAAAAATTCGATTTGCAAAGAGAGATTTGGCAACTTTGAAATGTTACGTTCTTTGGTGAGGGAAACGAAGGAATGTGTGCTATCCGTTCCGGCGACGGTCCATTTTGAGGAGACGATCGCTCGGTCGAGCCATAGAAGGGGTTTCAGTGTTTAAAAAAAAGACTGAAAAAATTTTTAAATTCCAAAAAACAAACCGTGCGTTTTTGGTGAGCATTGAAACAAATGTATTCTTGCTGCAAGGTAATTCTTCTGTGAGAAAGATAGTTTCCGTTGTCAGATAATCTCTGCGGCAACGATTCATTTGTCTCACGATATTAGGAAGATCAGGCTCAGGCATGCTGAAAGATTATAGTTGTTTTGTCAACAACTGTCCTCTGCCAATTTATAACCAGAAAATGTGTTTGACGTTCATCCAGAACGCAACCACGAAAGGATTCAGAAGCTAGCACTTACGGCTGTCTTGCCCAACAATAGCCTAACATGAAAATGAATAATACCTTTTTTATGTAATCGGAATAATAATTATCGCGAGCAATACAAGTATAAGGAGGCTCGCCCGCGCGCACCATATGTAGCGCCTTCGACATTCCAGAGATACTTCAAACGCTACACCGTCGGACACACACTCCGATGCGCAAATTGCCTACACTGCGCCTGCTGGAGTGTATACCTATACCTTGCACTGGGAAGAAAAACACGTTGGATCTAGAGTCAAGACTCTTAAAAACATTGACAAGAAAAAATACTCTTGATTCAATTAGATTTAAGCTTAAAACAAGAACCAAGCCTCTTAATTTGAGCGGATTTCCTTTTGATTTAAGCTTGAATCTGATTGAATCGAGAGTATTTTTTCTTGTCAATGTTTTCAAGAGTCTGGACTCAAGATCCAATGTCTTTTTTTTCCAGTGAATGATTCTTTTATTTTTCTTCTTCTTCTCCTCCTTCTTCTTTCGTAGCATTTCTCTCTATTTGAGTTTTTTTAGCGTTTCTCTCAATTTGAGTTTTTTTAGCATTTCTCTCAATTTGAGTTTTTTTAGCATTTCTGTCTATTTGAGTTTTTTTAAGGGGGGGGGAGGAGGTTAGCATTTCATTTTATTTGAGTTTTTTTTGTCGCATTTCTCTCTACTTGAGAAATCGTTTTCTGAGTATTCAACAAAAAGTAGATGCACCGGCTTACATAGTCCGATGATTCCTACAAGGAGTATGCACGATGCACAGTTACGTCCGCGATTAAGACCACGCGCTTTTATAGTAACGGTCCCATTTCCCACGATTTGTGTTTTCACCGTGATAATTGATATCCACCTCGTGCGAAGCTGGAGCGCGGGCACAACGCCCGGCGAGGCTGCCAACTTCCCGCCTAATTATGGATTTTTTAGTCAATTCACGCATGAAAATTCGACAAAATTCCGTTAATTATGCAGTGAGGTGCGCATGTCCGGACTTCGGAAACATGGCGCCCGGGCTCCTTAACTTGCAGAGGCAGCGATTATTAGTCGCTATTGTTCGAGTTCGCCATTTTCTTTGTCGACCGTGTCACTAAATTGCGCAGAAATCCGACCGAAAGAGCAAGTTGCAGAGGCAATGGAGCAGTAGACAATGCATGAATTTAAGTAGTCTGGTACATATTTCACGACCAAAATTTCACGTGCCACATGATTTGCGCGACGAAAAGTACTGAAATTTTCTCCAAATCAAAGCTTCACTGGAAAAAAACACATTGAATCTAGAGTCCAGACTCTTGAAAACATTGACAAGAAAAAGGAAGATTTAAGCTTAAATCAAAAGGAAATCCGCTCAAATTAAGGGGCTTGGTTCTTGATTTAAGCTTAAATCTGACTGAATCAAGAGTATTTTTTCTTGTCGATGTTTTTAAGAGTCTGGACTCTAGATCCAATGTGTTTTTTTTTCCCAGTGTAAGTAGTCTGGTACATATTTCATGACCAAAATTTCACGTACCACATGATTCGCGCAACGAAAATTACGGAAATTTTCTCCAAACCAAAGCTTGCCAAGATCGTTGTAGTGCGCGATTTGATTCAAGTGGACTAATGTTTTTCCTATGAGCGGGGTGTTTCCTTAAACAATGTAAACTAAAAACGTTAATATATCGACGGTGTAAGTCGGCAATCACATAACTCGTTTGCTGTGTCTGAAAATCTCCGCCTCTGTGTTATTTTTTTAGAGGAGAACAAATTGGCATGATTCCTTGAAGATTTGCAGAATTTTCTTCGCATAGAGAAGAAAAATCACTGAAGTTTTAAAGAATAGCCGTTGAGTAGTTCTCCGTTTAAAAAATAAAGTATGATAGGAAGTCTGCGACGTCGCAAATCGAGTTATGTGATTGCCGACTTACACCGTCGATATGTGTTATGAACTAATTTTAGTGATTTTTGTCGCGTGAATTTTGTTCTACGTGAACTTCAGGCATACGCAGGCAGCAATACCTCAATTTAGAATTTTTAGACCATCAGATCCCTTTTCCTGCGGAGAGTCAAACATAAATTCATTTTCATCGTTCTGAGAAAGATGAGAAAATTCCTAGAAATATATATAAAGCTGGTCCTGACTGCATCACTGCGATGAATCACAGAGCCCGTTCAGAGGCGCTGAAGCTTAAAATTATTAATTCATTTCAGCTGGCAGCTTTCTCGATGAGATTTAGAAACTTTACCGAATGAGGAGCTGGTATTATCATTAGACGACTCTCGGGTGTACCGAAGCAAAAACTTGATCTGGTGAGCCGGCGCACAACGAGTGCACATAAGAATTCCTGCGGCCTTAAACCGAAAATTCGATATTAGTCGATCGTTCGACACGGATGCAATTTTTCATGAAAAATAAAATTTTGAAATTTCACGTGAAATATTTCATGAAATTTCGGAAATTTGTGAAAGATATTGAAAAATACCGGTTCCTTTACATGTTTCGCAAAATTTAAAAATTACACGGAGAAAAATCCCTCGGGTAGGTGAACGGAAGGGTTTCGTTGCTCCAAATTCAGGCATGGGAACTGAACGTTCAGTTCACCGGCCGCAAGGATCAGGCCGCCAGACTGAAGCCCGGAATCGGACCTCACTTCGACAAGGTGAAGGAATTCAGTTCTCCACGCTAAAATTCGAAACCTCCGGATAGGCTCAAACTTCGTTTTGTAACGGTAATAACGGTCAACAGTCGCGAGCTTTGAGAGTGAGAATGGCGTGGGCTTTGAATCCGATCGTGGAAATGGAGTGAATAATTTCAATCACAAGTGCATATAAGTATAATGATATTTGAATTTGCCGCGTGTGGTCCGAGCCGGCAACATTTGGACAGCTGGAGCTCGGTGAGTGAGAAATGTGCACCGTCTATCAATTCTGTTCTCTGTGATCATCCTCCTTTGTTATCAGCCACGCTTGTGCAGTCTGCAGTGTCGAATGCTTCATTTTATCTCAAATCAACTCTCATATCCCTGAATAATTAAAAAACAGTGCTGAGTTTTTGTATTTGAAACTCTGAATTGTGTGTCTCATAGCTTATCAGTTACTTAAAGTACTCAGGAACGTCCAT